>BSBK01004778.1:1347500-1740000 GCA_027943335.1 Chamaecyparis obtusa
GAAACAACTTTTTCGTGTGTATCATGCCCTAAAAAACCCACAAAGCAACTGCGCACAAATAACCACTATTTTTTTTACATTTTAGATTGCAAGAGAGGCATGTTATGAATCAAAGGTGTGGCACGACGAGGAGACTTGATGATGAATTAGACTTGTTAATGAGCACTAATTTCTATACTCCCAAACTTATGCTATTACCAAATATATTTTCTAAAGGGCTTGAGTTAGAGACACCCCCTTTAGGGAGCTATTTAATAATGTTTGTTTCCACTCTTCCACACAACTAAAAGTAATTCTAGGATACCCTAGTTTATGAAACCAAGAAGGATAAGTCTATGACATTTCATAGCTCTTGGGAATAATTTTGCCCAATACAATTAAATAGTTGATCAAGTTTATGTGCACTCGCACAAGGTTAATGTGCACACCAAATTAGGAGGTTTGGTGGGCTATTTTTTAAACTATGCCACAATCAATCTTCAATTTATCTGTGGGAGATTAAAAAAAAGGCACATTTGGACTATTAAATAAATAACTAAAACAATTGATCTTTTTGAATTATTTACTTAGCCCTAATCATTATACCTTTTGCACAAGATTTAAGTCCTTTATTCTATTTTATCTATAATTTTCCTATTTATTCTAAAATATTATAAAAATATGGGGGTGACTCATTGCCCCAATCAAATTTGTATTGTAAAAATTATTATTTATATTTAAAATTAAATCAATCAAAGATGTTTATGTTTAGTATAACAACTAAAATTTAATAATAAGAAATTAAATAAATTGTATATAAATATTTATTAGATATGAACTATGTTTAAAATAGAATAAATTTTATATTGCAACACAAGGGAAGCCATTAATTTGTCTATTACCAAAGTATGATAGAAAAATCAAGAGATATTTTTGTGTCTAATTTCATGTATTATATCTTAATAATGAAAAGATATTTATATAACTGATTTTTCACTATCTCAAGAATCTGAATACTTTAATTAAAATACTTTGTCATAAGAAGACAATGTTAGATAACTGAGTGGGGGGTGAATCAGTTAAGTCCAGTTATCCTACAGTCCCAAATACTCCCAGATGTATATAACAAAACTTTCACATCAAATAATCAACTTGGTAAAATATAAACTACGTCTTTCTCTTCACATACCGATTATCAGTAAATTAAGTACTATGTTTACTGATCTAGCCAGTTATAGTAATGTGTAAAGTAAAATAACAATTCAACACATGTATACACATATAATATAAATTTTTAACGTGGAAACCCTATTAGGGGAAAAACCACGTGGGACCGGTAACCCAAAATAATTCACTCTTCTAAAGTGAGCTCAGATAGGAGCCAACCATGTTAAAAGTTACAAAACACATTGTGAGGTGTGACCTGGTTAGATGATTTATCACTAATAGTTCTCCCTTGACCAAACATTCACTATGGGATCAACAAGAAAATAATCAACATTCATTGAATGTCATATTGAAATATAAAGATTGTTAAGCCCCACTTAGTTAAGAGATTTATCTGTAGCAATGGTTAAACTGATATAGTAATTATCTTATTCAAATACAACTTGATTTTCATATTTTAAGATCTATGCTAAGCTCAAGAATACCTCTGATCAATAATCAATTCAACATCTTTGTTTCTCCCAACTTTATTTTGCTCGGTAATTGCTTTCTCTATCACTCGGTGTTGTCTGCAGATTTTCTCGATTCTGTCTTCAACCAGTTTTATCAGTGTTGCATGAAATCAATCTTTTTCACGCGAATTCTCCTACAGCATCCAGACTCAATAATGAATCTCACGTCTCTTTATATAGACATCATAAACCATTTTATTTCCATCCATATATTTTTCCTCTTAATCTTCACCGTAGATTTTGTTGCTTTAACCTTCCTTGGTAGTTGTGTTAATAACATGTTTCATTCTTCTTCATTTGATCATCCTTGAATTTTGTCATCTATTTGATCATCATAACAAACATTATCATTTACCTCAGAATCATAAAAAATTGTCCAGCTCATCATCTTTAGTTGGCTATCACAAAACTCCATTTATGTATTTCACTTGGTCAATACCAGAATGCGTCAATGATAACTAGCTCAGTTAACACTATACTCGATATATACTACACTTTCTCGGTGTATACAGAATTCTTCATTTATCGACCATGTAAACTTGTTCAATCCTGATCTTCAATATATAATAGAAGCATGTAATACAATCAAGTCATTAACATAATGTCATAGACTCATCAATAAGTTACCCAATGTATACCATATCCATATCTTTCTTATCCATCTCATTTTCATGTAGATATCTCATTCCTTTACCATTTTTCCTTCTTAAGATATTTGTAACCATCATGATAAGTACAGTCATAACTAGTTGACATCAATGACAATACACTAATTGATTTAATATCTTACATACACTTTAGTAGGCTAGGTGATCATCAATCATTATCTTTCAATTATCCATTCCATTGTCAAACTTTCCTTCAAGATATTCAATCAGTTGTACTTCATCAATCTCTCCCTTTGGTATTGATGGCAACACAATATGAAATATGTCATAGAATACCAAACATCTATTCTACAACTTTGTAAACAAATTTTGTAACTCAGTAAGCTCTCTCTAGCTTGTTCATTTAATATGTTTAATCATTATACAACATTAATACCCCATGCAATCTCCCTGTAGATTTGATCTTCTCTCTTTGTGTGTATTTTCTTCTTCTTCTATTATCTTCTCTCCCTTTAGATATATATTTTATTGATTCTTCTCTCCCTTTGACATAAATGCCAAAAAGAATAAACAGCTCTTCAATAGCCAAAATATTATCTCTAGTTTTTGGTTCAGATCAAGTACCTTTCATGTACTGATATGCAGTTTCAATTTGTCTTTCATATTTTAGCTTTCACAGCCTCAAAAAACCTAAAGTGTGAACAACATACATCAACATCATTTGATATTCTAATAAAGTATAAGTTGATGCAACCTCCTGATCACCTTAGTGACCGATAGACGGGGGATGGACCCCTAGTCTAGTACTCAAGTACTCAAATGTATCCTTAGGTAAGGGTTTAGCAAATATATTGGCAAGTTTCTCTTGTGATTTCAAATACTCTATTTTCACTTGCTTTTCTTGTACTTGTTCCCTCAAGTAGTGATACTTTATAGATATATTCTTTGTCTTTGCATGCATCACTGGATTCTTAGAAATGTTTATAGCACTAGTGTCATCACAATATATTATCACTTGGTCAGTGATCTCTTCATTCATACCTTCCAAAAGTTATTTTATCCATGCAATGTTCCAACAATTAGCAGCAAAAACAACATATTTTTCTTCTACAGTGGACTGAGAAATGTATCCTTACTTTTTACTTATCCAAGTAACTAGTATTTCTCTCAAAAAGAATGTTCCACCAGTAGTGCTCTTTTTATCATCAATATTTTCAGCCCAATCCGCATCCATGTAAACTTTCAGTTCAAAATTGCCCTCTTTCTTGTACCACAAACCATATTTTTCAGTGTTCTTCAAGTATCTCAAAATTCTTTTTATAGCAGTCATATGTGATTCTTTAGGATTAGCAGAAAATATTGCTACAATTATAACTACATGTGCAATATCTGGTCTACTATACACAACATACATTAACTTACCAATCATTGATCTATATAATATTTGATTTACCTCATTTGACTAGTCTTCCTTTGTCAATTTGCATCTGGTGACCATAGGTGTACCGACCAGTTTTGAATCATCCATACCAAAGGTGTTCAATACTTCTTTTATGTACTTTGATTGTGTAATGTATATGCCTTCACTTTGTTGTAAAATTTGCAATCCAAGAAAGAATTTAATCTCTCCAAACATTGACATTTCAAATTATTTTCTCATTTCATCAGCAAATGATTTGCATAGATTATCATGTCCTCCAAATATGATATCATCAACAAAAACTTTAGCAATAAGAATCTTATCATCAATTTCACCTTTCAAAAACAAATTGTTGTTGTCACTTGTTCTAACAAATCCAATACGATAAAATAGGAATGTAGTCTTTCATACCATGCTCTCGGTGCTTGTTTCAATCCATATATTGCTTTGTGCAACTTACATACCATGTTCTTCTAATTTGGATCAAAAAAACTTTCAGGTTGTTCAATGTATACCTCTTCTTCAAGTATTCCATTCAGAAATGTAGATTTAACATCCATCTGATAAACTTTAAATCCTTTGTTAGCGGCATAAGAAAGCAATATTCTAACTCCTCGAAGTCTAGCAACTAGTGCAAAAGTCTCACCATAGTCAATACCTTCTTCTCATGCATACCCTTTGCATACAAGTCTTACCTTATTCCTAGTGACATCTCCATTTTCATTCAACTTGTTTCTGAATATCCATTTGGTTCCAATTAAATTCTTATCATTCGGTCTCGGTACCAATGTCCATGTTTTATTTTTCAATATCTGCTCAATTTCTTCATTCATGTCTTTAATTCATTCATCATTTTCAAGTGCATCTCTAATAGCTTTAGGTTCAAATTCACAAACTAAGCATGTGTTGTTTCTCAACTTACTTCATGTCATCATGCCAACTTTCATGTCTCCAATAATCTAATTTTGTGGATGATGTCTCCTTATGTATTTTGAAAATATAGGTACAATTCTTTGTTCTTCATTGTGTTCTCCACTCGGTGTAGGATCATTATCTTCATCGGTAACTATTTGTTGATTCTCGGACGGTAAAGACTGATGCTCGATAACGCTAGGTTGTGACTCGGGTAGAGTGTCAGGTTGCTCAATGTAAGTAAATATACCATAATCTTTCGGTTCCTTTTTGCTTTCTTCATCATTTTTCTCAGCAAATTCATCAACTCTCACATTTGCACTTTCAATCATCTTGTTAGTAGCCTTATTCAAATATTTGTAAGCTTTTCTATTAGTAGAATATCCTAAGAATATTCCCTCATCACCTTTTGAATCAAATTTCTCATTTCTATCATATTTCAGAATGTAACATCTACTTCTAAATATTCTGAGATAATTTACATTCGGTGTGTAACCATACAATAATTCATAGGGTGTCTTGTTTGAATATTTCTTCAGTTGAACTTGGTTCAATGTATATACAACAGTACTAATAGGTGCTTATCTCCAGTATATCTGTGAAACGTCATTTTCAATCATTAGTGTTCTAGCACAATCAACAATAGATCTATTCCTCCTTTCAGCAATCTCATTATGTTGTAGTGTCCTTGGTGCAAAAACCTATCTCTTAATTCCATGCTCATTACAAGAATTAGTGAACTCATCAGAAATAAGCTCACCACCTCTATCTAATCTCAAGTATTTTAGTTATTTTCCACTTTCTTTTTCCACTTTAGCTTTAAACCATTTAAATATCTTAAAAGCTTCAGAATTTTCTTTCAAGAACATGACAGTCATCATTCTAGAGTAGTCATCAATAAACAAGATAAAATATTTGTCTCCATAATAACTCTGAGTTCTCATAGGACCATGCAAGTCGGTATGAACCAACTCCAAAATAGCATTAGATGAATAGTTTTTGCTATTAAAACTAGATTTGGATATTTTTCTCATTTGACATTGTTTCACATGACATGGTCAGGTTTAGATAAGCTCAGTAAACCTCTAACTCTCATTTTCTTACTGATCTTAACCATGTTATCAAAATTCACATGACATAACATTTTGTGCCATAACCACACATCTTCAGTTCTAGCCATTAAACAAGAAGTTTCAGTATTATCAAGATAAAATAGATTACCTTTAGATTGTTCATCAGTACCGACCAACTTTCCAATCTCATCATAGATTTTTACGTTTCTATTCTCAAATGCAACTCGGTAACTTGTGTTATTCAGTTGTGCTACACTCAACAGATTATAATTCTCTTCACCCAATATGCATTCTCACATCTAATCTTATTGTTCAACAATATAGACTTGTTTCCCTTTACTAGACAAGGTGTATCATTTCTCATTTTAACAAATCCACCATTATAATGTTCAAGGTATTCAAATATGTCTTCATCACCAGTCATATGATGTGTACA
This sequence comes from Chamaecyparis obtusa, assembly GCA_027943335.1. Taxonomy (NCBI): domain Eukaryota; kingdom Viridiplantae; phylum Streptophyta; class Pinopsida; order Cupressales; family Cupressaceae; genus Chamaecyparis; species Chamaecyparis obtusa. The sequence continues at coordinate 1,353,608 of BSBK01004778.1, forward strand.
GCCACTATCAATAATCCAAGTATCATTCTTGCTAACTTTAGAAATAAGTGTTGTTTCAACATACCTTTCTTCTTCTTCTTAATCCTCTTTCAAAGCTATGAATACCACCTCAATGTCTTCATCAGTGTCAGTGTCGGTGTCGGTGTCATCATCATCATCTTCTTCAACAAGGTAACATGTCTTCTTGTGTTTTTCTTTGTAATCTCTGTTACTTCTTCTCTCATACTGTCGGTTGCCTCTGTGTTCTCGGTTATCTCTTCTGTCAGCCTTCCTTTCACTAGAGCTTTCATTGTCTTTCTCATGTTCTTTCCTATTAGGACATCTAGCTACAATATGGCCAATCTCTTTATAGTTAAAGCATACCAAAGGTAATTTTCCTCTATATCTTCCTTTACCTTTCTGCAGTCTTCTAGCCATTAATGCTTCAAGCTCATCAAGTTCATCCTCATCACTTTCACTATCACTCTCATTTCTTATCATGTGCTTGCTACTTGATTTACCAATATTTAGAGATGACATAAATGCATACTCAACAGTAGGAACAACATTATTATCAACGTTATTCAACTCAAAAGCAGTCAATCTACCAATTAGACTATCAAGTGTAATATGATTACCAGGAGCTTATCTCATCTCATGAATTGCAGAGACTCTAATAGCATAAGCAGGCAGCAAGGTTCTGAGAATTTTACTTACAACAATGTATCCTTCAATAATACATGTTGCTCCTCAGCTAATTTGATTCGGTTGATGTATTGTGATATGTTCTCTCTTTTCATTTTCATGTCATCAAACTTTCCTCTAAGACTTTCAGCTTTAGCCCTTAGCATATTCACATCTCCTCCGTGAACTAGTGCAAGCTTGTCCCACATCTATTTAGCAGAAGTACATGTCTTGACATCTTCAAATTTGGCATCTGATAAGGAAGCAGCAAGCTCTATCATTGTAGTATTATGTTCATGTCTTTCTCTCATCTTATCAATAGTCAAAGGTCCAATTGACAAGATGAAATCATTATCCAAGTAGTATATTGTAGATTCTCTAATTCTTGATAGATACAATCTCATTTTGCTTTGCCATGTTGAGAAATTGTTTTTGTTCAGCTTTGGCACCTCTCTCTTATACATCTTGTGATCTTTAGCTTAAGTCCTTCAAACTTTCCTTCCAAGCACTCTATGCTCTGATACCAATTGTTAGATAACTGAGAGGGGGATGAATTAGTTAAGTCCAGTTATCCTACAGCCCCAAATACTCCCAGATGTATATAACAAAACTTTCACATCAAATAATCAACACGGTAAAATATTAATTGTGCCTTTCTCTTCATATACCGATTATCAGTAAATTAAGTACTATGTTTACCGATCTAACCAATTATAGTAATGTGTAAAGTACAATAACAATTCAACACATCCATACACATATAACATAGATTTTTAACATGGAAACCGTGTTAGGGGAAAAACCACCTGGGACCGGTAATCTAAAATAATTCACTCTTCTGAAGTGAGTTTGGTTACCTGAGCCAACCCTGTTAAAAGTTAAAAAACACACTATGAGGTGTGACCTGGTTAGAGGATTTATCACTAACACTTCTCCCTTGACCAAACATACACTATGGGGTCAACAAGAAAATAATCAACATTCATTGAATGTCATATTGAAATATAAAGACTGTTAAGTCTCACTCGGTTAAGAGATTTGTAGATTTGCAAATTTGCAAATTTTCAGATATATGCTAAGCTCAAGAATACCTCTGATCAATAATCAATTCAACATCTTTGTTTCCCCCAACTCTGTTTTGCTCGGTAATTGCTTTCTCTGTCGCTCAGTGTTGTCTGCAGATTTGCTTGGTTCTATCTTCAACCAGTTTGATCAGTGTTGCGTGAAATCAATCTTTTTCACGCGAATTCTCCTGCAGCATCCAGACTCAATAATGAATCTCATGTCTCTTTATATAGACATCGTAAACTGTTTTCTTTCCATCCATAGATTTTGCCTCTTAACCTTCACCGTAGATTTTGTCATTTTAACCTTCCTCGACAGGTGTGTTAATAAAATGTTTCATTCTCCTTCATTTGATCATCCTTGAATTTTGTCAACGGTTTGATCATCATAACAAACAATATCATTTACCTCAGAATCATAAACAATTGTCCAGCTCATCATCTTTAGTCGATTATCACAAAACTCTATTTAGTTCTTTCACTCGGTCAATACCAGAATGTGTCGGTGATAACTTGCTCAGTTAACACTATACTCAGTATATACTACACTTGCTCGGTGTATACAAAATTCTTCATTTACCAACCACGTAAACTTGTTCAATCCTGATCTTCAATATATAATAGAATCATGTAATACAATCAAGTCATTAACATAATGTCATAAACTCGTCAATAAGTTACCCAATGTATAACATATTCATATCTTTCTTATCCATCTCATCTTCATGTAGATATCTCATTTCTTTACCATTTTTTCTTCTTAAGATGTTTGTAGCCATCATGATAAGTACAGTCAAAACTAGTTGACATCAATGACAATACATTAACTAATTTAATGTCTTACATACACTTTAGTAGGCTCGATGATCATCAATCACTGACTTTCAATTATCCATTTCATTGACAAACTTTCCTTCAAGATATTCAATCAGTTGTAGCTCATCAAACAACTAATATGTATTAATTAAAATTAATTTACAAAAACTGAACATAATTAAATTCGCAATGAAGAGTACCTTATTTTAGCTTTGACACAATAAAATAACAATAAGTAGCGTTGTGCCTACCCTTCATGAATACTTTCAAAGAGAGTCAAACACTTAAAAGTAAAACCTAATTTGAATTGCACGAGGGAAACTAGAAGCAACAGCACAGTACATGCATCATGACTGAGGAGTGGGCATATCGAGACATAGGCAACAATGCTCGGTTTATGCTATGTATATCATATTTTATTTTACTTTTTCGAATGTAGGAGCATATGGGTTGGATATTATTACCAGTAATCATATTCTTCTCCATTATGCTATGCATCATATTTTATTTTTCTTGAATGCATAAGGGGCATATGGACTGGACAATATTACCAGTGATCATAATCTACTCCTAGATGCTAAAATGTGATTTATTGCTAATCTCTAAACAAAATGTCATGCTACAAAAAAACAAATGTGCATAACATCTCAATGTGTTTTCATCGATTTTTTTTTTCATTTTTACATCATTGTGGATGTAGATAATGAGGAACAGACCAGTAAAAATTGCGCAAAAATCTATCGTAGTATGCAAATTTGAATTTTTGTACAAACATTAATGATAGTACTCTTTTGTGTGGAGAATAATCGCATCCAAAATGTGAGATTGAGTGTTTCATCTGTTCTTTTGGCTTGCATATGGGCATTGCGAATACTACATTTTACTTGAATTTTTATTTGTTTTGGTATGGGCGACCATGGTAGAGAGATTCAAACAAAATGGGCTACACTAGAACCCCCCAGTCTAGAAAATCTACTACAATGTCTTTCACCTTTTTCTATATTTGTTACTCTTGACTAAATTCGTTATTTTATCTGACCTTGTTTAACTTGGAGTAATTTAGCCTTCAAGTAATTTAGCCTTCAATTTTGCATAACATTGCACAAGGTTTTTGCATCACTTCTTTACTAATGAAAATAGAGACTCAAAATGTCAAAAGTCAGGTAAGTTCGATAGTATTTTTGTTGATTTAGTCAAAAAGAGAGACTGTTGAAATGTACCTGCACAAACCACCGTATGACAAAAATGGAATTTAAAATAGAACACAATTTAACTGACGATGGAATTGTATGCCTCCAATCTCAAGATTTATAGACCTGCACTAATACCGATAAACGCACAAAACATTAAGTTGATGTTCCAAGGGATTCATGCATAAATTTGTATCATAATTAGAATGAAAATAATTTAACAAAATACAATGTATTGACGTTTGTGGCCTAAACAGACAAGTTTCTCCCTAAAGACTGCATTGTTTTGTTTTGTTCATGCATTTCAGGTGAGTTTTCCCTTATCATAGTGCAAACGAACACAAAAGTTTTGAATTCATTTTCTTTCTTCATATACCCATTTCCAACCACTGGTCTACCTGCAACTTTTGTAGAAATAAGGGTAACTTATTAAAACAAAGAACACGTCTCTTCTTTTTTTTATTCAATAGATTGATCCAGTAGCTAATAGCAAACAATGGTGAGAGAAAATGCCCTCCACCCAACCAGATGGCATCATGAAACCATGTGAGGTTCTAGCCAACCCCTGAGCCAAGAGGATCGCCATTAAAAAAAAGTCAAAACAACTCGAGCAACACAAGAAAACACACACGAAGCTCTTATTGTTATGGCATTAGTACTCTAATAATATATTCAGTTGAAATTCAGTTTAAGGCGTACCCCAGGTTTTATGATTCACTTTTTAGGCAAACCAAGAGTGCATTATATAAACTAGTATAGCACAAAAGAAACCATACCCCCACAACCGAAGCAAGATACCCTCACATATACCATCTCAAGTCTATTGCAACAATACAAGAATGATAAGGTTGTGGCAGACTTACGTCCCCAACATCAACCATACAGAGAATTTCAACTAGCTGCATCCTCCTCCATTCTACTCCTAGGATCCTTTCAAATCAACCACCAACCTCCAAAGATAGCACCACAAACCACCTTTTAACCTCCTCCACAAATGCCCTAGCCCCTAACCCTAATTGCTTGGGTTAGGATCTCGAAAATGACCTAATTATCTCAATCTTGACCTTTTACACCCCTCAAAAATGCTTACACAACGTGGGTTACACTTTTTCCCATCCATTACACCCACCACCACTCTGACCTCTTCACCAAACAATAAACTTTTAAATACTAAAACTTATTTAGCTCACACAAACAACATTTATCCCCGCATTCTAACAACAAAACATGACACTACACTGTAGAGAAAGGGGGGGAGGGGGGGTGCGGTAATTGGGGTCTTGGTGATCCTCTTGTCCTCCCATTGAACATTATATACCTACACACTTTTGGCACTGTTGATGCTACATGATATGAATAACCAAAATGAAATATTTAAATTACTTTAAATCTTGATAAGAATTAAATTACACACCTTGAATAATATTCGGTACATACGCTTGGATTCCTCATAGCTCAAGCTTGTAAGATTGAAAAAGTAAACCTTTCACTCCATGTTAGCCATCTACAATTCTATTTGTTAAAAGTTGTGAGCTTGTTTATTTGAATTTAATTGTGGTTGTATATCCCAATACTCACTCTCAAAAATAATGCAAGTATCTATCTCCCTTGTTAATCCACTTTCATTCCTTGAAACGAGAGTAATTAGTGACATTATTGAATCAAATAAATAATTATCTAGATCATCATAATAAATAACAATTTCCTACTACAGTTCCTTCTTTACAATAGTGTAGATACATACCAATTTCACAATACATCTTCCTTTTACACAATTAAATAGCAACAATTAGTAGCTTAGTTCTACACAAAATTCTAATCATAGAGGAATCAACTCATAAATGCATTGAGTTATTACCATGGTATCAATTTAATGTGTTTAGCCATTATTTACTATTATTGCAAACCAAATATTTAAACTTTATCAATCATCCCATCGTGACGGTGAAAGAAACCACACGGCACCATCTTATCATCAATAATCTGGAAAGGACAAAGACCACTTTTGCTTCAACACTGTTATAGGAATATGTAGCATAATAGACCAAAAAATTATCTTAGTTTAATATTTATTTATGAAATTCATAAAATCAGTCATTGTTTTAAGTGGTATCACAAGTATCTAGCTATGAAACAAAGATACGAGCTTGTTGATAGAACCTACAAACCTTCACAATCATATGCATGGTAAAGTCACAAGGTGTAAGATTATGATAGTAGGGTCACCATAACACCCAAAGATCTTGTCTTTTTATTAAGGAAATATCACAACAATGAACAACATATGGTCCACTTTATGTCAAGAATACATAGTTCTTAAATTTAACTTGGCTAACTTATTAATGGTGGATTCCACCAACAACACACAAGAAGTTATTAACCATTGAATTAAAAGAGGGGCCTTACATTATGTTTACAATATGATAAATGTTGAGGAACAATCCGAATGATATAGCATACTTCAAAGCAGATTAATTCTATATAAGCATATTGTCCTATATGGAAAATGCAAGACTATATCTTAATTGAAGATAACTATCACCCTCAGAGAGTTCAAATTAAAACAATATATAGGTAAAACAAATCATCCCTTTTCCGTGCATAGGAGCGTCTCACTACAAAAAAGTACGTTTGTTTTCCCACCCGAGAGTGAATAAACCTTTCTTTACCTTACAAATATGATAAATATTGAGGATAAATCTACATGACATGACAAATTTAAAAATAAATAATAATGCTACATAAATAAATCATGCCATACAGGAAAAGCAGAATGTATTCTAAATGGAGATAACTATCCTGAAACCAATAAATAGGTTGCCATTTCTCTATATGGACTCCTTGTCAAACAAATTTTACAGACTGATTGTTTTCTATTTTGACCACTGTTGCGAAGCATGCAACTTCTAGACAAACTTGTGGATTTCCAACCACTTACAAATTATGGCATCTGAATGCTCTATAAATACATAAACCTTAATACAACCAACAAATGTTGGAATCCCATGCTATATTTTTGAGTCCATAGAAGAGCTTGCCAAATTTAAATGTTGGTTTCTTCTATAGTTGCATTGGAAATGTCAGATATATGTGGATAACATGCCTTCTCATCAAGCTGATTCTGTGCCCATATCAGCATTTTTAATAAGCTGGGAAGCTTTGGATCTACAAGAAAAGTAAGCTTCATCAAATCAATGTATCATAAACAGAATATTCCTTACACCAAAAAACCAGGCTCATGTCACTGTCCGAACCAAAGATTTTTTAGTGTTTTTGTAATGATAGACAGTGGTCTCAAATTATATTCTCATTATTGCACTGTCATGTATTAATCAAAGGTTGAATAAATTGCGGCAAAACAGAAATCAGAATCGTGCAACAAACTGCCTTTTAAAAATTAAATGTCAAAAGAAACAGCTCAGAAAAGACCTTTTTCATGACTTTGGCTTGTAAGAATTGCTGCATTAACCTCACTCGCAGTCTTCAGACGCTGAGATATGTCAAGCAGCTCAGAGAGAGGGCAATTAGATGCATCTTCAAAAGCTAGCAAGGCAACTGTACGTTCCAGCTCCTCTAAAAATGCATGCTGCAAATATAACTAGATATTCAGCAAACTTGTTACCGAAAAACAGCATTTTTCAAACTGAAAAAAAATTATTTTAAGATGCTTATAATAGAGTCTATAAAAATAATTAAACCTTATAAATATCATATACTAAATAATATATCAAAAGCAATTAAGCATGTATAAAGAAAAACTTAAAAATCATATACTCAAAACACATCAGAATCAATCAAGCATTTATAAACAATACATGATACACACAGTTGACATTCTTAGAAGCACCACAGGTAGCCAATATATATTCATTGGATAATACAAGTTAGTAGAACAGATTCTCAGAGTCTTCTATTTTTGGAAATTGTGTCTTTTTGCAGGTATCAACTTAAAGAAAATTCAGCATTTAAAATTGAAGACTATGAATGACCATTCTTGGTGCAATTTAAATTCAAAGCATATTTGCTTTTTTTTTTCTGGGTTCAATTGTGTAAGTTTTTCTAGCATCAACGTTTCGGATCACAATACACGATCCATCATCAGGATGCAAAAGGATGCAAAAGGGTCAAGGAGAAGAAAGATTGCAGATTGCAGACCTAAAATGGAACAAAAAGAGGGGTAGGCGGGAGGGAGGGAATAGGACACGCAAATCAAGGCTGACAAGACCTCCCTGAGCAAAAAACTGAAAATAAAAATGAAAAAAAACCCAAAAAATAGAAAATAGGAAACCAAAATTTTAAAGAAACTTCACATAGAAAATATATGAATGTGTGTAAGCATGTGTGTGTGCACACACTTTTTAATAAAAAATCTGTATGGACCTCAAACCGGATTATGGGTCCGATTCGGGTCCAAATTCGCGAACCAGTCCGTTCTGGATCCAAACAAGGTTTGCGTTCAGACCTATGGGTCCGTCCGGATCCGCAATGTTGCAAATTCAGATGGACTCATAAGCCCAAACGCAGACCTTGTTCGGATCCAACACGGGCACAAGGGGATCCAGCTTGGACCCGGGAGAATCCTGTGCGGACCACCAAGGACCCACAGCCCAAACCAAGTTAAAGTGAGCCCAAAACCACTTTAAAAAAAAAAATTATTTATTTTTTCTCCAAACCCTAAAACGACCCTAATATGTAGCCTCCAAACACATTTCATTTCATATTTGCTCTCTCTTTTTGATCTCTCCATCTTGCAAGTTTGAAGTGAGGTGATTGTATTCGAAAGAGATCGATTGTGGAGTGGCAAATACCTTCCAATAAGAAAATTTGAGTGTTTAAGGTATGCATTTCAACCATGTTCTTCAGTTTTTTGATAGATTATTTCAAGTTTTTGTAAAAATTTTGAAGCATGTGTTTTTTCCATTTTTGTTATAGATTGCAACAATGAGTAGTCAAAACTCAGTGGGTGTGGAGAGGGGTCTCAAAAATTTAAAATTGATAAAGGGTCTCCATTATGGAGACACTAAAAAAAAATTTCAATGTCTTAGAAATGGGGGGTTTATTTGGAAATATAATTTTTGCAACACACAATATAGAAGCTCCTACTCCCGAATCAAACTTCATTTTTTTGGACCCTGGGGGTCAAGGGATTAATATGTGTGAGGGCCCATGGTCAGATAAGAAGGGATTGTTAGCTGGGGAAATAGCATCTTTTGTTAAAGAACAAGAAGATGCTGACAAATTAGTTGCAAAAGGGAAACAAGGTGCTTATACCGAGAAACAAAAAACAATACTACCACCCACTCAACCAGCCTCTAGATATCTCTTCTTGCCTATGCCTTGTAGGGAGGATGAAGATGTAGAACCACAAATCACCACCCGCAAGAGAGGCCCATTAGATAGGGCATTTCAAAATGACTTAAGAGAATTATTGATCAAAAAACTGGACGTTGCCTATTTGCGAATGGTCTTCCATTCAACTTAGTGAGATCACCTTATTGGAGGCAGATGGTGCAAGCAATAAATAATGCACCTTCTGGTTTCCAAGGCCCTAGATATGAAAAGGTGAGCACCACCTTATTACACAATGAGAAAAAGTGTAGAGGCCCAACTAAAACCAATAAGAGATTCTTGGGTTCAAACGGGTGTGTCTATTGTTTCCGATGGATGGAGAGATTTCAAAAACTGTCCATTAATCAATGTAATTGTTGTATCCCCCAAGGAGTCAATGTTTTTGAGGGCAGTTGACTGTGAAGGGGAAGTAAAAGATGTAGAGTTCATTGCAAGGATTTTCATTGATTCCATAGAGTCGGTGGGTCATGACAAAGTTGTCCAAGTAATTACAGACAATGCAAAAGTTTGCATGGCTGCAGGTGCTTTGGTAGAGGCTAGATATGATCACATCTTTTGGACACCGTGCACCGTCCACTCCCTCAATTTAGTGATAAAAGCAATTGGCACCCAAATAGAATGGGTGAAAACAATATATGAGGCGGGTGAGGAGATTCAAATGTTTGTGACAAATCACCATATCACAAGCAATTTTCAGAACTTTCTCGAGATTGGAATTATTGAAGGTAAACTTAAAAATTTAATTTATTTAGTTTCATTTATCATTTTATGTCATGTTTTACATAATTGAATAAAATATATTAACATGTTTTTAGGTGGCTGAAACCAGGTTCGCGTCTCACACAATCGTACTTAGACGGCTTGTGAAGGTGAAAGAGGCATTGTCATATATGGTTATTAGGAACCAATGGGGTATCTAGAAGCAATCCAGTACAGTGAGGGCCCAAAAGGTGAAGGCATTGATATTGGATGATGATTGGTGGGTTTGTGTGGATTATGTATTTGAATTCACCAAACCTATCATGTCTATGCTTCGGTTTGTTGACACTGATAAACCATGCTTGAGGGATGTCTATGATAGCATGGACACAATGTAGGAGAAAATAAAATTGGTAAGTTATAATACATTCATCTATCATTGTTTATTGAGAGATATCTAAATTGGCATAACTTACATCAAGATAACTTACATGAACATCATTTGATATCCCACGCCATACAAAGGAGAGAGAATGATCCCGAGGACACCTTTTACAAAAAGGTGGAAGCAAATGTTCTTCATCGTTGGAACAAGATGACCACACCTTTGCACCTCCTAGTATATGCTCTATCTCCCAGGTACTATAGCACAAAAGTACTTGCTATTCCAAGTAGAGTACCACCATATAGAGATGTTGAGGTTGCTAATGTTGATATTATGGCCTTGTCGGCAAATATCTAATGCATTGGATAAAGACATTTCGATATATAAATAATAATATTAAATATAAGAGATATTTAATATTTATTGTTTATTAATAAATCGGTTTAATACTCTAATTTAAGGAACAATTAGACAGGGCCCAAAGTTGGCCCCTTTGGAAAATAATGTTTTATCCAAGTTGGCCCCTTGTGAAGGCACTTAAGTTGGATATAAAGGCAGATTGATTCTTGGGAGAGATCATATCAAAAACATAACATATTGTCTCCTTCCAAGAATTTATCAAGGCAACGAATTGGAGCAGCAACGAATCTCATGGATAAAGAGTACGAATTACATCTAGGGCAGATCTAAGACAACTTGAAGTTCAGATCGGTGGCATAATGGAGCGAATTAGGGCAGAATTATACAGCCCTAGAGAAGTGAACTAGGGCAGTATTGTGCAGCCCTAGAAGAACCATATGAGGGCCAATCTTGCAGCCCTAGATCTGAGAATTATGGCAGATCTAATAGAAGGCTAAAATCAGGGCAGATTGGCAACATATTGAAGGGCAAGATTGAAGATCTCAAGGTTCAGATTTGAAGTCTCTAAGGACTGATTCAAAGATATAATCCGAGTATTATCTCTCCTTGTTCCTTGTGATTTCTTATCATATCTTGTGCTTAGTCTTGAAAGATCTCTATAGCTTGATCATTCCTAGGTAAATCTAGAAAATGCTAACATGGTATCAAAGCCTAGGTTGAGTAAAAGATTCATTTCAGATTTAGGAATTCAAACTAACTCTTTCAAGCTAAGTTGGTTATCATGGCAACTGGGATTTGGTCTGAAAATTGTAATGAGGGTTTTGATTTGCAATCGGTTACCTTCTATGGGAAAACTTATTAGTTATCATTGGCTAGGAAGATATGGGTAGAACTCAAAATTCTTGCATTTTTTGAAATTGTCTTTCCTTATTGATCTAGAGGGAGTAGATCATCTTGAGTTAAGTGCATGGCATGTATGATTCAGAGGGAGTATAATCATGGACTCTAGTGATAGGATCATAGCTAGTTAGTGTCATAACTAATACCTTGCATATCTAGTTGATTATCTGCTATTAGCACAAATGGGATGCATACTTCACATGGTATTGCAACATACCTTCATATTGTTTGGCATATGATGTATGGGAACTTTAACTGTTTCACATTGGTATACACATACTAGTTTTATGCATTTGCATTGGCATTATTAATGTGTAGGAAGTACACTTGGCATATCAATCTTACAGCATTGATTCATTGGTTATAATATACCTTGGCATGTATCTGTGGAATTATCTGTAGAGAATATGATTCTTTGTTAATAGCTGATTGGATCAACTATTTGGAATGTTTGCTTAGCTGATTGACAGCATACTTTGCCCAAGCATATGTTATCTTTTACGATGTCATAAAGGGATATTCACTGCAGATTGTTAGCCTTTTGATGTAAAGGCACATACATTGGCTTTATATAACTCTGGCTGCATATTGGCATATGTTTTACATTGGTTGTCTTCTATTTAACCGATTGACCTCCTAGTGCATATTATCTTCTCTTAAGGCATATTTTCAGATTGCCCTTCAGTTATTGGTTAGATTCAAGAAACTTACCTTGAGAGGGAGTTTTGATCTTGTTAGAGGGAGAAGATAGGATTATCCAAAAGGAGTAGGTCACCTTGAGTATCATATACCTTAGTATGACTTGATTATGGGTATGTGGTTTAAGAGGGAGTTCATTCATGGGCTCACTTAATTTTGTATTATGAACTCCTTCCTTATGTCATGTTGATTACTTGCTATGGAAGCCTACTTTGCATTGACATATTTCTGTTTTGTATGGAGGCATACTTTACCTTAGTATATGTTTTACTTATGTATGAGGTCATACACAGCTGATTAGCAGCATATTTTCTGCTATGCATGAGCATACATCACATTATGAACAGTTACACTATGATACATGTTATACCTTACGCTGTTATGGGAAAATCACAGCTGATTGTTAGTATGACTGATTAACAATTTTCTTTATTGATGCATGGGTGCATACATTATTAGTTAATGAATGTTGGAACACACTTATATTGGCACATGTGTTTTATTGGCATTTTTTTGGGAACATACATTATGATACTTAGAGATAATGTTGTTGTATGCATGGGAGCATACGTTAAATGGACATATGTTATCCTTTATATATGCTCTGCTATTGATCATATATATGTGTGGAAACATTTCTTTATAGAAGGAACTATATTGCATCTTGCTGTGATCACATTGCACCTGGTTACATGTTGGACAAACTTGGTTACTCTTATGTGGTGAGACTTATGTGATTACTCTTATGCTTATGAATTATGCTTGTTCTATGAGAGAACTGCATTTGGATATTGGTTATTACATTTGGCTACTTAATATGATTGTATGGAGCATGTATGTATGAAGCATACTTTAGTGGCTTATTGTGTATGTATGAATCATACTTTCTTTTATAGCTGAGTCTATATTTACTGATTATAGCTGAGACTATATTACATGTGGTTCTATGTGTGAACACATTTTCTTTATATTGAACTTGAATCTTATGATCATATTGGTCACTCTTATACTTATGTGGATTCATGAGATGAGATTTTGAATATGAGTTACATTTGGTTGTGTCTGATTCATTTGGTTACATCTATGCATATGGCTAAGTTGTTTCTTATGAATTGGATACTTAGAGAATATCATGAACTTGATATTATTTTCATGGATCAGGGATCCATTGTTGAGCATATGGTGACATCGTGGACTTGATGTCGGGAGACCATTACTCTGCGCATTTGGTATTCGTTAGGCCAATGCTCGAGGATATCGTAGATTTGATATCTCTTGGATCGGGGATTCATGCTTAAGTATATGGTGGACATCATGGACTTGATGTCTGGAGGCCATCGCTCCGAGCACTTGGTGAATATCATGGACTTGATATTCGTTAGACCAATGCTCAAGGATATCATGGATTTGATATCTCGTGGATCAGGGATCCACATCTGAGTAATTGGTGGACATCATGGACTTGATGTCGATAGGCCATTACTCCGAGCACTTGATGAATATCATGGACTTGATATTCGTTAGACCAATGCTCTATACATCATGGACTTGATGTTGGTTTGATGTCATGGACTTGACATTTCTTGAGTCTTGGTGATTCGTGGATTCAAATATCCACAGATTAGTTGGTATACATCATGGATTTGATGATACCATGAATATCATGGACTTGATATTCTATTGGCTGAGTCAAGAGGACTTGTGGATTTAGTTATCCACAAATTGGATAGAAAACATCATGAATTTGATGATAACTTGTGTTTGGAAAGTATCCTGGACTTGATACTACCTTGAATATCATGGACTTGATATTCAAAAGAGTAAAGGTGACTAGTGGATTTAGGAAATTCACAAATTGATTGGATATTTGATATCATGGACTTCATATCATGGACATCATGGACTTGATGTTATCATGAATATCATGGACTTGATATTCTTGGGTCGTGGAGACTAGTGGATCTAGGAGATCCACATTTGGATGGTAAGCATCATATGATATGATGTCTCTCATATGAATATGAGATGTATAGTTGAGGAATTATGAAGAACATTTGTGTTCTCATTATATCTTGTAGATAGAGATCTAGTATCATAGAGATCTATGGCATCATTGGATAAGAAATCCATTTTTGTGCTTTGAGTCACAGAGACTCGTGGATCTAGGATGTAGATCCACATCCGGTTGGTAAACATCTTGTGATTTGATTTTACCATGAAAAGATGATTTTCATATGGATATGAAATCTATGGTTGGGAATGATAATGAACATATGTGTTCTTATCAAAATTGGTAGAATGGAAATCTACCTTCATAGATAAGAGATCTATGAAATCCTTTATGGTTATGTTTTGTGATGAAGGATCCACGAGTGGATCTTTGCCTCAAGTCCAAGAGGGAGTGTTGATATTATGGCCTTGTCGGCAAATATCTAATGCATTGGATAAAGACATTTCGATATATAAATAATAATATTAAATATAAGAGATATTTAATATTTATTGTTTATTAATAAATCGATTTAATACTATAATTTAACGAACAATTAGACAAAGCCCAAAGTCGGCCCCCTTGGGAAATAATGTTTTATCCAAGTCGGCCCGTTGTGAAGGCACTCAAGTTGGATATAAAGGCAAATTGATTCTTGGGAGAGATCATATCAAAAACATAACATATTGTCTCCTTCCAAAAATCGATCAAGGCAGCGAATCTCATGGATAAAGAGTATGAATTACATCTAGGGCAAATCTGAGACAACTTGAAGTTCATATCGGTGGCATAATGGAGCGAATTAGGGCAGAATTATGCAGCCCTAGAGGAGCGAACTAGGGCAGTATTGTGGAGCCCTAGAAGAACCATATGAGGGCCAATCTTGCAGCCCTAGATCTGAGAATTATGGCAGATCTAATAGAAGGCCAAAATCAGGGCAAATTGGCGACATATTGAAGGGCAAGATTGAAGATCTCAAGGTTCAGATTTGAAGTCTCTAAGGACTGATTCAAAGATATAATCTGGGTATTATCTCTCCTTGTTCTTTGTGATTTCTTATCATATCAAGTGCTTAGTCTTGAAAGATCTCTATAGCTTGATCATTCCTAGGTAAATGTGAAAAATACTAACAGCTAAAGGGTATAAGAGGGCATTTAGTAAAATCTTTCGCCATCCAGAAGTTAGGGTAAGTGTTAGGAGTGAATTTGGATTGTTTATCTCAGCAAAAGATCTTCACCCTACTTCTCTCAATGACCAAAGAAGAATGGATGCTATTAGATGGTGGTACCTTCATGGGCAAGATTATATATACCTCCAACCTCTTGCAATTAAGATTCTATCACAAGTTTTAAAGTTTTTTTTGGCCACTTGCATTGTAGAATTTAACACTTAACACTCTTAAATTTATATTGTATTTTAAATTTTCTTTTGTTGGTTTTCTCTCTAGGTTGCGAGCTCTTCTACCGCTAAGAGGAATTGAAGTATATACTCCTTTATCCACTCAATGAAGCGTAACCGGTTGGCTGCAAAAAAAGCAGAAGACTTGGTGTATATTCACAACAGCTTGCACCTCTTGGCACGTAAGGATCCAAAATACAAGGGGTCAAAGAAGCTTCGGAATGTAGCACTTGAGTCTGCTGACTTGGATTTGACCATTCGGGATCTTGCTAGAGCCACTTTGGTTGATGTGGATGATGATTATGATGATGACACAATACCCTCTAGTGCCAACGGAACCGGTTTGGGTTCCAATGATGATGTTGATCTACCATTTGTAGCTGTTGAAGACCCCATTGATCCATATTTTTTTGATAATCCATATGATGATTGATGAACACTTTCATGATTCATGAGCATTGAATCATGTTTCAAACTTTAATGAACTATATTTTGAATTTTCATTTTGTAATTTAGTAATTCAATGTGATGATTTCCTTTAGAATCGTGAAAATAGATCAATGATCAAGTATTTAAATTTTTAATGTTTAGCTTTGACATTTGGCATTGATCAATGATCATGCATCATAGATTCATAGATTCATATTATGAAATGATTTAGTTTTACAATTATCTATATTTCTCTTTTTTTTGTATACACACACACACACATGAACCCATACGAATCACAATGGAAAAAAATTCACGAATCCAGAACCAGATTCTTGTACCCAAACCCAAACCGGTAGCTTAGATATATTTTAATAAAATTATTAGTTAGAGCAGATAGCTGATTCACAACCTCACATGAAAATGAGGAATGGAGGGTTTGCTAACCTGCCCCTCTTCTGTGGGATTATATAAACAAATATAATGCTCTCCTATTCTCTACAATGATCTCACTACTTGTTTCTCATTGGTCGGTCCAGAAACTAGTATCTTCTTCATTGATATCTCAATGGGTCATCCCCATCAAGGCTGCCAACTCTTCGAGCTGCTACAACAAAAAAATTCACTTGGATTACTCAAACAATAAGCTGCTGATATTTGTTTACCAGCATACCCAAAAGTCCAAGAAGCCATAGGCTCCACCATTCAGCCTGACATGATATGCCCAGACTGGTGTGGTATGGGTGAGACCTGCACTGCTGCCCAGCAAATGCTAGAGAGCACAATCATTGGAAGTTTTAAATAAATAGGAGATAATATCAGTAAGTTTACAGCATCCTCTAAGATTATGGCATGGCATTTTTAAAAAGTTAGGATATAATGTATACACCCCTGACCTTTTTTGTTTTTTTCTGATGTAGAAATTTGACCCACAAATACTTGCCAAAACAAATAAAAGCTTTCAATAACTAATCTGCTTTGTTTCCTTCATTCATAGTAAATACATATCTATGGAAAAGCAACACTAACATCACCTAAAACTGAAATGTACATACCATACATATTGCTGTTCAAAATCAGGATGTTTTGGCATTCAACTAGAACATCAATCAAGTATGAACTTGGAAACTAAATTGAACATGAGTACCTCCAAAATAATGTGTCTTCATGCTGCTACAAATCTGAAAAACATTCCAAATCACCCCAAAACACTCCTTCAAAGGCTACCACAGGTCTGTCATGAATTTTCAGTCACATCTCAATATTCAACATAATCAGGCCCTTTTTAACTCAGAAAATCAACTCAGAAGTCTGCTCCAGAAAACTGAGATAAAGAAATGCAGAGGCAATTCACAATAATGATGATAATCACCTCTCTTGACCTCCAAACTGATATGAGCTCTTCAAACCCTGATTAGAAGCCCTAGATGCCTCAACAGGAGATAAAATGCAGACCCAAAATGCAGATTAAACCCTTTGCAAACTCCCACGTGCCTGTCCCAAGATGAGTGCTACTTCCAAAGCAGGATGCTACTTCCAAAGCAGGACAACCTCACTATAAAATCAAATGCTCGCCAATAAATTCAAATAACATATGCAAATTGATTGCCCAAGTGCAAGAAATCCATACAAATCATACCCATAAGTGAAAAATGAATCTTTCTTGAGATAAGCCAAAAGGTACTACTCTGTGTAGCTGGAATGCTATGACCAGCACTAGAAAAATGTTTCCAAAACTCTAGAAACTCAAACAGCACTCAAAAACTAAGTTACCAAATTGGGTGCGGATTCGGATGCGGATGCGAGATGCGGATGCGCAGATGCGTGAAATTTTTTTTTAGGGGATGCATATGCGTTTGGATGCATGTATATTTATATATTTGGTTCTTGCAAGATATTGAAGAAGTTTGACAGTAGAAATGCTTATGAGATTGAGTTACCTGAAGACATGGATATATCACCTATATTCAACATTGCAAACTTGTATGAATATCATGAATCTGATGAAGAAATGACAGTACCGAATGATTATCATAAGAAGCGAATAGAAGAAGTTGAGCAGATTTTAGAACAAAGAGTTGACATGAGCACAAGAGGAAAAGATTACATGGAATATCTGGTAAAGTGGAAGAACAGACCGATTGAAGATAGATCATGGATTACACAATCTGAGTTGGATTCAGCTTGGGTTGTACCTGCTACATGATTCGGAGAATCATCTCAAAACAACCCCAGGTGTCTAATGCAGGAGCATCTCGGGTTCTTGGCAATCCTGTATCACCAAAAACAAGTTAGAGTTGTTAGTTGTGTTGGGTAGCTGCTTTTGGGCTCTCGGTGATGTTTTCCTGTTTCCACCGACAGGCTTGGTTGCTACTCGATTCCTTCATTCACCAAGTTATTTTATCCTGTCACTCGGTAATCTTTCTCACCGAGTGGTTTGTTTTGGATTTCTGTTGAGGCAAACTTGTGCATTTAATTGTGGTCGCGGAGTTAATGTTTACCTTGATCATTGGGAAGCGTGTGGACCTAGATCTGGTCGTTTCCTTCTCCAATGATGGATCTGAAGGCCAACTCATTTAGGTAGCCTCTTGTATAAATAATGTAGTATGTTGTAGTTGTAGGACCAATTTTTGAGAGACCAGTTTTAGATAGAAGATAAGATCTGGAAGTTGAATCCTCACATGTATGAGGACTATTGTAATTGAATTCTAATTGTATATGGCCGTAATCGGGAAGGCCTTACAGCCTGACATGTATGAAGTTATTGATGAATAATATATGAAGTCTCTGCATTCTCTCTCTCCTTGCTTATGTTGTTGCTTCCGTGTGATGTTTCCACAAGGAGGTTGGTGATTTGGGTGTGCCTTTGGCCCCTCATCCCGCTCTCTCTTGCATCACTCCTAGACATCATTTCTCAAAACTTCAAAAGTCTACTGCTCTATCAAAATTTTGCAAAAGTGTCTCAATGCCATTTTTTTAAAGGAATTCAATGTTCACGGAGTTTCAATAGACAAAGGGGCTTCTATAGAGAAGTCTTTAAGTCTAGATGTCCTATGAAATCCCACAACTTATCTAAAACACAATGATATTTTAGAAAATCAAATTTTTCAGTTTTCAAATTGAATTAATAGCTTTCTTTTGGGTTTTACAAGATTTCAAGAGAGAAATAATGATTTCGGAGCATGAATTGCAATGATGCCACCAATGCAAGCTTTAATTACAGCCATAAAACAAAATCACCTCAAAGCATGCTGCATGAAAACAGGATGCAGGAGTTACTGCTCTACTCCCTAGCATAGTCAATCAGTCACTTTCCATTTCTTAGACCTTGTGCCACATGCTTGTAGTTACACTCTCAACTGCCTTACTTCCAGATGTTTTAATCCTAAGTTGTCGTATTCGTTCAGCCTATCCCGAATTCGGCATTCGATTCGGTCATCATTCGAATTTGTATCAAAATCGTGTTTTGACTGTCATTCGCCAGAAATTCATAAAAACAAACCCTGATCGAATTTTTTTCATTTTCCACCGAATTTGGATTTCGGCATCCAAACCCGGGCCAAAATTGAACCGGCTTTTTCCAAATTTTGACTTTCGATGCAATTTTTTAATTTTTAAAATTGTTTTTTCTATTGTTTTAAATTTTTAAACCTAAACTCCTAAATGCTATCACGTTTTATTGTTTTCATTGTTTTATTCATTCCTTCCGCTGCTTTCATTGTTTCATTGTTTCCTCTATTGCTTTCATTGTTTCCTTTCGTGAGCTTCCACTACCACTGCCGTGAGCTTCCACTGTCGTGCAAGGAAAGAGGTATTTTTTAATCATGTAATTAAACTTAGACTATGCTTTGTATAAGATAGAGTTTACTGTTTAACTTAGACTATGCTTTGTTTAAAGAGTTTAATGAAATCTGTTAATGTTTAAGGTAGCTGCAAGAGAGATCCTTTAGCAAATGTTTGTCGTGAGTTGCATATGTGGCATCATGAGTCAGAGGCTTCATGTCTAATTGATACCCTGTTACTTGGCACCGTGCTTCTTGACATCATGGTTACTTGGCATCGAGATTACTTGGCACCGCTATTAGTTGGCAATGTCCACATCATCTTTAGTACCATGCTCTTTCTTCTTGATGTCGGTTCGCATTTTCTTGTGTTGTAAATGTATTATAACGGCTGTTGTTTGCACTCCGTTTTCACCTCTTACCGTTATCGGGAGGTGCCTACCATTATGGAAAAGACTACATACAAGTGTCAAAAGGCTCTTAATTCAAGTGGATATGTCGTGTGCTATTTTATGAGTTTCTCTTTATGTTCGCACACATAGTTGGAGGGATTATTATCGTCTCCTCAATTTAATTGAGGTCCTCTCATTTATGGGTAGTATTGGTAATGTGAGAGAGCAGTGTGAATGCTTGTGCATCCGGAGTTGCCTGCTTGTGTGCATCAGGAGCTGCTTGTATTTGTGAGAAGTGAGAGCTGCATCCCTGGGTGTCTATCGGGAGCTGCCTGCCTGGGTGTCTATCGAGAGCTGACTGTGTGCATGTATTAGCAGTGAGTGTGAATATGACCTGCATGATTATTATACTCTGTAATGAGTGCGATACAAGCTACATGTTTATTCTGAAATTCATCAGTGTGCGGTCTATTTGTGTGAGTGAAATATTATGTTTGTTAACAGGTATCTATGAGATACTTGAAGCATATTATATTTTGTATATGCATAGTTAAAGTGATTGAACTATGAAGAAGGCTTATAAATTGATTGTTGAGAATCATCAATCATAAGTGTGAGAATATTGTAATAATGTTGAGCATGTAATAGAAGAATCTCTTTTCGGGTGTGGCTGGGTTTTTCCCTCGAGTAGGAGGGTTTTCCCAAGATAAATAATTGTGTCAATCTGTAGTTGTGTTCTTGTTTATCTTCTACAATTCTGGTTCAAAAACTTAACATGGTATCAGAGCCGGGTTGTAGTAATGATCTAGACCAGGATAGGATGTTTGGATTCTTCAAGTTTTGTGATGTCTAACGGCTGTCATTTTGTTGGCATATGTTGGAGTTCATGGTAGCTACGAGAGAGCTTGTATATCTAATATGCTTGTCATAAGAATCTCTGAGAGTCTTCTATGTTGCTAGACTATTATATTTAATCTTTGGAATATTATATTGCTGCCGGTTATCCTTCTAGTTCATAGACTGCATATTTGAGAGACTCTCCGTATGGATGAAGAGTCATTGGAAAAATGTGATCGTGCGTAGCTGTGGGTCTCATCTTGCATGGTTTATGGTATTCCAAGAGTTTACATATTGGAACTATCATCTCATGAAGAGTCTTCAACAAACGGATGAACATATACAGCTCGGCATCAAACAGTCTTTTTGCATTGCTTTTGAGTCTCTGTGGCTGTTGAAGACTTTGATATGGCTGTTAAAGACTTTGATGGGCTGTTGAAGACTATGAAACATCACCAATTGGTAACTGAGCAGGGGATTTTGAAGATTGTATTCATTTGTTTTGTAGTCAAAGTTTTCTATATAACATCTGCAGGGTGTTATGATCAACGTGCATTGTTTTTCAACAGAAATATTAAACATTTCTTACATGAGTACGAGGATGTTGAGTCCTATCGACTCATTTTATAATGTCAGGACAAGATTTCTAATCAGGTTAATTCTAAGGAGAAGTCTAAGTTTGAAGTAGTTGGGTTGAGGTTGTCCTTTGTAGTGAAACTAGTTTCAGCTGTCTTCTCGAAGAATACGATATAATTCCTTCAGTGCAATGTGATCAAGGGTTGCAGTTAATGGAATGCATAGTTGAGGATGAGTAGTGTTAGAATGCTCCATTTTCTTACCTTAAATTCTCTTATGGGGCAAGCTCAACTAACAAAGGAGTTTTTTGGATGAAAGTCTGTCCAAGAAATTATCATTGGTTGTGTAGCTGATAGAATGTGAAGGACTGTTCAAGAGGATTATTCGATTACATCACAGGAGCCTTCTTGATTTCCCTGAGTAGGTGCTGATGTGGAAACGAGTCATTTGTTGTTCCTATTCTTAGCATATTTGAAGACTTAAAGCTGCAGAAGCATTGTTGAATTGATTAATCAATGAGAGATAAGTATTTTCTGATTATACCTTTGACTATTGATCATGAATTTTGTGTAGTTAATTCATGCATTAATATTGGGAGTGGTGAAGTCATGTGTGCTTCTAGCATTACTTTGATTGATTCTAATACTAATCTCTCTAAAATGCTTCCAGGATGAATTGAGAAGCACAAGGATGATGAGAGATTGCAGCCTGAGCTGAGTTGGTGACTCTTGAAGAAGAAGTACCTATTCAAATTGTCCTGTGATCAACTCTCCTAAGAGGAAGAAATCAGATTCAGAGGGAGCTTGTGTGGCAGAGAGAGAGTGTCTTGTCCTTAGCTGAGAATAAGCAAGCTTATAATGCAGAATGGCTTTGGAAGTTCCTTGCTTGGTCAAACTTTGGAGTTAATCTATGATTTATTCAAAAGCTTTGGGTATGCTGCCCTTGTTGAGAGGGAGTCCCAGTTGAGAGGAAGTCTTGGTATTCAGATGATCCTTTATGTACCTTAATGCATTCTTCTCTGGGAGAAGTTTGAGGTGAAAGCCCATGTTCCACCCTCTGCGAGTAGGCAAGGTGGTAATGCATTCTTCTCTGGGAGAAGTTTGAGGTGAAAGCCCTTGTTCCACCCTCTGTGAGTAGGCAAGGTGTTAATGCATTCTTCTCTTGGAGAAGTGTGAGGTGAAAGCCCTTGTTCCACCCTCTGCGAGTAGGCAAGATGGTAATGCATTCTTCTCTGGGAGAAGTTTGAGGTGAAAGCCCTTGATTCACCCTCTAGGAGTAGCTATGGTGGATATTGTTATGTGTTTTGTTTCACCCTCTAGAAGTAGCTATGGTGAATATTGTGATTTGTTCCTTTTGTTGTTTCACCCTCTAGGAGTAGCTATGGTGAATAATGTTATGATGAGATAATAATTCAAATGAAAATCTGTGATGAGATTTGTGTTGGCATTCTTTTGGTTGCAGCTTCATTGTGCTTGCCAGGTTGAGAGGCACCATGACATATGAATGATCTCTCTCTTGCTAAGAGGGAGTGTTAATGTTTAGGGTAGCTGCAAGAGAGATCCTTCAGCAAATGTTTGTCGTGAGTTGCATATGTGGCATCGTGAGTCAGAGGCTTCATGTCTAATTGATATCATGTTACTTGGCACCGTGCTTCTTGACGTCATGGTTACTTGGCATCGAGATTACTTGGCACCGCTATTAGTTGGCAACGTCCACATCATCTTTAGTACCATGCTCTTTCTTCTTGATGTCGGTTCGCATTTTCTTGTGTTGTAAATGTATTATAACGGCTGTTGTTTGCGCTCCATTTTCACCTCTTACCGTTATCGGGAGGTGCCTACCATTATGGAAAAGACTACATACAAGTGTCAAAAGGCTCTTAATTCAAGTGGATATGCCATGTGCTATTTTATGAGTTTCTCTTTATGTTCGCACACATAGTTGGAGGGATTATTATTGTCTCCTCAATTTAATTGAGGTCCTCTCATTTATGGGTAGTATTGGTAATGTAAGAAAGCAATGTGAATCCTTGTGCATCGGGAGCTGCCTGCCTGTGTGCATCGGGAGCTGCTTGTATTTGTGAGAAGTGAGAGCTACCTGCCTGGGTGTCTATCGGGAGCTGCCTGCCTGGGTGTCTATCAAGAGCTGACTGTGTGCATGTATTAGCAGTGAGTGTGAATATGACCTGCATGATTATTATACTCTGTAATGAGTGCGATACAAGCTACAGATTTATTCTGAAATTCATCAGTGTACGGTCTATTTGTGTGAGTGAAATATTATGTTTGTTAACAAGTATCTATGAGATACTTGAAGCATATTATATTTTGTATATGCATAGTTAAAGTGATTGAACTATGAAGAAGGCTTATAGATTGATTGTTGAGAGTCATCAATCATAAGCGTGAGAATATTGTAATAATGTTGAGCATGTAATAGAAGAATCTCTTTTCGGGTGTGGCTGGGTTTTTCCCTCGAGTAGGAGGGTTTTCCCAGGGTAAATAATTGTGTCAATCTGTAGTTGTGTTCTTGTTTATCTTCTGCAATTTTGGTTCGAAAACTTAACAAAATCAAAATAGAGTTTAATCTGTTAGTGAGTGTGCTTTGTTTAGAGTCTTAGACTGATAGTGTAGGAGGTTGTCATTGTAAAAATATTTTATGAGGGCAATTTCCAAGAAACTATGTTTATTTTGAAACCGCACACATGACAGTCATCTAAGAAAATATGTTTATTTTGAAAAGGCTAAAACTTTAACTTCAAAATTTTAAATAGTTTCTTAAATTTATAATAGTTTCTTAAACTTTAAAATTTTAAATAGTTTCTTTAATTTCAGCACACATCCTTCTCCTCTTGTAACTGTTTTAAATTTATATTAATATTTGATTTGTTTGTTGTTTATAGATTCTGATTCATCTTTCAGACTCGAAGAATGGCTGCAAGTGCTTCTAGCACCGAAAACTCCTGCTTCAAAATAGATAGATGCTCTCCACTATGGAAATATGTGGAAATGGTTTGACCAATGCCAGGCGGAGGAGGTTATGTGTGATTTGCAGTCATTGCAAAGAGGAATCTAGTAGCTCTTACAGTAGAGTGAAAGCACATTTGTGCTTTATTCCTCAACAAGGCATTAAATTTTGTACAAGGAGACCAAGAGTTAATGGGGTATTAACTAAAACCCTTCTTCCAAACCACATTGTGAACAAATATATTCAAGAGCAAAAACAAGCAGACGAAGTAGCTGGGAGGTCAAGTTCTCATCCTTTGCAAAATGCTAGGAAAAAAACAAAAATATCATCTATGTCTTCAACTTCCACTCCCAATGAGCCACCCATAGAGGGACATCCATTCTTGCGTGGTCTTCAAGAACTAGTACAAAAGAGAGCAATGGGGCCCTTGGAAACATCATTTCAAAATGAAGCTAGAGACATTGTTGAGGAAGCCATAGCGAGATGCGTCTATGCATGTGGATTGGCGTTTAATGTTGTTCGCTCACAGTATTGGCAAAGAATGGTGAGATCAATTAATGAGGCTCCAAAGGGGTTCAAGGGCCCTGGTTATGAGAAGGTGCGCACCACTTTATTGGATAGGGAGGTGATCAATGTAGAGGCTTCCATGCAGCCCATCAAGGATTCATGGATCGAAACAGGTGTGACCATAGTATCAGATGGATGGAAAGAAGCGAGAAATCGTCCTTTGGTCAATGTGATTGCAGTGTCCACAAGAGGCGCAATGTTTCTAAAAGCTGTGGATTGTGAAGGAGAGGTGAAGGACGGTCCTTTCATTGCAAACATTCTCAACCAAGCCATTGAGCAAGTTAGCCCTCAAAATGTTGTTCAGGTAATAACAGACAATGCCAAGAATTGTAGGGCTGTCGGCTTATTGGTTGAGGAGCGCTTCGAACACATTTTTTGGACACCTTGTGTTGTGCACTCACTCAACCTAATGCTGCAAAAAATTGGCACTAAGATTGAGTGGATTAAAAAAATGCATGAAGAGGCACAGGAGATCCAAATGTTTGTCACGAACCACCATATGACTCAAGCCATAGTTAGACAATTCTAAAAATTGGAGCTCTTGAAGGTAAGTTCAATTGTTTAAAATTTGAACATCTTTTAGAATTGTAGTCACTTTAATCTTGATCTTAATTTTAATTATTGTTTTGAATCTTTTGATCTCAAAATACGTTGTCGAGACCCGCGTTGCCTCCAACACTATTGTTTTGAAACGCCTTGTCAAGGTTAAAGAGGCATTGTCTAGAATGGTAATCATTGCTAATTGGAGCATATGGAGGCAATCTAATAGTTCCAAGGCAGCTGCCATTAAGGCATTGATACTAGATGACTCTTGGTGGGATCGTGCTGAGTACCTTCTGAAGTTTACCGAGCCTATTTTGAGCATGATCCGATACACTGACATGGATAGGCTTTGCTTGGGTGAGGTATATGATGGCATTGACTCCATGATTGAGGATATTAGAAATATCATAAATGAGAAAGAGGAAGATCCAGATGAAAAGTTCTTCAAGGAGCTACAAGTAATCATGGTAGAGAGGTGGAACAAAATGACTACCCCTTTGCATCTACTTGCCTTTGCATTGAGCCCCAAGTTGTATAGCCAATCGATCCTCAATGAGAGTACCACTAGAGTTGCCCCATATAGAGATCCTGAAGTTGCTCAAGGGTACAAGGCAGCCCTTTGAAGACTCTTTCCCAAGCACCTACGACCTACAATGAGGTCTGAATTCATGAGTTTCGCGAGCAGCGATGATTGTGGTCTTGAAGCTCTTGCAGACAAGAAAAATGCTGATGCTCATAAATGGCGGTACTTCCATGGACAAATGTACCAGCTGCTACAGCCTGTTGCCATCAAAATTTTATCACAAGTTCTTTACTCTTAAGATTCTAATTTCTAAATTGTTGTTGATAAATATTGAATTTATATTCAAAACTCTTAACTCTCTAATTTCAAAATTGTACATATTGCTAGGTTGCTAGTTCATCATCATCTGAGAGGAACTAGAACACATACTCCTTCATCCACTCAATAAAACGAAACCAACTAAACTCCAAGAAGGCAGATAACTTGGTCTTTGTAAATTCAAACTTGAGGCTCACAACACACAAAGACAATACTTACAAAAAAGGGGAGGCACATCATTGGGATGTTGAACCAGAGTCTGCAGAGTTGGAAGCCCACTTTGATGCACTTGCAATTGATGATGGTGATCGTGAGCTACATAGTAATGTTGAGGCTGATCCTGAGGCTGCTAGTACTGATGCTAGTGGCACTGTTTGTGCTTCTAATCTGCAACAGCATAATGATGATGATTTGTTTGATGATTTTTTATGATATTTTGATCACTGATGAAGACTGATAGTGATTATCAATGTTGACGTTATTGTTTTTGAACCGGAACATTGATATGGTGGTGTATTTTGACATTTTGTTATGTCATTTGAACTAAAACGACAATATATGTGGTGATGTATTTTGCTATGTTGCTTTATTATCAGCATAGTAATGTATGAACTTATTTGCTGCTGCATATGTTTACATATAGATATATATTTTTATTTTTTTTAAATTCTTGTATGAACGAACCCAAAACGAATCGAACCCAGCCCAAAAAAAATTTGGACGAATTTTGAACCCGAATCTCGAACCCGAATCCGAACCGGCAACTTAGTTTTAAGCACATGCAAAGTCACCACCATTGGAATTTTCTGGTGGATTAGAACTAGACTTTAAAGACTTATAAACAATTCGAGCTGAATGAAGAGACTTTATTGACCATTACTTCTAAAGACTAAAAAGCAATAATTCTTATAAAATCAGAACAGTTGGTGATGGATGAAAGCTAACCCTTCATTTGTACCTCTCATAAAATGCAACATATTTATCTTATGTAAGGGTTGGAAATTGTTGATATTATTGTTATTTGTGTAAAATACAATTCTTTTGTTTTCAGTTTACTTCATGATTTCCAACCAATTAGTCAGATATCCTATTGCAAACAGTACTTGATAATTCCTCTATTTATTTTATGGAGATATCTACTTGAGCTGCACCAGTATTGGGTGTTTGATTAAGATCATTTTCATGATTTGAAACCTTTTGGTGAAGATTGCACTTTAATTACAGCATTGTGAATCACTATGGTTAAGCAAAATATCGTTGATTTTGGATCTGTTTGCTTTCACTTTATCATTTTGCTATAGAAATTCAAATATTTTTAATAGTTTCTAAAACCATAGCTATTGACATATTTTGTTATACTAGTAGTTAGATTAGGATAAAGCACCAAAATATATTGAATATCTGATGATTAAAATTGTCCCCAACAATAATTACTTTAAGATTATCTAGAATGGAAAACATCAATTTCGGGGTCAGAAGATTATTTTATAAGATCTATATTTGCAGATTTAATCCATTGTGAGATTCCAGCAAACCATTCTGTAAGGCCCTTTGTCTGAGCTATCTGCAAGGCCAAGACCTAGCTATTATCCTTTGTGAGATTCCAGAAAACCATTCTGTAGGGCCCTTTGTCTACGCTATCTGCAAGGCCAAGACCTAGCTATTAAGACTTTGGGGCAGTCAGTTTCCATTCTTTGGGATTTGATTCCCTTCAAGAGACGTAAGACACTCAATATCTGATCTAAGTTACGAGTGTGTCAAAGCACCCATCAATAGGACCAACATATCATGCCAAATGCTAGTTAGGAAAACATAAACTTGCAATGGTTGCCCCTAATGAACTAATGAGGAAAGTAAAGAGAATTTATGTCCAGGCATAAAAAATAATGGGATTGTTTGTAGGCATCAATTCTATTACAAATTTACAAGTGAAATGACACTCATTAGCATACACTTAATATATTACATTCAAGAACAAATCTTTTAAGGGATTGATGACTTAATGACAATAATACTTGTTACTATGCCCTGGGATTATAAACTCTTGAAAATAGATTATCGCCAGTCCCAAACAATGACCAATAGTGTTGATCACTTCTGCATAAGCTACAAGTCTTCCTCAGATTACAGTTCTTATGATTTGATTGTCATCGTAATGTCCCCTTTTTCATGAGTGTCGACTTTCAAGGCATTAGTCTATTTCCAGACCCTCATAGGCTAATAGAGTCCAGTTGGCAGAGACAGTGTCCAGTTGGTAGAGACAGAGGCTATTTTCCCACTCTAGTGGTCAAAGATGTTCAGGATTGCTCCTTGTTTGAGTTAGAGTAGCATACTTACTATTTATAGTAAGTGTCTATTTTGGGAAAGTCATGGTTTCTATCTTTAGTAGGGCACTTGGGCAGTTCGCTAGCAGTATGGAGTTGTGGTGACATTGACGGAGCTTCTAGTTTGGGACTTACTATTTATAGTAAGTCAAATTATGGTCAGAGCTATTTTTGACAAGGGCACCTAGACTCATTGTATGCACAATGATTAACTCATTCGTCAGTTGGCTCAGTTTTAGGGACTTACTATTTATATTAAGTCAAAGGATGTTAGAGAGGGACCCTTACTATTTTTAGTAAGGCAGTTGGATGCACAATGGATACAATGGTTAACTCTCAGGTTTAGACAGAAACAAGAAAAATGATTTTTTTGGAGTTCTATTGTTTTAATTATTAATAAAGTAATACTTTATTAATAATTAATGATAAAGTGCAATTATAAAGTTATATTTTTATAGTGTAACACCGGCGCAGGGATACATTGGGACAGGGGGATGCCGGGATGAGTTTTGGGTGCAGGAAAAGAAAGGGTCTCAATTTCGGGATGGCGGGGGTACGGGGGCGGGCTGCATACTATACATATATAACTTGAAATGCTAATTATGAAAAGATGTTTCAATATAACATACCAAACACTTGAACATAGCAAAATTGCAACACGAACTAGAATCATTGAACACTCAACATAGTAACATAGTAACATAAACATACATAGTAAGTTAGTAACATAATGAATCATGTTCTAAACTTCTATCAAAGATTCAAAATTCATTGTTCAAATATGAAATATGATATATCAAAATGATCATGATTACAATGAGCACAGTAGCATGATATGATATAATGAATCATGATCAATCATCAATGTCAAAGTCTTCATAACTAGGTCTTGTTAATATTATGGCCTTTTCGGCTAAAGATCAATTAGGACAAGTAAGTTGATAATAATAAATTATGGATATATATTTTTATTATCACACCTTTGGTTAATTAATATATATGTGGAAGTGTGATTTTATAATAATAAATAATAAGGCATTTCTTATTTTTATTATAAATAAAATAAATTACTTGGGAGGGCCCAAGTCGGCCACCTTGAGGTGGAAGAGTTTATTTAATGATGCTCATATATATTGGAGTTTTTGATGTAGGACAAACATATCAAAAACATAACATGTGAGTGTCCTTTTCATCAATGCTTGGAGTGAATTAGTATGCAAATTTAGTTCAGCATTATGGAACGAATCAAACTGCATTTATGGACCAATCTACACAAGCATTAGTGATGATAATCATCCGCACTAATGGCGAATTAGTTCTTCCCTTATAGTGCAAATAAGGTTTGAAATTTGGCGATTTGTCTATTGATGAGGTGTCGATCTAGGGCAGATCTAGTGCGATCTAGGGCAGATATAGTACGATCCTTACATTAAACCAACTAGGGCTGATCTGAAGCAATCCTAAGATCAGATCGGTGGCCAATTTGGAGCAGACCTTGATAGTGAATTAAAGAGCAGATTGGAGGCTCCTAAGAGCAGAATTCAAGGACAAATTAAGCAGCCCTAAAAGGTTGAATTAGGGCAGAATTGGCACAGCCCTAGAAGAGCGAATTGAAGACCTTCAAGAGCTGATTCATAACAGTCATTGAGGGCAACATTGGAGGACCAATTTGAAGAATACAAGTATAGATTTGAAGCCAACAAAAGGATAAATTCAGACCTTCAAATCCGGGTATTATCTTTCTTTACTATGAATATTTATTATATCTTGTGTCTTAGAATTTGAAAGACCTCTATAGATTGTATATTCCTTGCTATAATCTGAAAATACTAACAGGTCTTAGGTAGTCTTTGTTGGTGGCTGTTTTCAAGTCCCTAGGTCCGGCAAATGAGGTTTGAGTGATTTTGGCATGTTGGGAAGTCATGTCTATCTCGGATTTGGACAAGAGCTAAGCTAAGTCTATCATAGAGATGGGGTCGAAACCAAGTGATTTGTGATAAAACGTAAACGAGTTAAAACCCTTTGAGAATCCTTTTGCCAGCTTAAGTTCGAGCTTAAAAAGCCATGATGGATTGTGGGAGGCAACCCTGCTAAAGGCTTGCTGAATCCTGAAATTTGGCTAAGTCTTGAATTTTTCGAAAACCCCCAAACTCTAGAATCTACATCTTAACTCCTATGAAGTTGGAACCTATCTCAAACATCCTGAAAGTATTTATACAAATATAACTTAAAGTATAAGAAATTAAATAAATCAAACTTATACTTAAATGTTATATTTGTATAAATCCTCCCGCCCTTGCACTGAAAAATTGAAAACTCGCAAAAAATTTTAAAAAACTTTAAAAAATTGCTTTTTGGGCGTCCCAGGTGCAGTCGAGGGACGCCTAGGCAGCACCCAAGTACCACACCCCCGCACCCAAGATCCCGAGCACCCAACCGGTACGGGGACGGGTGCGGCGGCCCACGGTCGCTAGCAGGGGTGCTCGGGTGCGTGGAGTACCTATCCCAGGGATGTCCCCACACCCGGTACTCCTGGGTTGGTGCATGTCCCCGTATTACATTGTATTTTCACTTTATGTAAATGGGGTCACTTAATGACTTAAAAGTCATTTAATAAAGTGCATCACAATGATATAATATAAGTTTATGGTTTTAAGTGCACTTTATTTGAAAGGGAGATATAAGTGTTTAATAAAGTATACTTTGTATTGTGCACCAAAAGGAGGGGCATAATTGAATATTATAATTGAATTGCAACAAAAACAAATGGTATCAAAAGCTAGGTAATTTTTAAGTTATGAGAGGAGTACTTGTGAAGATATCTCTTGGAGAATTAGTAAACGCCAAGGAAAGGGAAAATGGATTCATTCATGACTTGGTATTTGCTTTTGTTGTGTGAAGATAAATTTGGAACAAGGGTTTCAGTATTTCAAACTTGTAGAATTGTGAATTCTTCAAAGTTTTACAAGCATTTGAGGTGTTGAAAGTGTTAGTATATTTTAGATTCCAACAAGGAATATATCAATCTATAGAGATCTAACAAAACTAAGCACGGGATAAAATATAATATACACAAGAAAGGTGAGATATTACTTGGATTTGGAGACCTTAAGATGTCTTCAGATCTTTCCTTGTTGATCCTCAAGATCTTGATTTGATGTAGCCTCTAGTCTTGCTTTTGTTCTCCTTGGATCTTCAAGAACCAATTTAATCATGATGCATACAAAGTTCATACTCTATGCTTTGAGGTCTGATCTGATCCAAAGATTCATGTATTGCTGATCCCATATGATATTGATCATAACTTGAACATAATCAATATCGCACAGTCAAGTGTTATTGACTTCGCAGCCTTTATTATGCTTCATGTTATTGCCCTAAAGTTTGCACCATATAACTTGCTCTCTGCTGATTAATATCACATATCTGATGTGCGAACTGTCCTGCATGAATTCTGATCACATATTCCACTCCTTAATGTACAGCCGAACTGCCATACAAATGCCAGGGAAATTCGCACTTGAGATGTTAGAGTTTTGAACCTTGAGGGAGGGGAGCACGTTATGTTTTTGGTGCTCCTCTCCTTTGGATTCGAACACCTTATATATGAGATGAATCCAGCTACAAGGAGGCTGACCTGGTCTTATAAAATCCATTCAAGTATTAAAGCCAAGAGGCCGACCTTGGGCCCTCAATTAATTCATTCAACATACATATATATAGATTTTGGTGATAAACAATAAATAATAAATATTGCCAATATTTATTATTATTATTTATTAAAGAAACAAGAATCGCCCTTGAATCGCTAAAATCGCCAATTTCGCGAGTCGATTCAAGGCAAATGATTTTTTGTGAATCGTGAATCGGCTCAGCCAATTTTTTGGCATGAATCGCCTAAACCGGCGATTCATACCAAAAATCAAATGAATCACCCCAAAATATCAGACGTGAACCGGCGGATTGATAAAAAGTCAAGTCAAATTTTAAAAAAACACAAATATTTTCATTGTTTTTTTTTGCCTTTCCTATTTGTTGTAAGTTTATACAAATATAACATTTAAGTATAAGTTTGATTTATTTAATTTCTTATACTTTAAGTTATATTTGTATAAATACATTCCAGGATGTTCGAGATAGGTTCTAGCTTCATAGGAGTTAAGATGCAAATTCTAGATTTTGGGGGTTTTCGAAAAATTCCAAACTTAGCCAAATTTCAAGATTCAGCAAGCCTTCAGTAGGGTTACCTCCCACAATCCATCATGGCTTTCTAAGGTCAAACTGAAGCTGGCAAAAGGATTCTCAAAGGGTTTTAACTCGTTTTATCACAAATCACTTGGTTTCAACCCCATCTCTATGACAAACTTAGCTTAGCTCTCGCCCAAATCCCAGAAAAACATGACTTCCCAACAGGCCAAAATCATTCAAACCTCATTTGCCAGACCTAGGGACCAAATAGCCACCAACAAAGACTACCTAAGATGTAGTTATGAAGACTTTGACATTTGGCATTGATCAATGATCAAGCATCATAGATTCATACTATGAAACAATTTAGTTTTATGGATCTTACAGATACTGATAGGCATACGTTTCATGGATCTTCATCTTACATACATTTATGATTTGATGTCTTATGGATCTTTATCTTACATACATTCTATGATTTGACTCATTATGATCCTATGATTTCTATTTACTTTAGCTACAATTTATATTTTACGTGTAACGTATGTGATGGATTTATCATTTATGTTCCTTGTTTATGTATGTTAGCTTCTATTTGATGATGTTATAGCGTGTTTAAGTTCTATTCAATAAAGGATGCATGAAATAAGTTTTAAATTGTTAAAATCTCTAAATTTAAAGGGTTTTTTAAATTTGCCGATTCGTGGCCGATTCATGGCCGATTCACGATTCAATTCGGCCTTGCCAATTCCGATTCTCGTTTCTTTGTTATTTATCATACCGATTCATTGCTCAAGCAAGAGGATGTTTGCCGTAAAGGCCATAATATTAATAGAAAGACACACTAATATTTGCTAATTGGGTGACTCATTTTAGGGTTATCAATTGTGCTTAATTGTAAAAGAATTTAATTGGATTGCAGCCATACAAGGGTTTGAAATCCAAGTGTATAAATCAGATTATTTGCAGAGGTTGCAGACTCATCAATTAATATCAATTGCAGCCATTAGAAGCCAGCATATGGAGTATTAAAGGCAGTTGTAGGGTTTAAAGAATGCCACGTGAGTCACTAGAAGGTGACGTTAGTGTTCTAGAGGGCATGTTTGAGGGTTTTTGAATGTCATTGGCTCATTTCTACATTGGAGTTTATGGATATTAATTTTCAGACAGAGCTGCAATCAATTTAAGACAACATCTCAAGTTGCGATCCATTACCAATTTTCTATATTATGTGCTTAGTAGTTTCAGATTTCAATATTTGCAAATAGTTTTATTGTAAGTTGTTTGTAATCAAAACAAGGAGTTATAAGGCTGCACAACAACTGTTTGTTGAAATGTATTTCCTGTAGCTATTCATTTCAATTCATATTGAATCTCTAGCATGCATTCCATGTGTTTGTGAAAATGTCCATTGGCTGTAGGTGCACATTTTACATGTAGAGATCATATGTATGCATTCAAAAAGACAAAAAAAATTAAATTAACAATTTAGTTCTTTGCCTAGATATCTTAGTAATCATTTGCAAACATTTAAACTTCATTTGAAACCATTCCAAGTAAAAACAATCTGAAAATAAAAGATAGCAAGATAGAGGTTTCATGACAAGTGTTTGACAAAATTCCTTGAGATTCAAATCTGTGCCAGGAATAGCAAGGGATATTATAGAGGTGGAGTTAGAACTCGCAGGGGTTCCTATAGTCATCATGGCAATTTCATGGTAAACATACTAAGAGTAGGTTCAAGACACATGGCATAATATCAATAATGGGTTTAAGTTTTAACAAACTAACTCAAACAGTCACATTGATCTTTTATGTTTACACCACTCCCCTTTACTAAGCTGATATTGTTCCAAAAATCTGCTTGAGTTATAATGCTGAGTAAATTGCACTACAAATGTCTATTGGAAAATAAATTTATGATGGAGCAGATTCTAAATTCTTTAATCCCTTGAGATACAAAGAATAAGGCTGTTAACAAAAATAATAAAATGCCAAAAGTAAACTGTCCTGAAAATTTTCCTGTTGAAGCATTGCATTATTACACCATTGACCTTTAGTAAGGGCAATAATTTAGAGCAATTAAAATTAAACAGGTGAAAGGAGAAAGTAAATTGATGGACTTACAGATGAGAGAGACACATAACTAATGCATCAAAAAGAGCTATAGCACAAAACAGATCCACCTTGAAAAAGATGAAAAAAATTACAAATAATTACGTTTTCTTCTCCCCTCGGGGCTAGTTCCTCCTGTGCAAATTCAAGAGCCTCTTCTAATTTTCCACTGCGTATAAGCTCTATCAACCTTTGCTGTTGTAGATGGAAAAAGAGTTGAGGATTTGTGTCCAAAATCTGCATCAAAAGTAACACTCTTTTAATAAAAAAACACAATTTGAAAGCATTAAAACTATGTCTTCAGATTACATATTATCATTCTAAATGGATGATGCAAAATGTCCAAATAATAAGGAACACGAAAAAAATGTAATCTCTTTAAGGAAAGCACTGGAGGAACTTTGTTGTATTCTAGGTGCAAGTGTTGGGTCCTCAATAGAAACAATCCCAGTTTTTCTCTGTCCTCTAAAAGAATTGATTGCTGTATACAGCAGTTAAAAGTAGATATACTGATAATTTTATTAGATAAAAATCACATGCAGGTAGGACTTTTACTTATTGAACACACATTGCAATCAAGCCCTCATCATAGAAAAAAGAGATGTTGTATACAACTAATCCGTAGCCAATAATTTACCATTCAAACACCCACAATCATATTGTCCTGCCCCTGCCACACTAGACTTAGCAGCCTTACTAAAAACAATTTACAGCCTTTATTAATAGTAAACCTGGACAACAGTATATTTACAACTCAAGTGGCCAACCTTATAAATAAATCTATTGAAAAAATGGATAAATAATATCTGTTCAATGTAAGGAGCTCACCCAGTTACTCATCTCTATTGTTTTCTTCATGGTAAACCCTTTTATCTATGGCATCTTTTATCTGTGGTAGCATTTTACCTTGTTTTAACCCATGAGGCATTTAGGGTTTAGCGTTTGGTTTTAAGGCAGATTTTTAGGCAGACCAATTAATTTATGAGATCCAAAAAGCAGAAAAATATTTTAAAAAGTATATAAATATTAAAAAACCATAGGATTCCCTAAAAGTTTGCCCTGTGGCCACTGAGTCTTGGGCTCACCCACATGCACCGAAGGGTGTAGTTGAATGAGCCCAAAGTCCACTTACAATGCGCTATCCACAACCACAATGGACCAAGTCATGAACTTAAATTAGGAACAGACCAAATATGAATCCAAGGAAATTGGTATCAAAGACTTGGACAGATCAAAAAAAGGAAAAATTGGAAGACCCTTTACATTAATGTGACAAAAGATCCCTTAACATAGAGATGGTAGGATTAGGGATCCTTGAATGTGCTAGCGAATGTAATGTCCTCGATTTTATGGGAAGTTGCCTCCAAATATTTTTAATAAAATATATGAAAAAATAATAAATAATAAAATTATAAATGGAATTATTATTCATTTTAGGCCGACCTCTCCAAATGTGGTGGTCAGTGTCTTGAACCAACTTGTATC
This sequence comes from Chamaecyparis obtusa, assembly GCA_027943335.1. Lineage (NCBI taxonomy): Eukaryota > Viridiplantae > Streptophyta > Pinopsida > Cupressales > Cupressaceae > Chamaecyparis > Chamaecyparis obtusa. The sequence goes on from BSBK01004778.1 coordinate 1,390,167, forward strand.
ACAAATATTATTAGATATTTTAAATGTCAACCTGAGACAACATGAAGGAAGCTAGAAAATTTTTCTTGTTGGGACAACATAAGGAGGTGTTGGGTATAAATCCGGATGGAAGGTATTGAAGAGGTACAGAATGTTTTCCATAGCCTAGCATTAAATGAATGCACATCCAGGCCTGCTTAGACACAAACCTGAGTGACCTACAAGCTGGTAGGACAGGACCCCTGCCAGATCTCTATTCTGGTATATAAATGTGTGTCTTATTCTTGTTCAGTAATATGTTTGTATCCTTTGATCTAGGTAATTCCTGGCATGCACCAATTCACAGGTCTTACGCATTGAGGATGAGGTAATAGGTCAGTGCTGCAGAAGTCACGGATATAGCTATTGAGGTAGAGCGCATGTCATCCCAGATGGATGTGAGCTTGTGTCTGATCATCATTTAGAGCTGGATCAAGTCAGATTCAGAAATGAAAATCTGCATGCTGAATAAAGGTGGGAACTTCATCGTCACCCATACATGTAAGGCAAGGGCAAGGTGCAGAAAGGATTAACATCACTCATCTCAGTCCTTCGCCAAGGTAGATTATAGCTGGTGTTAATGTTATGGCAGCAGAATTTCATCAAAACTAGTTGTTGGGTGACTAAAGAAATTAATTTTATGATTTCGGAATTGTCAGTATATGTTTTCAATTCCTGTAGCAGTGTGTAGAGGTGCATTTTTTATAGAAGACTGAACTGGTAATTGAAGAAACTAGAAGACCTTTGGAACATTGCTTGAAACTGTTGAATGTCATCCGAATTGGTTCATTAATAATCAGAGGCATTAATCCTAAGTTGCATGATTTCATTGCCAATTCAGTAAATACTACTGTAAACTCATTTTCTGTTAAGGATTTCAAGTTTTTATGAGCTGGTATCTTTCAGTGGTATTAGAGCCACCTTCCTGCCAGCCTGTGAGAAATTTTGCAGCTTCACAATGAGATGAAGCTATGGGTCTACTGCAAATAAAAGGACAACCAGAAGAACCTACCAAGGAAGTGGCCAGATGCTATGCCAAATATATCCATACATCAAGATCTGTCATTTGCTGACTATTTTAAGCTTCAAATGAATTGCCGAAGGAGAAGAAGATATGAGCAGCTCTATAAGGAGAATTTTGAAATGAAACGATGGGATCAGACAAGGTACACATTTGAAGCCATCAAAATCTTTGAAGAATATTCAAGGCTGTTTGATCAAATTAAAGTTGTATTTCTTTTCAAGGATTATTTGGGTTATCTAGATTGGATAAATCCAAGGGGAAGGAGACTTCATGATGGTATAAGACAAATAAGAAAGGAAAAGGAATGCTCAACAGCAACAAGGTGGAACCTGGAATACAAGAGGATGTTAAGGAAGAAGTTGCCATAGTTTGCCATAGTGAACCAAGAGGGAAAATTGAAGTTAACAGACATCAGGAATTAAGAACAAAAAGATCTAATCTGCAAGTTGAAGATGAAGATCCCTTGTTGATCACTAACAGTTATGGGTACCAAACAAAGACCAATGAAGCGTTTGTAATGTCCCCTCCTAAGTGAGGACTCAGTCATTACCAGTTTTAACTTAATTTAATATTCTTTCATGACTAAGCTAAATTGTCAATAAATCAACATCAATAATAATACAAGAAAACTAGTACTTTATTAATGACTTAAGAAATTGACTATCTCTGATCCATATTATAGGACTGATCTTATTATTACTTGAGTTCTCAAGAAGGGAGAAGACATTGGAGGCAAACCAAAGCGTTTAGAGACCATTGATAGGCTCCCTCAAAGTTTACAGATCCAAGCCCTCCCTTGGGACTTTTGCCCTCAAGGATTAGAGGGTCGTTGATCCCTACCCTATCTTGGGAGCTATCCTATTGGATTTAGACTGCCCCTCTTTGGCAGCCTCAGCCCTTCCCCTCTCATATACCAAAGTAGCAATAAGATTTGAGTCTAAAATATGTTAGAATCTCATTAATATAATTCAGATTCTATTCTTCTTAATATATGCTCACATGTATCTATATACATCTATAGATATAACTCTAATTTTATTATTATTATTAACATACTTATATATAATCACAATCTCTTACATATACTTTATATATAAGATAACTTTATCTGATCTTACTGTTATATATATATATATATATTTTTACGTATATAAATATCTGATAATACTATTATTGATATATATTTTTACACATATATATCTCTGATTTCACTGTTATATATATATGTGATTATACTGTTATCTATATATATAATTATTCACCAATCATCATTTCCTTTTTATAATGCCACTTGTATATATATTACTGACATTGTCCATGGAGATCCTTCAATATTGTCCAGATCTCTGCAGCTGTCTTGCCAGACGGGATTTGAGGCAGCTAATCATCAGTAACTGAAAGCTTAATGAGCATAACTGCTTCATGATTACGTTCATCAAACTTGTCTTGAGTCACATCGGTTGTGGTAGGACGAGTCTCGGTACCCTGAACAAGCGCCTCAAGGCGACGGTACTCGAAAATCGTCAACATGCGTTGCTTCCAGGTGTTGTAGTTCATTATGTTGAAACATTGACTGCCTTCCAGCATAAGATTGGTGAGAGATGCCATAGCACGATTTTCAAAGAAAAAACGTGAAAAATCATTAAAAAAAAGGGCACAAACTTCAAGGTAGATTAACAGAAGACCAAAAAAAATTTAAGACACCCAGTGAAGAACTCAAAAAACCCACATAGAATTTTCTATCAGATTTTGAATCCGCTGGCTCGAAAATTGAGGCACGGAAAATGATGCACCTAGAAAAAAGCGAGACTAACCCATTTGAGCTCTCGAAAACCCACAAGGAATCTGCAATCAAAAAAAAATCCGACTTGAACTGAAGGGTCAAAACCGTAGTCGAAAATGCAAAAACCCTAGACGAGTGGGTGAGGAAAAACAAACGCAAATTTTGAACACACTCGGAGCAAAAAAGCTTCAAAAATCTTGAACTAATAATTTCAAAAAAGAAATTAAAAATTTTTGAAGAGGCCAGAAATTTGCTCTAATAACATATTGTGGTAAAATAATGAATGTGTTATTAAACAATGATCATGAATGATCTATATATACAAGATACAGAGAATGTTTCTATAACAAACAGGAGAGAGGAAATAGAAACATTCTTGTAGAGTGAAAGATAAAGTTTCCATAACGAACAGAAGGAGTTTATGGAAACATTACAAAAAGAGTGACCATTACAAATAGACGAAAGAGAGATAAAATTAGAAACTATCTATTATCATAATAGTCTTTACATACCATAAGTCCTATTTGGACCAATCTGCTGATTCTGTCACATTCAGCACTGATTGTAATATTTTTTAATATTTTCTTTTCTTCCCCCAACCTTCCATGAATCGAACCTCCTATTATATGTTGGGAAGGTTGCACTATAAAGACATGTTTATGTTTTCCTACCATAGCATCTCCTTATAACATGCTATCGTAACTTTTCATAACTTATAGTTATTTCTCTAAATCACTTATGTTTGTTCCTTTATGATGATCGCTGATTATCATTGGTTATGAACTTAATCATAATTTCCTTTGATCTCTGACTATTATTATTTTCTGTTGGTTACTAGCTACTTGAATTACTAATTTATTTGTTGGCTACCATAAATCGCTCCATACAACCTCATGATGAGTTTATTACCGTTGCCTCCCCATGTGGACTACCATCATTGTCAAACTCTTCCTCATGATATCAATTAGATTATCTTTGTCTGAATCAATATTGAAGTTGATGATCATTACTATGATTGTTGCTAATTAGTAAATGATATTTCAAACTATTTGATATTATCGAACTGTTGATATTTTTCCAAACATCTGACCAATATATGAATCGCAGTAATCAGTGGAATACGATTGTCTATATGGCTTAAGAATTTCAATATATATCTCTAGCATAGTGGTTGATAGAATCATCACAAATGTCGAACATGAATATTTTGACAGTCCCAACCGGTGTTGAGAGGGGAGGGGTGAATCAGCACCTATAAAACTTTAAAACAAATCTGATGTAGTATACTACAACTGTAAACAAAACAAATTCTAGCATAATAATAGCAACAAGCAATCAACCACAAAGCAACACCAGATTTATCACGTGGAAACCCAAATCGGGTGAAAACCACAGTGTGAGAAAACCTCACGAATTCTGCACTCTTCTGAAGTGTGTCTTGTTAGGAACCTTCCCTGTTAAAGGATTGCAACGCACTGTCAGATGCGACTCGATTAAGGGATTTGATACAATAAGGCCTGTTAGAGCCTGCCTGGTTAGAGGACTTGGAACATCTGAAAAGATGTCATCCGATTAAGGGATTTAGTACAAGGGACCTGTTAATGTCCACCCAAAATACTGGGATTTAGCTATGGTAATTGTTAAAGAATAATAGAAGGATTGACCGTTTAGAAATGGCTTTGCATAGCCTGATAAGATCTCTGTTATACTCAACTGAGAAACATCACCGATCACTGCAGGTATGTTCTCATTTCCTGTTGTGCTTATGTGCACACTCTTCTCTCTACACCTTTCTCTTTACTCTAGCTTCTTCAGCATACAGGTTCACTCTTTACTTTGGCAGAATGAGGGCAAAATATATTCTCATCAGACAGCAGAATATATAGACTTCTTGCCCTAATTGCTTTTATCATGCACGACCTGTTTAAACATCATCTTCGGATCCATCACCCAATGGAGTATCAGTTCACTAAGGAAACATTCGATGCATGCTCTGCTTTATGGAAGAAAGCGACAGATGTGTGTCAAAAGCTTTCCCTCACAAGAGATATCTCCATGATTTAATGCCACAAATCTCGGCATTAACACCTGCAATTACGCCTCGTATCGATCGTCTTGACAACTCAGAGACTACATGAATCAGCGCAGTAACTCTCGGTCAAAGAGTTAGGAAACTACTTGTTGACTAAGACTTCCCTGGTACATCTATTATGACGAAGTCTTCACTTGGCAGGTAAAGGAACTGAAGTTGTGTACAGGTAAGAGCATTGACCGATCACCTTTCCTACCTTTGTCTATACTGGTTGCATCCTTTCCTCGGTTGTGTAGTCGATACCGGTTGTATCCTTTCCTCAGTTGCGTAGTCGATACCTGTTGTATCCTTTCCTTGGTTGTCGATTGCATCCTGCTTAGTGACCGGTTGCTCATGATGAGTAGATATAGTCTCTTCTTTCTTGCATGGTGTCACCGGTTGCCAAACCAATCTCTGTTCGCACTTGTTGCGTTGTCAGGCACAAGTGTTGTCAGTTGTGCCTGTCCCTTTACAGATCCATCACAAATTCTGCAATGGTGCTCCCCCAGATTAGGATGTCAGCACCTCTTTTCTCTTTTGCTAATCAATGACAATACCGAATTGCCATGTACCGGTAGCAAGCTTGCCGGTTACCATCTCTCAATGCCAACATATTTCTCCTTATTCGATTATCCACATATAATCGTTACCTATAACATATCGTTGATATATATTGTGGCTATTTATGTAATCACATTCAATTATATTTCTTGTTTGAACGATATCCTCTTGATAGATAAAGGTCATAGCTTTGAATTATTAACCGTGTTACAACTCTAACGTTATTATCATTGGTTCAGATTTATTTGTTTATGGAATGATCTTTAGTCTATTCAGAGACTTTACAAAATTAAGATATTATAATTTATTACTATAATTTATATTATATTTTAATTTTATTATTATTATTTATTAAAATTCTATCTTAGAGAGGGGATATCACAGCGTTGCTGGAAAAGATTCCTTTTGTTGAACATGAAGAGCTCGATATGAAAGAAGAGGTGTCAACAATTACAAGACCTGTTTGAGGAGTATCCACCCAAGTTTCAGGTATGGGAGAAACTGAACCATGTGATGATGATATTCAAGAAATTAATTTAGCTAGTGTAAGGAATGATTCAGCTAAAGTTTAACCCCCGTGAAGAGCAAGTGCAAGTATATCATGAAATCCCTGATGATATTGGAGAAATGAAGGATATACCCCATCGACTAGGGCAGGCGGATGGCTTCCATCAAGACCAAGGACATACATATGTAATGGTGCGGGATCCAGGTGATATCCTAAAGGATCTGAGTCTTTGGGATTACCCACTTGTCAATGCTAAGGGTTTATCAGCAAACATAAGAGATGGTGTATTATCAAGACTGCTCAAAAAACTTTTCCCATATCTGCAGTATCTGATTAAGCCAGCTGGGAGACGGGTTTCAGCGGAAGCCCTTCTGGAAATACCATATTTTCCTTCAATGTAAGATCAGCTTACTGGTTTCCTATACCTGTTTATATCAGGCAAAGCATTGAATCATCCAGTGGAAGCGATCTGTTTGCATCTGCAGTGCAGGGTTCACACTTACAGTGTCAGAATGCTGGACCATAGTACCCAATTAGAGCCACTGCCAATCAGCTTACGGTGCCTCCGGGCAATTGTGTGATTACAATAAATAGAGTATTGATAAGGACTGATAGCATTGATCTTGTCCCAGTATTGGAATTGTGTCATGGGAAATATCTTTGGCTGATAAGATGGCTAAAGTTATAAAGAATTTATCACATACACACTCCATTTGAAAGAGGCTCTTTGTATATGGATCTCCAACACATGTATGTACACTAACTGAAGAACTCAAGGAAGATTTGGTGTATAGACAGTGGCAAAGGAACCTGGATCAGCAGGTTCAGCCAGTCTTCCCTGGCCAGCCTCACTATAGCTGCAAAAGTCTGTATCATGCTGTTAATGTCACTAATCTTTTTGCTGGCCCTCAGGTTTGGGATATCTTGCTTTCATCAATACTAGTTGCAACAGTTGAAGAAAATGATAGTGAAGGCCCTAAATATTCTGACAGAGAGCTAAAGATTAATCAAGCCCAACTGGCAAAGGCAAAGGCTAAGATTAATATCAATCCAAAATTGATATAAGTGCTTGTAAGATCTTGGACGAAAGACCCAAGACTTGATGTGGAGTGATGGGTCATGGTTTTGTTACCCCTCAGCAGCTAAAATGACGTCACTGAAGGCAGACTCAAAGTAAAGATAAGCAATCTTAAAGTTGAGGCAAACATTGAAAGGGAATTACGCAGTGCTGCTGCTAAATGTGAGCAGATGCATGTAGACAGAAATGTTAGTTGCAAACTCATCCCAACTGAGAATTTTGTGATAAATAACGAGTATACAAAGAAAATAGTCTTCCTAATGATACAAGTGTGGTCTGCAAGCAGTAATTCACAGTTGGGCATGCTCTATCAATTGCCCAAACAATGGCTTCATCACCTGTTTATTGACTTCAATGTCAATGGTTAGGATACCAAACTCGAACTCAATTCAAGAACCAAAGATGAGGCCTTTCATCATAGACATGTCAACACTAAATCTTGGGAGTCTACCTCATTTGCAGAAAATGCGAAGAAAGCACCAAAATAGCTGTTTCTGGTTGCACGGGAAGAGTGACGTAGGAAAATGCATTTGCAATGACCATTGACTTTATGAAGCTTCAAACATCTCAAAAACCTTTGGACCCTAACTTTAGGTTTGTAGTTCAATCGTTACTTTTCATGGCAGTAAGTTTGTTATCAAAAAAGCAGATTTCTCCACTTCCATAGCAGGTCTAAGAAGAATGAAGATTTTGAGAGAATATGTTTTAGTGGAGAGAACTAAGAAGACTTTTGAAGAAGAGGAGGGCGGTGATGAGAAATGGTCCCCAAGGCATAAAGGAAATAAGCAAGGTTGCACGGAGATGGAGGTACTTGGGTACTGTTGTGAGGTTTTCACACCATCTCCCCATTGCAAATGGGGACCCCCTCTTTTCGCTTGGAGTGGGGTAGTTGTCCCAAGTAGTCTTAGTTCAATGGAATTTTCAAGTCTTTGAGTCTAAGAGATGAGTTTGAGAAACTTTGGCTTATTAGGGAGTCAAGTCAGTCAAGAACATGAGTGAGAGCTGGGCCAAGCTAGTCAAGGATGTGGAATTGAAGTCAAGAGATTTGTGATAGAATGAATTAGAATTCTTCAAAAATCCTTGTTCCAATATCAAATTTATCTTAGAAAGTCAGGAAAAGTTATGGAAAAGAACACTGATGGAAGCATGTCGATTCCTAAAATTTGGCTGAGTCTGAAAATTTTTAAGATCTAAAAATGGGATCTTCATTATAACTCCTTTTGAGTTTGAAACCACTATCAAACGTCCTGATAGTATATACACAAAATATAACTTAAAGTATAAGAAATTAAAAATATGTGACTTGTACTTAAATTTTATATTTTAAGTGTTCTGCCCTCCAAGCTTGAGAATCCTCATCGAGACCCTTTGAAGTTGTCCTGAGAATAGGTCAGAATCCGACCTGGCCTCAAGACTCCAGTCCCGACAACTAGTAGATTTCTACCCTCTTCTCCTTGCCTAGTCCCAACACCCCCTCAATTTCCGCCCAAGTCTAGATGGTTTCCAAGTAACTACAAGGTGAGATTCAAGTGCAAACTGATGAAAACTAAGGGAAATGAGTGAGAAGATGAATCAAGTGAAGTAGTTCCGATAGGAGATCGGAATCTGACCACCTCTTAGGACTTATAGTCCTGAGAGACCTTAGATTTCTACCCCTCTTCCATGCAAAAGTCCGGACAGCTAGTTAAATTTCACCTGAGTCGAGGGGCAATCCAATGCAAAATTTCAACTCCAAGTTGATGAAAATGATGGGAATTGAGGATGAGAGATGAAAATCAATTGAAATCATAGAGATAGGTGATCAGATTTTGAAGATGAATATGGATAGAAATCAGATGTTGGTGAATTTCAATCGATCAAGGATGCAAATCAGAATGAAAAATCATGAAGATGAGCCTTAAAAATGATCTTGAAACATGAAATATGAATTGAGAGGACTGAATTGACAAATTCAAAACCATGTAAAGGAGTGAGTAGTCCTAACAGGAGGTCGGAATCCCGCCATGTGTCAAGACTCCAGTCCTGACAGCAGGTTGAAATCTGACCTGGTCTCAGGACTTTTGTCCCGACAACCTCCAAATTTCTGTCCAGCTATAAGGCCCAATAAATTCATTTTTGGGGATATGTTTGTCATTTCAAGTCATTGGAATTGCCTAATCAAGTCAGCCAAGTCAAGGAAGCACCCAAATTCAATCAGATTCAAGGTGTGAAACTCACATTTTTCCAAGGCAAAAGCAAGTTTAGAAAGATCCAAGTTCTTGCAGATCAGAGTTTGTAAATTAAGAATTTTATGACTAAATCCTTTGATTGGGTTCTCATTTTTTTCTTAATGTGATCCAATTTTTAATTTTAAAAAATTCAATCTTTCATGTTAAATTAGGTGAAATACTCAATGAAATTGTATAAGTCGAGTGATTTCCTCTTAAATTTCACTTCTTCGCATCAAATGTTGATTTTAGGAAGAATTGTGAAATCCAAGCTTTTAACAAGTATTGTTGCCTTGTATTGCAAGGAGAGGGGAGAGGTTGATGGAAGAGTTGAAGGTAAGAGGAGGCTATGGCAAGATTTCATTGAGAGGGTAAGAAAGATGATGCTCAAAGTTAAAGGTGCAAACTTAGAGAATAAGATTAAGATGGAGTTCAGAGAGCAAAGAACAAGGAGAAAGAACAAATTTGCAAGCTTACAAGTGAAAGAAATCATCGCCAACTTGAATTTCCTTCAAAAATCCAAGTTCACTTTGAAGGATCCAGCTACATTAAGTACTTCATTTTTTAGAATGCCAAGGCCAAGGAATTAAGATTTCAAGTACAAGTTCGAGAGCGGTCAATGAGAAGATTTGCAAGGATGAAAAATTTGTCGAGATGAAACAATTTCATGCCATCACCATCAAGATAAGGCTGGAAAATGTTATCAAAAGATATTGATAAAGTTTATAAGATAAAGCATGTTGAGCTGGCACCCACTCATCTTCGACCAATCAGAAAGCTCCAGTTGCGCATGTCCAAACCAAAGAAATGAGAATCACCCTTGAATCGCCGGAATCACCAGTTTCGCGAGTCAATTCAAGGCAGACGATTGTTTATGAATTGTGAATCGGCTCAGCCAATTTTTTGGCATGAATCGCCTAAACCGGCGATTCATACCAAAAATTGCATGAATCGCCCCAAAATATCGGACGTGAATCGGCGGATTGCTAAAAAGTCAAGTCAAATTTTAAAAAAACATAGATATTTTCTATGTTTTTTTTGCCTTTCCTATTTGTTGTAAGTTTATACAAATATAACATTTAAGTATAAGTTATATTTGTATAAATACATTCCCGGATGTTTGAGATGGGTTCCAGCTTCATAGGAGTTAAGATGCAAATTCTAGATTTTGGGGTTTTAGAAAAATTCCAAACTTAGCCAAATTTCAGGATTCAGCAAGCCTTCAGCAGGGTTACCTCCCACAATCCATCATAGCTTTCTAAGGTCAAACTGAAGCCGGCAAAAGGATTCTCAAAGGGTTTTAACTCGTTTTATCACAAATCACTTGGTTTTGAGCCCATCTCTATAACAACCTTAGCTTAGCTCTCACCCAAATCCCAGAAAAACATGACTTCCCAACAGGCCAAACTCATTCAAACCTCATTTGCCGGACCTAGGGACTTGAAAACAACCACCAACAAAGACTACCTAAGATCTAGTTATGAAGACTTTGACATTTGGCATTGATCAATGATCAAGCATCATATATTCATACAATGAAACAATTTAGTTTTATGGATCTTACAGATACTAATAGGCATACGTTTCATGGATCTTCATCTTACATACATTTATGATTTGATGTCTTATGGATCTTCATCTTACATACATTCTATGATTTGACTCATTATGATCCTATGATTTCTATTTACTTTAGCTACAATTTACATTTTACGTGTAACGTATGTGATGGATTTATCATTTATGTTCCTTGTTTATGTATGTTAGCTTCTATTTGATGATGTTATAGTGTGTTTAAGTTATATTCAATAAAGGGTGCATGAAATAAGTTTTAAATTGTTAAAATCTCTAAATTTAAAGGGTTTTTTAAATTTGCCGATTCGTGGCTGATTCGATTCCATTCGGCCTTGCCCATTCCGATCCGATTCCGAATCTCGTTTCTTTGGTCTAAACTCATTCAATCAGATCATGCCACATGTACATGTGGAGGGCATCTAATATCATTACCTAACCTATTTTCTTATTGGTCTATAAAAGCAATGTAGTTTTCTCATTGGCCCATAAAGTGGTGCCTTCATGTAATTGGTCAAGCATTTAATGCTTGTAGGAGTTAGTTGGATTAGGGCTTTGTTAGCATAATCTTGGCCCTTGATCTTGAATTGATCTTGGCCCTTGATCTTGAATTCATCTACTATAAAAGGTCAAGGCCTTCTCATTTGTAACTCATTAGAAATAGAGTAGGGGGGGTCACTTGTTGAAATTGTTGCCATAATGCTATCAAAGTAATTGCTAATTCAGTGTTGCATTTCATGGTGGATTACTTGTGTTACTTTGGAGTATTGCATGGTTTCCTCATTTCCTCACTTAGATTAACATTTCAATACATGTTCATTAGAAGTAGTGTTAAAATGGATGGAAGATATTTTGGATGCATCTTTGGTGAACTCAGTTAGACCAAACCACTAGCTGCCTGTTGATTGTAAGTTTGCTTTGCATGGTCAAATGGCATATTTATGAGCTTTACTTCGATTATGTGATATCCCATTTCTAGAATTTAATTTAATAATAAATAATGACGATAAAATTAAAATGAATAAATATATAATTAAATAGTAATTGAATGTGATTATAATATAATTACAATATCGATAAACATCAATATTAAATAATAATAAATAAATAAATTTGTTAATTAATGAATTAATTAATAATAATGTTATAATATAAATAAATAAATAATATATTACCTATTATAAATATAGTATATATTATTAATAAAGTAGTATAATATATAATTTTCCCAAGGGCGTGACTTTAGAAAGTAAAGATATAACGGGGGATTGCACACAGTCAGCTATCAATATAAGGATCAAGGGATTTTGCCTACAATCAGGGAACACCGCACTTGATAATCATATCCAATAAAATATATAAACTCAGCCAATTACAATGCAATTAGCAAGCAATCAGTTTTATAAGGGAATCGATTAAGAAAAAAAATGATAAGAAAGAAACTATTAAGACTTTAAACAGCAAAATATGAATTATATATTATTGAATAGTCATCAAATAGATTATCGATTACTAACGTGGTCAATGAACATATGGTTAACAATAGATCATTGCTACTGGGGTTTGCACACGCTGCGAGTGGCATGTGTGGAGAAACTAAAGATCTAATCTAGTTATGATCACTGCATTCTGGATATAACATTTTATCTGTCATTTCAAACAGAGTGTGAAGATCAATTCATAGAAGTGTTGGCAATTCAAACCAATGAATGAAAGCATTTACCAGAATAATATCACAATTAATATCAATTGAATTCCAACACTAATATAAATCTATCAACAATTTCAAAGGACATGGCATAAACAAACAAATATTAATCAGTGAAGGTAAACTAAGATGCAGGTAAGAGGCAACAATAATGCATTTACAATCGACAATGATCAAAGGAAGTCATTGAAATCCAATTGGCCACAACAGACAGCAATTAAACTCAGAAAAATCGGCGATTATATTTCAATATCAAAGGTATCAAATACTCATAAAGAATGGGATTTTTTACAAAGTAGTAACTTTAATTATATGCAATGATTTCCATCAACATTTTAAAGATCAGCTATTTGAGGCAGCAGCACTGATAAATGACAGACCAAGAACATAAGGCTGCAATTATCACAAGGAAAAACTTTGATTTGATAAAGAGTGCAATTTGCAAAAATTAAGATTAGCTTTTTGTAAGTAATAGTCAAATATAAAATAAAATATTGTATCACTTGGAAAGACAATGATCAAATGAGTTAGCTCAGTATGATATGGAAAGGTGTGATTGCTTGGAAGGAATTTGTGATTTTAGGGCAAAATTAGGGCAATCCCCAAAAAGGGCACATTACAGATTATTGATTGCACATTGATATGCATCAATGAATGGTGTTACTGGAATGGTGATAGTTTGAACATCTTACATCTCCCCTAGGAGATCGCACTAGCTTGGTTGATGTCGATCGCTATACCAAGTCTAGTAGAGTCACAAAGGCTTTCATCATCTCTTGCATTCTTAGTGTTAGACTAGACTCTCTAAACCCTTATCCTTTGTAGTTTGTTTTGGAAGAAGTTAAAGTAGTTGATGTCCATTGAATGAACCACGTAAGTCCCTTTCTAATGGGCTGCCCCTTTTCCTGGACTGATTTTTTTGTTTTTTTCCAATGACCAAAATTTTGTCAAACAGTTTTCTTGCAAGGTGGCACCATAAATTTGTATGGTTCACAAGTGCATATGTAATAGTTTGATTGTTGATATTGATTAATGATTTCAGATTTCCATTTGATTTTACAAACAATAAATGACAAGTACTTGCATTCAATGATGATAACAATATAAACACAGCTACACTTATTTCCGACTACAAGAATACACAGATTTATTTCAGAAATTATTTCAATGACAAATCAGAATAGAATGTCATAACAGACCCAGCTTCAGCATTCATATATAGTGAGATATAACCTCCTTAATCCCTAGACGTGAGCACGTAATCTCCCTTCAAGTTTGCCTCATTGTAATGGTCTCCAAAAATGACTAAATAACTTCCAATTTGCAGCCAAACATTGTTTACCCGATGGGTAGACTTGTTATTGATGCACAGACATTAACAGGATATGTAGCTTAACAGAGATAATATATAGCAAAGAACACAAGAGCTTTTCATTAATCATTCAAAGTTGTACAATAATCATGATGCTTCAATAGAGCAAGTACAAAGTTTATATACAATCCGAAGGGATGCAACCAAACGTCGGCAACTGACTAACCTCCATCGGTAACTTACACGCGACGGTAACATAACTTTACAGCTAACATCATCCCCCCTAAAGAAAAGTCGGCAACTGACTAACCTCCATCGGTAACTTACACGCGACGGTAACATAACTTTACAGCTAACATCATCCCCCCTAAAGAAAAGTCGTCTCCAGACGACAGCAAAATGTCCGGGACTCAACAACAAAATAGGAATGACTACCCCCCATAACCAAAACTAAGACTGAGAAGTGGAGTGAGGGAAAGGAAGCGTCCCTGATGATGAAGCGTGCTGCTCTGCTGGAGGAACTAGTGTGGAGGACGACCCCAACTGAGCCCGGAGCTCATACACCTGTGTAGTCCGAGTCTGCAAGTGTGCTTCAGCTACCATCTGTAATTCTAAGCGGACTTAATCATCATGGCAGCCTCCAACAGTTCCTTCTCCTTTGCCTCATTTTCTGCCTGTGCTGCTGCCAACCGTTCCTCTAAAGCCACCCCTGCGGTCTGCTCAGCCATCAACTCCTGGGTCCACTGAAGTAAGTCTCTCTCTACGGCCTCTAACTTGGTGCCTAACTCCTCCTGAGTTCTCTGTATAGTCACCAATGCAGTCTCACGTTCAAACGAGACACACTCAGATCGCCTCAATGCGTAGTACCCATCCCGGAATGTCTGCTCCAACTCTCTAACCAGAGGTGCTGCCTCACTCTCAATGACTAGTGTAGGAATAGCCCAGGTAGCCAACATCTTTGCAATCTCTCCCTCAGGCCATAAACCTTGCTCAAAACAAGCGGCAAATGCTGTACCACAGCCTACTCGAGCAAAGTCTAAGAGATGCCTCAAATCCTGAACTATAGTCGCCATAGCCTGGGACTCCGCTACAGCCACCAATCGACGTCCTCGGGTGACCATGTCTGCTAAATAGGTCTCAATGTCTTCTCCTTCCAATGTCCCAAGACCAGTAAGGGCTGTCGGGTGAGCCAACTCAATCCCACAAGGTGCGGCCTTGGCCACCTTGCCCCCTGCCACAACCCCATCCTCCTCGGAGAAAAGGGAAAGAGCATCTGTCGCCACTCTGACATCTGCAGACTCTATACCAATAACCTCTTGTAGGTCCTCCTGTCAAGGACAAAGAACTACTGCTAGTGGTGGAGCAGGAACCAACTGAAATCGTCGGCTGATCCAAGAACGCATGGCTCCCACCTGCGCGGGGTCATGAGAATGAGGTGGTGAAGGATCCTACAAGAGTGCCACATCCACTGTCACTACGGCATCCGACCCGATCACTTCCATCTGAACCTGACCCTTGTATGGTAAAAATGTGACCACACTTCTATGAATCCTTACATGTAAGGAAACTCAAGAATGAGCCCTCACAAATCGATCCATAGCTCTTTATGTATGCAGTTGCAAAATATGGAATTTGCTCTCAGTTAGAGCTATAAACTTGTGACCTTGCTAGTCAACCACACAATGAGAGATTCCAAATCAAAGACAAGGGCAACAATGCCAATATCCCCAATGAAATCAAGATGTATGCAATGCAATGCAACCTATATGAGTATGCAAATTACTCTATGAAAGTGCAAGTACAAATTATGCAATGAAAGGAAAGTACAAAGATTACAACCTTCCTAATTAGGCTATGTGAAATTAAACTATTGCATAAAAGGAAATCTATACTAAGAATGCCATTATCAATACAACTATGAAAACAAATATGAGACTAAATGAAATGCAACAACAAAGATCTTCAAAGCTTGAATGCCACAATGTCTTCAAAGAGCTCCAAATGACCTAGAAAACCTGCAACATAACATTAGCATAAAAACATGATACTAAAATGAGGAGGAGAGCTCTCCTTTTATAAGAAATGAGATGAAAATGTACCATTGAGATTAAGAGGCAAAAGACTTAATCAACGGTGGAGAAAAATGGAAGTTTGATCCTTGTGCACAAATATCCTCCAATGAGAAAATAGGAGTTGACTTTTGTGTCCATATGAGACAAAAAGTACTTTTTCTCTTTTTATAAAATAAGAATGATGCTTTATTTGTGCAACTTAGGATAAGAGAAAAAGTGAGGGCTTTTATTTAATAAAAGGGGAGGAAATATTCCTTTTAATTAAATAAAGACTTTAGGATAAAATAGTTAGCCCATGGAAAATAATTGAAAATGATGAAATTAGGATTTGATCAAGAAATTGATAGTGTTGAAAAATATTGATTATTGATAAAACTGATTCAAAGATAAATAAATCAAATAAATGGGGCCCAAAGTCTAGGCGACCATTTTTTGGTGCATACATTTGCCCCTCTTTGACTAATGTGTGATCGATCTGGGAACACATGTAGTCAAAGAAGAATTGAAATGTGAGATCGATCTAGGATCACGAAACAACTCAGATGTGAGGTCGATTCGGGATCACACCCGGACAAACATAAACAAAGGCCTTTGAACATGAGGTCAATTCGGGATCATATCCAAAATAAGAGATAAGAATCTCAAGCTTGAGCGAAAACTCACAGAAGGATAGTTGAATCAAGAAAATCAAGGAATCAAGGATTAAAATCCAATAGGTACTGCCCCCTCGGAATCGAAATCGAAATCAGATAGAGGAAAATAGCAAACTAATAAAGATTTGATCAAATCATAATCAATCACAATCGAAGATAAGGTCGATAAGATAACCATTAAGCAATGAAACATGCCCCAGTGATGAATTAGAAGAAAAGAAGTAGGGCGAATGAAAGACTAGAAAATTGAGAGACATAGAAAGGAAGAAATTCCATCAAAGATCGAAGAATTATGCCTCAAAAGGGTCTGTCAACTGCGCAAAAAAGGGAGAAGATTTGAAATGCGATTTTGACTTTCAAGATGACCTCGGATTTCGATTTCGAGTCCGAAAATGGATCTAGGACGTCGAAATTAGCTAGGGGTGCAATTTTCGCGCAATTCCGAGGTGTTCTGAAAATTAGATCAAAAAGTCAAAATGTTATATAAGGGGTGAAAATGTCATAGAAAAGGATGTGAGATGAAAGACAAGAAGTGAAAGACATGATCGAGAGGAAGTGGAAGGTGAGCACAGTTGACCAACGGGTCCACGTAAGATGAAAAGGAGAGCTCTCTCCATATGCAAGATGCAAAACTAAACTAACATGAACCTAGGAATGCAAGCTACTATGAAAAATGGTTGACTTGCAAGGTCACAACGCCTATAGACATCTAATTATCATCATCGAGCGTTATTGGTAGCATCGTAAGATCATACAATACTCACTAGCATAACTATGTGAATATGAATATGATCTATATCAGATAGAAATGTGGGAATCCCACCTAGGCACCAAAGACATGTAGGTCAAGATGACTAGTGCAGTGAGATTACCTAAGTTTACTATAGCGAGACTATGTTTGTATCAAGACATATGAAAGTCAGGATAGCTAGAAGCATGCACTTGCTAAACAGTCAAGGATAATACCTTGTCAATCCATAGTGTCAAGTAAGACCAGCATAAATGCTCATGACAGTTAGGATCAACAAAATATACCCACAAGCAAATAAAGAAAGAAAACATGTTCTCATACCCTCAGTCTTCTAGCTATGCATCATCGAAAAATTCTCAGGGAGAGACCACTCATCAAAGAAATCCTCATAGACAGCACACAAAGAAAAATAAAGTCAACATATCTCAAGCGAGTTGATTGTTTAAGTGCGTGTGTGTTGGTCATAGAGTCAGACTCTGGTTATCACATCTACCAATGAGAAATATCGCATCATACTAGACTGTTGGGTAAGACATCTGATAAGTGTTAAGAAACACTCGACGCAAGGGTAGTGTTGAAAAACACTGTTTAGGGTGGTGTTGAAAAACACCTATTGTGGAATGCCCCAAGAGACAAACGCACCAAAAGGACCTATGCTAACAGTTATGCCCCCTAGACAAAGATATAGACCAATTCCAGACCAAGTCAAATAAAGTCAAGGCATGATGGAGAATGGCTAAGTGTCGAGGACGCATGCTAAGAGACAAGGGTGCAAAGGCCTCAAGTAGCGCCTGTTTCCAAGTTTTCACCACTTGGATTTTTATTGCAATTTTTCTCTTCTTTTTTTTTTTCTTTTTTTTTTCAGCACTTTAAATACTTCTTAGGATTTTTTTGACAATATATCATTTTTTGGGGATTTTTTCAAGATCAATAAAATATGTACAAAGGATGCCCCCAGACAGAAACGGGCATCAAGGATAGAACTTCTTTAGGTGCAAAATGTTGATGGGCTCAGGGAGTTGTTTTCCATCTTCATTCAACAGTAAATATGCACCTGTACCAAAAGCTGCTGTAATAATGTATGGTCCAAGTCAATTAGGTTCAAATTTACCCTTTTGTTCTCTATTCTGTTGGTTCTTAGGATTCTCTTGCAAAACAAGATCACCTATCTGAAACTCTCTAGGGCGAACCTTCTTCTTGAATGCCTTGGACATACGCTTCTGATAGACTCTCATATGATCAAATGAAGCCTTATGCTTTTCATCTAAAAGTTCTAATTCCTGTAACCTCATGGCGCGGTAATCCTCATCTGTAATCAAACCTTTGAGAGAGACTCTGAGTGAAGGGATCTCTACTTCTAAAGGTAATATCGCTTCAATGTCATAAGTAAGTGCAAAAGGAGTGGCTCCCGTAGGTGTGCGAATGCTTGTTCTGTAAGCCCATAGTGCTGGATTAATTTGTAAGTGCCAATCCCTACCAGTCTTGTGTACTGTCCTATAAAGAATCTTAAGAATGGTTTTATTAGAGGCTTCTGCTTGTCCATTTCCCTGTGGAAAGTAGATGGAGGACCAATGTTGCTTGATTTTAAACTTCTTGCATAGATGCTTTAGGTCCTTGTTCTTGAATTGACCTCCATTGTCAGTGATGATCTCAGAAGGCACTCCAAATCAGCAAATAATATGATTTAGAATGAAGAGTGAAATTTTTTTGTCGGAGGCGACAGAAAGAGGGACTGCCTCTACCCATTTCGTGAAATAATCTGTAGCTATGATGATAAACTTATGTCCACCTGATGAGTTGGGGTGAATTTGCCCAACAAGGTCAAAGGCCCAGCGCTGAAATGGCCAATGAGAAACAAAAGGAATTAGCTCCCTACCTGGAGCGTGAATCAGGTTTCCGTGTTTTTGACATTTCTCGCAAGACTTAGAGAAAGCTACTGCATCTGTTTGCATTGTGGGCCAGTAATACCCCGCCCTAAGCAATCGACGGGCCATGGCAAGACCGTTAGAATGTCCACCACAAATGCCCTCGTGAATGTCAACTAACGCTTGGTCGGATTCCTCTTTTTCCAAGCACCTAAGAAGTGTCCCATCAAAACCCCTCCTATACAGATCACCAGAAAGAAGGGTGTGGCGAGAGGCATTGCGGATGAGATTTCTACGTTCAGAACGGTTGAAAGTGTCAGGGATGATGCCATCACGAAGATATGAATAGATAGCACCATATCGGGAGGACTCATGTGTGACAAGGGTACAAATGACTTGACTTTCAGGTGAATCAAAGATAGGGTAATGTAGTTCTTCCACCAAGAACTCAAATCGGGACTCATGCTGCTCCAATTGCAAAAGTGAAGCTAATGTAGCCATAGCATCTGCAGCCTTGTTGTCTGTCCTAAGGATTTGCTGAAATGTCACAAAAGTGAAATAGTGTCTCAAAGAATCAACCATCTTCTTATAGGGTATTAACTTGTCATCTTTGGTTTGATACTCTTCATTGACTTGATTAATTATCAATTGTGAATCCCCAAAAGCATGCAACTCAGTGATATTCCATTCTATAGCCATCTTTAATCCATTTGTTAATGCTTCATATTCTGCTATATTGTTTGTACATGGAAAGAGTAATTTGTAGGACTTTGGTATAGTATATCCATGTGGAGAAACAAACAATATCCCCGCACCTGACCCATTTTGCATATTAGAGCCATCAAAGAACATTTTCCAAGTGCGAGATGTGACATGCAATATACGTTCATCAAGAAATTCAACTTGTATAGGCATGCTATCCTTAACTGGAAAATCAGCAAGTTGGTCTGCAATAGCCTGCCCCTTTATGGCCTTTCTTTCAATGTACTCTATGTCAAATTTTGATAATACCATCATCCACTTAGCAAGCCTACCCATAAGAGCAGCCTTACTAAGCAAATATTTTAGAGGATCAATCTTAGCAATTAAATGGGTAGTATGAGCTAGCATGTAATGTCGCAACTTTTGGGAAGCAAACACCACAGCAAGACAAGCTTTCTCAATGTTATTGTAATTGACCTCATATGACACAAGGGTACGACTTATATAGTATATGGCCCTTTCTTTTCCATTTTCATCCAACTGAGCCAACAATGCTCCCAGGGAAGTGTCTGTAGCTGAAACATATAGGATCAATGGTTTCCCTGGAATAGGAGGCATTAGGATCGGAGGATTAGCCAAGTATTGTTTGATCTAATCTAGACTCTTTTGACAATCCTCGTTCCAAACACAAGAAGCACCCTTATGCAATGTCTTATTAAAGGGTTGCGCTCTATCTGCAAGCTGAGAAATAAACCTCCTAATCGATTGAAGAAGTCCCTGAAGACTTCTCATTTGACTGATATTTTGAGGTGGCATATCTAGAATTGCTTGGACTTTTTCGGGATCAACCTCTATGCCTTTTGCTGAAATGATAAATCCTAAAAGTTTGCCTGAGGTGACACCAAATGCGCACTTTTTCGGATTTAGCCTAAGTTGAAACTGTTCCATTCGATCTAGAATCACTTCCAAATCTGTAAGGTGTGTATCTCTTTTTCTTGATTTTGCCAAGGTATCATCCACATAATCTTCCATGTTCTTATGCATCATGTCATGAAATATAGTTGTCATAGCTCGTTGATAGGTAGCCCCTGCATTCTTTAATCCAAATGGCATGACATTCCAACAATAGGTTCCCCATGCGCAAGTGAATGTTGTTTTCTCTTGATCTTCGGGTGCTATCTTAATCTGATTATATCCACTAAATCCATCCATTAGAGAGTATATTTCATAACCCGTTGTCATGTCCACTATCATGTCAATATTTGGAAGTGGAAAATCATCCTTTGGGCATGCCTTGTTTAAATCTCTAAAATCTGTGCATACACAAATGGACCCATCATGTTTGGAAACTGGTACTATGTCTGAGATCCATTCTGCATAATCTATGGCTCTGATAAATCCAGCTCTCAAAAGCTTTTCTGATTCTGCTTTAACAAGGAGAGCTACATGTGGACGCATTTTTCGGAGTCTCTGTTTCACTGGTTTTATTCCTGGAGCTATAGATAGATGATGCATAATAAGATTAGTGTCAAGTCCTGGCATGTCTGAATATGTCCATGCAAAATTGATTTTTTTCTTTTGTAGGAATTGCACATATGCCTTAGTTTCTTCCTCTAACAAGGACTGAGCAAGATGAACAATCTGAGGGGCTTCTTCTGAATTCAAATTTACTGGCTTTGTTGGCTCAATCAACACTGAGGATCTGTCCTAAAAATAACTGGGCAAGTTATTAAGTACCTCATCCTTAGGTGCCTCAAAAAGGTTTTCACCCTCGGATACGTCATTTCTTTTTACTATTTTCGGTTCTAATACCGCCACAAAGTGGTTTTTGCCATCAAAACACCTATTCTTCTTTTTTTCATTTATTTTGTGACTAAGGTACTTAATATCAGGCTCAGTCATGCTTGTAGTTGGCTCACTGGTGGAAAACACTACTGGCTCAATGGCATTAAGGTAACATGCAATCTCATAATCATTTTGAAAAGTCAATAGTTGTGGCTCTTGTGAAATTCGAGACCAATCAATTAAATGGTGGTTGACAATAGGTAGGTCTATGACTAGTTCAACATTGTAAATGTGATGGATGTCATTTTTGGTGACCATATATTCGGGATTTATCAAGTTCCCTTCTAAAGTACCCAAATCTGGGTTCGTCCTTCCTAACGAAGTATCGTTCACTAAGGCAATTCGAGGAGTCCAATCCTCTAGCCCTACACTAGGCTCATCAACTATGTCGGGTTGGGCATTATAGGCTTGAATAACATCAACATCCAAGTCGATGGTTGCATCTGAAAGTGAATCCCATTCAAATTCATGTGAATCTGTTTCTGAATTTTCAACATTTGGGCCTCGTGATGTTGAAGCCTCACAATTTTGAAGAGTCTCCCCTTCTCCAGGAATTTGTTGAACCACAAAAGTATCTGAATCATTATCACCCGTCGCAGCTGAGGTGACGACACCTTCCATGGCTAATCTAGCATTCCTATAGTCACTATCCGTCGCAGCTGGGATAGGAGGACTATCAATTGTCAAATTTTGAAATTCCCCCCAAAGGAGATCAGTTGAAGCCACCCAATCTTTTGTCATGTCTTGTTGGTTAGAAAGATTAGGTGTGTATTCAGAATCAGAATCACTGTCCGTCGCAGCTAGGACAGCAGTACCTTTTGGTTTATCACTTTCAAAACCTAGACCTATTGTGGATTTGTTGCGTCGTGCAAATAAAGTATGATCCAATGGCTCAGACTTGGCATCCAATCTATGACTAAGGGGACCATGTCCCGGATATCCCATATTTTTCACTAATGTGTACCCTCTACCATAAACTTTAGGTGAAGGAGCAAAATTTTCATTGTGTTGGTACTTTTCCTCATGGTAGATCCAGTCTCTTACGGCAACTTCCTCTTTCTCTTCCTGAATAGGAACTGAAGACTCCACAAACTTTCCAAACAATGTCATAGCCGATGATGAAGGTTTCAAATCTAGTGATGGTTTCCCATAAGACCTAGGAGAGATCGGCAATTTTGTAAAAGAATCAATTTTATAATCTCCCATCCCAAGATCTATGGTTTTAAACTTCTCCTCGCATTGCTTAAGTGGAATACTAGAACTGTCAGCTTCCCTATTCAAAGGTATATGTGATCCAGCATAAATGTTATTAACTGACAAAGTACTATCTCCAGGTATGCAAGTTTCTACACCATTATGAGGAAACTTAACACACTGGTGATATGTTGATGGGACTGCTTGCATTTTGTGAATCCATGGCCTACCGAGCAAAATGTTGTAGGCTAAAGGTCCAACATCAGCAATTTGAAATAAGATATCCTTTTCTACTGGGCCAATGCGAATAGGCAAAACGGCCAATCCTTTGGAACTTCTTTCTGCTTCATCGTATGCCTTGATTGTGATCTTTTTCCTCGTGTCGATGACTTCTTCAGAATATCCTAGAGCCTTCAACAAACTCATGGCACAAATATTCAGCCCTGCACCCCCATCTATCAATACGCGCCTGACACGGGTTTTATGAATCATGACTTCTATGTGTAAGGCCAAGTTATGTGGGTGACTGATGGATTTGTCATCTTCTTCTGAGAAAGTGAGGTAATGAGGGCTAGCCAAATGGTTGACCATATTCTGGAATTGATCAATATCTAAGTTGTTAGGGACACTAGCCGCTCGCAAAGCATCCTCAAGGACACGCTTATGCCTTGGGGACAATTCCAAAAGCTCAAAAATAGATATCTGCGCTGGTGTCCGTTGTAATTGATCAACAAGGTTATAGTTCAAATCAAGACCAACGGCGGGCTTAGGAAGAACACCCTTTGTCATTGGCTGTTTAGACTTGCTGGAGTTAGGACCTCTAACGACAATAGGAGGTTGACTAACTTGACTCCTAGTAATAGCATGAAGAGACTAAGACTCCCTATGTGAGTTAGGTCCTCTCAACACAACTATGGGTCCTTCTTTAGGCATTTTCCTTGAATCATCATCATAATCATAAGAATCTTTTCTTCTCATCATATTAACATTTTCTACAACCACCTCAAGCATGTTGATCACATTATCAGCTTTAGTGTATGTCTAGTTGATTGCTGCCTTACCATTCTTATTATTGTTGTTGGAACCTTCTCCTTTCTCATACTTTGGCAAGGGTTCTTTAAAAGCCTTATAATCAAAATTTGAGGTTAAACCATCCACTTGCAATCTACCATTCTCAATGAGGTCTTGGACAAGATGTTTGAGTTTGAAACAGTTCTCTATATCATGTCCAATTCCATTGTGATACACACAATACGCCTTCTCATTCCACCAATATGGTTTTGGATCTGGAATGCGGAATTTCGAAGGGTCTTGAGGTTGTACTAAATTATGAGTAATGAGTGTCTTAAAGATGTCCGCATAGGAATCCCCAAGTTTTGTAAATTGCCTTTTCTCTGTTTTTGCCTTTCCTTGATACTTTGGTTTGCCATCTTGTTGCTCTGAAGACATTTGAAGTTTCATGGCTTGTACCGCCTTGGAAAGATTAAGGACTTCACTTTTAGGTTGAAGTGCATCAACAACACCATCATTAACCACTTGCTTATTCTTATTCCAATAGTTATTTTTCTTGTCCTTATTTCCATGGTTATTGTTGTTGTTTTGGCTACTGCTATTGTTTGTTGATTTAGCCAAAATTCCTTGCTCTTTAAAACATCTTCAATGCGACAAGCGACTTCAACCATAGTGTCAAAAGAGTTGAAAGGAATCTTTTTGACTTCATATCTTAGTTCTGGAACCAAATTGCTCACAATAATGTCAATTCTCTCCTCTTCAAGGATTGTCCTTGGGTATTTTGCGCATAAACGTCTCCACCTTTGCAAGAATGCAACAAATGACTCTCCTTGAGTTTGCTTCAGTTTACACAAATCAAGCATGGTAACTGATCGTGTCAAATTATAGGCAAAATGTTGTACAAACCTTTCCACAAGCTCTTTAAATGTTTTAACTGGTGGAGTAAGGTTAGTGAACCACTCCATAGCTTGTCCCTTGACACTTCTAGGGAACAATCTCATTAAGTATGAATCCTCATGGTGGAAAGAGAAGCTCATGATATAAAATTGCCTTACATGATCATGAGGGTCACCAATGCCATCATATTTGTCATAGGTAGGAAACTCCACCTTCTTAGGAAAATCAATCATTACAACACTCTTGTCAATAGGATTGGGACAAATAGAATCCAAGTTGAAAGTACTCTTGGGAGCTCTCATGTTGTCCACATCTCTTTGCAATTGTTTGATCACTTCATTTGTGGATGGGTCTTGCTTCTTTACCTTTCTATCCACATCAAAATCAAACGGGACTCTTGCACCCTTATTAATTAGACTTTCTAGGAATTGATCTTTGTTCTGTTCCACATACCTTTCGACGTAGGCTTGAAATGAAGGTTCTTGTTGAATAGCCATGAAGTCTAAGGTGTCCAAATTAACATACCTCCCCCCATGTTGTGAAGTATGATGTGCTCTTTGGGAGGGTTGTCTAGAAAGTCTAGGAGGTGAATTTCTCCTATTGTGATCAACTCTTGAAACTCTTCTTCCTCTTGGACTTGGTGATCTTGAGGGTGTCCTAGACCTCCTTCTAGTCTTAGGACTTTGAGAGGGTGTTGATGGTGGAGAATTGGTTCCACCATTAGTCCTCCTTCCATCAAATTGTCTTTGAAGTTGTCGCACATACAACCTATCTTCTTCTTCTTGCAATGCTCTTTTCTTCATTTCTAACAAGACTTTCTCTTCTTCTTCCAATCTCCTAAGTTTCTCCTGTTTCGTGGCTTGTTCATCTCTATAAGCTTGCTTAGCTCTTTCAATAGCCCTCAATCTAGCATTAGTATGCCAAGGGTTTTCCTTAGCTGGAGATGAAGGTCCGGATGCATTGAGTAAGTTGGCCGCATTGACATGGTATTCTGAATCATTGTTGTAATCAGTATGTTGTGGGGATCCTGACTCCGAAGGACTATGCCTATGGTGTCTTTCTGCTCTTTGTTGAGGATCCCAATATCTTGATTTATCATGAGCTGACCTTGGTGGACTATATCTAAGGTCATCATCATCATTATGTCTGAAACTTGAAAACATTTCTTGAAGATTGCAGTTGATATCTTCTCTAGAATTCTTGATGTTTGAGAAACTCATGTTTGTGCCTGATGAGTAGTGTGTCTTAGGTGTACCTTCTTCAAAAGGATTAGCCTCAACCTCTAGTTGACTCCTAGGGGACTGATCAAAGAGGGGTTCCTTTTCTTTACGTTGTTGACGTGTTCTAACTGGTGGTAACTGATTAAAGATAACTGGGGGTCTTTTCCCTTGATTCACTTGATATCTTGTAGTAACTGACATGAAAGAAAGAAACTCTAAGTGATAGGTCAATCTCTCAAAGTGTCAATTCCAACCTAGGATAATTGAGATTCTCTATTGTCCAAAGAGAAAATGAAAAGATAGAAAATAAAAGGCATCACCAACACTGTCAAAGAGGTGCTTCAAATCAAAGGGTGAATACCCTTGCACTTTTGAATCAGGAGGTTGGACTTAGCCAAAATTAAAATTGAAAATGAATTGGACAATAATAGGATCCAAATTCTCCAAGGGTGTAATCAACAATTCTAAAGACAAACTTTTCACTAGGAATAACTCTCTAACTTGACAAATTATTTCCAAAAATTATTTCCAAGACAACCTTGCAAATCAATTGAAATGGTCCCTAGAACGCTAGAATTAGAAATTTGCAGTCAAAACAAGTCTCTAACAGCAAGGTCAGATAACCTACTCAAAGGTCAAGTCGTACCAAAGGCAACTTAAGGACTAAAACTGAGAATATTGCTGAAAATTCTTAGGCGACAGACTCTAGGCAAACCAGGCGATATACCTAATACTGGGCAATATTTCATTTTTTACCAGGCGACAGACCTGATAACGGCCAGGCAACAGACTTAACCATTGACAGGCGACACAGTCCAGCGCGATGTATCGTACGATGTTTCTCTCTTAAGCAGGCGATGCTGATGTAGTTTTTGACCAAATGTGTGCAAAATTTCAAGTTTTAAGGTCTGATCTTGGATTTTCTGAATGTTAGGGTGAAAATGTCTGATGTCAATCACAAATTCAACAGCACTTGGACAGGTTTGCAAACAGTAGGGGATCAAACATGTTTCCAAACACTTGAAACAAGGGCAAAAGCAACCTTGCCAAGACAAACACTTCTGATATTCAAAAAGTAAAATTGCACCCTATGGAAGCTACCGACTGTTTGTATGCGAGAACGTTTACACTGGTTTAGCACATTCGAAAACACTTCAAGCAATATCTACCTACAAGACAAGGCTCAATACTTACCAACTTAGCCCACAACTTGATGCCCCCTCGCCTCACACCAAGTGGTTGCCCACAAGAGATATTGGCTTTGTCGTGGAAGTGTCAAATAACACAACCAAAGGAACACATATGGTGAGTATCTTGGGGTGATCCAGGTTAGTCCACTTGGATCAATCCTTGCACTAAGAAGATAAGTGGCTAAATAAAAGTGGCTTCTAACCTATGGTTCTTAATAAGGGCTTTTGTTCATAACACCCCTCTTGCTCCTCATAAAAGACTAGGACCTCGCGGCCTCAAGATTACCTTAAGCATTCTTGCTCAATGCTTTCCCCATGGTCGCAATCCCATGAGCTACTCACATCAAGCGAAGACAAGTGTTATGTCTACCAAGGTTTTGTGTCCTCGATACCCTTCAGATTATAGTAAGTCGGAATAGCCAGCAAAAGGCTTGTCCCCACTTGGGTCGTTCCTCTTGATTGCTCAAGAGCAGGCCCGCTAAAGGATCCTAAACTAAACAAAGAATGGATGATTTTTGAGGTTCAAGGTTTTTGGTTCACCACAAAAGTGAAGAGCATACTCCCCTATCTCAAAAACTTCTCCTAAACACACCAAGCAAATTCAATTACCCCTTGCTTCCAAAACCTTAAGATGGGTCAAGATTTTCTGGTTCACCTAAAGGTGAAGAGCATACTTCTCCTACCACCTCAAAATCTCTTTCACAAGGTATTAAAGTTCATAAAACAATTAGTAAATGCCACACTTGAAAGGAAATAAATCACAAACACTTGAAGATTTTTCTTTTTTACTTTTGATTATGCTTTGGGCAGCCCTGCAAACCGTTAGTAACCCTTTAGCATGCAATTTATGGCAATCTCCTTCAAGCAAAGCTCCTACAACCACAACTTGTTAGACAACTAGGGTTAGGAAAACCAAAATCTAAATGAAAGCAATGCAAAAACCTGATCAATTTAGACTAAGAAATGCAAATTAAACCTGTCTAAATGCAGTAAAGTAAACCAGCAAACTAAATGTGATCAAATTCGGATGATAAAACTCAAAACCTAGCTCTCTATTGTATCAGGCGATATACCTTAGACTTCACTAGAATCGTGCGACAGAGCTTTCTGTATTCGGGCGATACTTATCGGTCTGGGTGATAACCTATATAAAAGTCGGGCGACAGATCGCACGATACCAGGCGACAGAACTTAATACAAGCGGGCGATTCTTCCTCTGCGCGAAGTGTCGCACCCGTATACTGAGAAATGTCGCACGATAATCCTGAGAAGTGTCGCGCGATATTTTGAGACAGAAAACAGACAATACAAGATATGCGCAAATTAATCCGAAAAATCACAAAAATGCAACAAATCTAAAGGGCAAAGTCTATCCACTCTGCCCCACGGTGGGCGCCAGAAAATGTATGGTAAAAATGTGACCACACTTCTATGAATCCTTACATGTAAGGAAACTCAAGAATGAGCCCTCACAAATCGATCCATAGCTCTTTATGTATGCAGTTGCAAGATATGGAATTTGCTCTCAGCTAGAGCTATAAACTTGTGACCTTGCTAGTCAACCACACAATGAGAGATTCCAAATCAAAGACAAGGGCAACAATGCCAATATCCCCAATGAAATCAAGATGTATGCAATGCAATGCAACCTATATGAGTATGCAAATTACTCTATGAAAGTGCAAGTACAAATTATGCTATGAAAGGAAAGTACAAAGATTACAACCTTCCTAATTAGGCTATGTGAGATTAAACTATTGCATAAAAGGAAATCTATACTAAGAATGCCATTATCAATGCAACTATGAAAGCAAATATGAGACTAAATGAAATGCAACAACAAAGATCTTCAAAGCTTGAATGCCACAATGTCTTCAAAGAGCTCCAAATGACCTAGAAAACCTGCAGCATAACATTAACATAAAAACATGATACTAAAATGAGGAGAGCTCTCCTTTTATAAGAAATGAGATGAAAATGTACCATTGAGATTAAGAGGCAAAAGACTTAGTCAACGGTGGAGAAAAATGGAAGCTTGATCCTTGTGCACAAATATCCTCCAATGAGAAAATAGGAGTTGACGTTTGTGTCCATATGAGACAAAAAGTATTTTTTCTCTTTTTATAAAATACGAATGATGTTTTATTTGTGCAACTTAGAATAAGAGGAAAAGTGAGGGCTTTTATTTAATAAAAAGGGAGGAAATATTCTTTTTAATTAAATAAAGACTTTAGGATAAAATGGTTAGCCCATGGAAAATAATCGAAAATGATGAAATCAGGATTTGATCAAGAAATTGATAGTGTTGAAAAATATTGATTATTGATAAAACTGATTCAGAGATAAATAAATCAAATAAATGGGGCCCATAGTCTAGGCGACCATTTTTGGGTGCATACAACCCTCACCAATGTCCTCCATGCCTCTGAGTACTTCCTCCTCTACAGCTGCTACTGCTACCTCCATCGGAAGTTTAGGATCCCCTTCCCCTAGAATGTTCGTGGCTCCCTCGGTTGCCTCCTCAGGTGGAAACTCAACTAGAGGAATTGTGGAACTTGCCAACCGTACCGAAGCCAAGTGAGACGAGGGAGACAACACTAGTGGTGCAAATTGAACAAGGACTACCGCAGTGGATGCCACTGTGTCCTTACGAACTGTCATATCACCATCCTCTCCGCCCGAGTCTGTGTCGGGAGATTCTCCACTCGCTTCCCAGCCACTATCGATGTCATCTTGGTCAAACTCTACCACCATTTGCCGCTGTCGCTTTTGTCCGTTGATTACACCTCCTGTATCCAAATACAACCAGTAGAACACAGGTGGGGCTCCTTCGGTAAGCTTGCCTTGCGGCTTGAGCTCCAACTCATCCGCGGGCATCTGTCTAAGTGCAGCCTCGAGAAATAATCCAATGGCGTAATGAGGCATCTAAAAGGTGCGATGTTGTAACATCATGAATTCCCACATTTTGTCCGCTAACACCGAAGCCCAATCGTAGACCACACCATTCATCAACCCCTGCATGTAGACGATCTGTGGGAGTGCAATGTCAGATGCACGGCTCGAACTAGTCAGCCTGCTCTTAAGGACATCAAGAATGCAGCACCAAGCACCCTCTGCTACATACTCCTTCCTCAGGCCTCTCGCTTTGGTCGCGTTTATCACCTTTTCCAACTCTGTTGGAGTGAGTCAGCAACAGACATGCTTTATCGAAAACTCCTTCCTCTCGGCTGACATTTTCTGCTTTGTAGTATCCACCTTTTGTCCGTTGCGTCCTGGAATGCCAAAAACCTGTGTGAAGTCCTCAGGGCCATAGGAAACTGTGAGCCTGTGGTTTCGATACATGAATGTACTCTTGCTTGTTTGCTTGTCGAAACATTGAATCATTATCCTCAACGTATTTTCTAGATTATGCACAGGAAACAAGGGCATTTGGATAGCCCAATGTACACCCGCCTGATATAAAAATTTCTTTACCTCGTCATCCTCTGGGGTTTCCTTCAACCATGTCCTACATTCCAGTCCATTAAGTCCTTCGAACGCTATCATCTGATAGGTGACAGCATTTTTCTCCTTTTCCTCCTGTGCAGACTTGAGTTTCTTCCCGCTGCTTCCACTTGCCTGATGCCCTGCAACCTTCACTCCCGATGGTAGAATAGTGGCCTTCTTGTTGATCGCTGTTTTACATAAACTCCCTGCCTGTAGCTGATTTTTCCAATTGTT
The DNA here is from genome assembly GCA_027943335.1 of Chamaecyparis obtusa. Taxonomy (NCBI): domain Eukaryota; kingdom Viridiplantae; phylum Streptophyta; class Pinopsida; order Cupressales; family Cupressaceae; genus Chamaecyparis; species Chamaecyparis obtusa. The sequence continues at coordinate 1,421,129 of BSBK01004778.1, forward strand.
TCTCTTCCCAGCTGAATGCATTTTTAACCGTTTTGAATTCAAGAAACCGTTATATACATTACCGTGTTGATTTCCTCTCCCTTTGGCGGCTATGTTTCTTCGTCTTATTTTCCTTCGTTCGGTTTTAGTCCATCCCTTCCGTCCGCCGTAGCCTCTTCTCCTTTTCCCACGTGGTCTCCACTTTTCTTCTACACTTCCTTCTGTGCTCGCCTTCCATACGGTGATGGTGGCAAGTTCTTCTCTGTGGCACTAGTCTTTCCTTCCACCGCACTGTTCTTTTTCCTCCCGCGCTGCTCTTCCCTTCCGCGCTACTTTTCCTCCCGCGCTGCACTGTGTTTCCCTTCCGCGTGTTTTATTTCTTTCCGTGCGGCTGCGGAAGTTATATGCTACGGTGGTCCACCGTCCGGTGGTTCTATCGTCGGGTGGGCCATCGTCCGGTGGTTCCACTGGATGGTACTTTTCTTTCATTTTTTATTTTTTTTGTTTTTTAGCTCTGGTTCCCACTCGACGCTCCGTGATGGCCCCAATCATGGTAAATCTTCAGCTTCGACCCATTAACCGCATCCGCTATGTGTACCCCATCTATCAATGATAGCTTAATTGCCCCGTTGGCATTGACTTCCCGGACTTGATAAGGGCCTAACCATTTCACCTTGAACTTGTCGGGTTTAATCTCGTTTCGGCCATTATACTTCAGTACGAGTTGTCCCAAAGCGAATCGGGTGCGGCAGAGATGCTTGTCATCCCAATGCTTCCGACGCTGTTGCGCTACGTCTGTTGCCCATTGTGCCAACATCCGTCGTTCATCCAGTTTGTTGAGAGCATGGAAACGTTCTCGAAGGCTTTCCATGTCGCCTAGTCTGTTTTCGAGTGCTATTCGTAGACTCGGCACCATAAACTCTGCTGGGACCACGGCCTCTTGTCCGTACATCAATTGGAACGGATTATGTCCCGTAGTAACTTTATATGCCGTACGGTATGCCCATAGAACCGACGGAAGTCGCTCTTCCCAGTCTTTGCCTTCAACTCCACAAGACTTGTAAATCACAGACAATAGTATCTTGTTAGTAGCTTCCACCTGCCCGTTTACCCTTGGGTAATAGGGGCTCGAGAGTGAGTGGAAGATTTTAAATTCTGTAGTGAGCAACCATATCACATGGTTAACAAAATGCCCGCCTCTGTCACTCGTGAGCTGAATAGGGATTCCATACCGTGTAATGATCTGTTCATAGATGAACCTTGTTGTGCTTACTGCAGAGTTGTCTGGCAAGGCCCGAGCTTCGACCCATTTGGTAAGATATTCCGTTGCTACCACAATGTACCAACACCTCCTCTTGCTTGTTTTTAGCGGTCCCACAAAATCCAAGCCCCATCTCTCGAACAATTCCTGAGCGTTAGACGGATTTAATGGCATAAAATCCCGCTTGAGAGTTTTCCTAGCTCTTTAGCAAGTGTCACAACTCGTCACCCATTCTCGTGCATCGTTATACAAAGTGGGCCACCACAGGCCTACTAGTAAGACCATCCGTGCTGTCGTGTCGGGTCCCATATGCCCTCCCACAAGACCTTCATGGGCTTCTCTCAGAGCAACTTGTACTTTCTCTTCCATCACACATCTTCAGAGTACCTCGTCGAGTCCCATTTTGTATAATAACCCGTTAATGAGTTGGAAAGTCCTACTTCTGAGTACCAATTTCCTTTGCTCGCCTAGCGGCATTCCCTCTGGGAATTGTCCTGTGGACAAAAATTCTCCAATGCTTGTATACCATGGAGGAACAACAGCAATACGAAAGAGATGGGCGTTGGGAAAGTCATCATTTACTCCTTCTGGTGGCTCCCCGGATTTGAGGCATGATAAGTGGTCTGCACACGTGGCTTTTTTCGAGATGTACTATGATGTTGAAGGTGAATTCCTGCAAGAGCAACAACCATCTACTTACTCGTCCTTGAATAAGTGGTTTGTTCACCAGGTACATTAAGGCCTGATGATCGACGAAAAAGGTGAGTGGGGTGGCTAGCAAGTAATGCCGAAATTTTTGCACAGCATACACCATTCCCAACACTTCTCTTTTTGTCGTGCAATAGTTCTTCTCTGCCTTTGAGAGGAGTCTACTCGCGAAGTATATGGGGTGATCTAACCCGTGATCACCCATCTATGCTAGTGTGGCTCCAATCGCGAAATTGGATGCATCCACATGCACATGGAATTCTTTATCCCAGTTGGGGAATGCCAGGATAGGCGCGGCTACTAACCTAGCCTTAAGGTCTTCGAATGCATCCCCTTGCTCTAACCCCCAATTATAAGGTTCTCCTTTTTGGGTTAGTTGTTCCATCGGTCGAGATACATGAGCGAACTGTTTGATGAATTTCTGATAGTACCCGATGTGCCCGAGGAACGACTTGAGTCCTATAACATCCGCAGGTGGTTTCATCTCGAGGATCACCCGAATCTTGTCTAGGTCAATTTTCAATCCAGCTTTGCACACAATGTGCCCGAGTAGTTTCCCTTGTGGAACCATGAATCGGCACTTCTTGGGGTTAAGCGCCAGTCATGCCCATCGACATCTTTCCATGCACTCCTGAAGGGCCACCAGATGGGTATCTTCCGCACTGTGGATAGACCAGTCGTCCAGAAAGGCTTTGAAGTTGCCTACGGACATTTTATCAAAGATGTGCAGGATTATTGTTTGGAATGTTGCTGGGGCATTGCAAAGTCCGAACAGCATCCTGTTGTAAGCATATACTCCATCTACCACAAATGTTGTCTTCAGCTTGTCTTCTTCTGCGATTGATATCTGGTTATATCCCGAGAATCCATCCATAAAGGAGTAAATTTCATGACCAGCGACCTCCTCCAAGATGGTATCCGTGAAGGGAATTGGGAAGGGATCTTTGATTGTAACAGCGTTCAGATATCTGAAGTCCACACATATTCTTATTTGGCTGGTGTCCTTTTTCAGTGAGATCACGATCGGCGACACCCATTCGCTCGTCTACAAGCGAAATATGATGCCTGCCTCAAGCATCCTTTCGATCTCTTTATTGACACGGGCTGCATAGTTCTTGTTCATTCTGTACAGACGTTTCCATACCGGGACCGCTCCTTCGACCAATGGAATTTGATGGAGACACAGTTCCGATGGTACCCCCTTTAAGTCTTTGAAGGTTCAGGCGAATACATCCTTGTATTCTGTGAAAATTTTAAAGGTCGCGGTTTTCAACACGGGGTTCCAGTCATCCCCTATAAGAATGTTCTTCGGGTTTGTGTCATCTCCTAAATTCATGGACTTCACTGTCGGTTCTTCATACTTAATGGGTTTCTCTTTGTCGAATTAGTGTGCGGGAGTTTCCTGAATTCGAAGCTCCCCCTCTTTGTACTCCTCGTACTGTGGCAGGAATGTAGGCTCCCCCTCCTCATCCCCTATTTGTTGTTCTTCGTCGTCCTCTATCTACAATATGTTACAGTGCCTTAGCTCATAATCCTACATTTGCCAATGAAAAAGCCCGTTTAGTGAATCCATGTCATCGTCGAAGTACCCTTCTATTTGTAATACACCTTCCTTGTTCGGTTCTTGTCTTCCTTCGTCAACTTCTTCTTCCGTGTCTGATCTCGACGAAGATGCCAGGTCTTCACTAACCAATTGACTTCTCAAATCGATTGTGAATTTCCAGCCATCTCTCTCCGTGGAAATGACGTTCCGCTTCCAGTCGTGCTTAGCTCTTGCTTGCACCAGCCATCCCCTCCCTAAGAGAGCGTCGTATCCCTTCTTTTTCACTGGAATAACAATAAAGTCCATGACAAACGGTTGGGTGCCAATCATCACCCTTTGTGCCATCAGTGTGCCTATGGGTTTAATCCCATGCTGGTCTGCGCCTACCAATTGGAAGGTCGGCGGCCACAATGTTGGTTGTCCGAGTTTCCTCCAGGTTTCTTCAAGTAGGACATTGACACCCAATCCTTCGTCAATGATAGTGTCCGTGAGTATTGTGCCCAAGATTCCCATCTCCACTACCGTCGAGTGCCTTCCGATGTTGAGTGCCAACAACATGGGGTCCTCAATGGATTTTCCCTTTCTGAGGGAGTTTGTCGTCTCCGTCGTCACCTTCTGCATGTTCGGAGATGGTACCACGTTGAGTAGGGTCGTTCTTAATTGTGGTGCCGCTGTAAAGTCTCCCAATTGTATTGGGATTTCTGTCTGCATTATTTGCCTTAGCATCCTATGTTCTGCGTGACCTCCTTGGGAGGTTCCTGCGGCATCATGCATTTCTTTCTGCTGGGCCATCTCAATGTCTTCCCTCGCCTCTTGTACTCTTTTCTTTTCAGTCTCTGGGTGTGGGTAGGTGGCTTTCTATGCTTGCTCTTGGGCGATTACCAACACTCCCCCTTCGTTGCCTTCAAAGTTCAAAAAGTTTACTCCCGGTTTAGGGCATTTTGTGTCATCATGGTCTCCGAGCCCGCACCATTTGCACAGAAATTGTGCCTTTTCTCCCTTCGGGCACTCCCTAGCAAAATGCCCCCACTGGCTACACGTGTGGCATTGAATCATCGGCCTTCCACTTGCATCGTACTGGAGGCGGCTTCGTCCTCCGTCGGTATTACTGTTTCCCCTTCCCCCTCGACGATTGTTCCTATAGCTGCCTGAGGAGGCTGTGTTCTGTATATTCCCGGAGGCTGAAGCTTCCTGTGTGAACGTGACTTGTTGGCCCCGTGTCTTCATATTGAACGGACATTCCTTTGTGGAATGGCCCGCCATTTGGCAAATGTCGCAAAACATCTTCCTTGGGCAAGCGCCCTTCGCATGGCCAACCTCTTTGCAGTCGGTGCACCACAATTCTCCTTCCTCGTTCCAATTGGTGCTACCCTTCATATTTTTGAATTCCTTGAGCATTTGTTCCATATCTTTTTGTAGTGCGGAGACTTTCTTCTTTGCTTTCCCGTCACTACTGCTATCATCTCCTGAAGTATTGTCGTCGTCCGACGAAGAAGACTCATTTTTCTTCTCTTTCGACGTTTTCTATTCACTCTCGAGGTCCATCGCCTGATTATACGCGTCAATGTAAGAAGTGGGAGGAACTATCTTCATCTTCCTCCGAAGGTTGGATTTCAACCCTTCGACGAACCATCACTTCTTCAAGTCGTCGGCTGGTGGGCTCTCCATTTTTCCTACCAATTCTTTCAGTCGATGGTCGTAGGTCCGTACGGTCTCCTTCTGCCCTTGCTTGGTTCCATAGATTTCAAAGACGATTTCATTGTCGTCTCGTAAGAGCCTGAACTCTTTTTCAAATGCCCCTTTCAAAAGGTCCCAAGTGGTCACTCTGGTTTTGTCTAAGTCGGAGTCCCAGTCAATTGCTAAGCCCTCGGAGGGTTGCTGGGAATTGTTTCACCCATTCAGCCTGGTCTGCAACTCCATTCGCCGCCCAAATCGTTTCACATGTGCAGCAATGTCGAACAGGATCTTCCTTTCCATCGCCGTGGAATTTGGGTAATTTTTCCTTGTTCGTGGCCATATTCACCCTGGGTGGGACGGTGGTTTGTGCTACCTGCCGGTTGAGCCGCTTGGTTCGCCAGAGGTGTATGTTGTACCACAAGTTGGGGTGCTCCTCCTGTCGGTCCTCTAGAACTGTTTTCCCCGTTGACAGATGTTCCCGAACTACTCGGGGTAGTGTGATCCACGTGCCTTTCTATCACTTCAATACTTTCGGCAACTGCACACTGCTTCCCACGTTCGGCTTCCTCTTCTACCTTCCTTTGGGCTTCTGTCCATGGTGTTAAAGTTAAGGTCTCCAACAAGTTCGTTGCTTCCTCTAGCAGGTCCTCGTCGTCACTTCTGCCTCTCTCCTGGTTAGGTTCCTCTAGACCGTTGCCTTCACTTACCCCCTCCGGTAGTCTATTGGCACGTCTCCTAAACCTCTCCCTTCGCTCGGCTTGCTGTTGTTCGAGTATTGCTTTTCGAAGAACTTGTTCTCCCTCGGATTCCTTCCTTAAATTTCTATTCTTATTTAATTGGTTGGGCATAAATGCCTTTCTTCACACCCACAATCAACACACAATATAAAATAAAGGGACACTTTTATTCATTCATATTTTATTACAATCTCTTCATGAATGATCTTGTCATTCTTATTTTTACAGTGTCCTTCCTTTGGTCACTTTCAGATGTGACTATTCCCAATGGGGTTTCCCATCATGTTCTTCCTAAAGTCCTTTGTTGACTCGTTCATGGTACTCCTGAAGGATTTCCTACCTTCGTTCCTCCCGAGCGATTTCTTCCTGGCGAAGTCTCTATGCAAGCGTTGCTTGTGCTAGAAGCCTCGGAAGGTGATGCAGAAGACGGTTAGCCGCCGGGCCCACGTTCAATGCCTCCCACACAATATATTCTAGCACAGTGGCTCTCCTGGCTTCTCTCTGCACGAAGGTTTCAATGGCCGCGGTGAGTGTGACTCGGAAGTCGTTGGTCAGGTGGTCCTCCCCTTCAAAAAGTTTGCCATTATCGTCTATTCGCCTATTAACATCTACTGGTATTCCCATTTATGGACAATACTCCATTTGCCTTTGTCCCGATTCAAAAGGCAGCAGCGCCAAATGTTTACCCGATGGGTAGACTTGTTACTGACGCACAGACATTAACAAGATATGTAACTTAACAGAGATAATATATAGTAAAGAACACAAGAGCTTTTCATTTATCATTCAGAGTTGTACAATAACCATGATGCTTTAATAGAGCAAGTACAAAGTTTATATACAATCCGAAGGGATGCAACCAAACGTTGTCACCCTTCAACCGTCGGCAACTGACTAACCTCCGTCGGTAACTTACAGCCGACGGTAACATAACTTTACGGCTAACAAACATCTGAAGGATCTGCTATTGACAATAATATTTCTTCCAACAATGTCTCACTTCCAAGTATTCTTTGAGTTGTACAGCCTGTATAAACCCTCCAGCTATGGCTATGTTCTGCGCGGCACTCCTGGCAGCTTCTATGCAGCTAAATGGCACCTCCAAAGTGCTGTCTCAGAGTTGGCACTAAGCAGCACGATATTTCCCTGTCTGCAATAGCTCGATGAAACTATGTATTTCCAGTCCAATACCAAATCAAACCCTTGCCTGGTAATGCACAATAGAAATGACTGTAAATGCAAACTTCTGATTTTAACCTTGAAACTTGATTCAAATCCTCCTGACTGTGTCTTTGAACAGCGAGAAGAATGCAATTCATGAGGGCTTACGTCCTCACAAACCTTCGAAGAGCATCTCTCCACAATTTCATCAACTTAATACATTATCCAAGCCTCCTGAAAGAGAGCTCTTCATTCCCTTTTTATATTGTTTTCACATGAGCTCTCACACTTGTTTCGTCAATGTGGGACAAAAACATAACACTTTTGTCTTTCCCTATTTTTTCGAGATTTGTTTTTTTCCTCCTATTTTCTCGCAACTCTTATTTTCTCGGGACTCATATTTTCTCGCTGCTCCTATTTTTCTCTGAGTGCTATTTTCCTTCAATCTTTCCCATGCCATTAAAATAATTTTCCATCAACTTAAGTCCCCAAACACCTTTTTATATCTCCAATGTATTATAGAATAAAGAGGAACTACTTTTAATTAAATATTTCCCACAACTATAAACTTAACATTAATAAAGTTAAATATTTAAATTTAACTTTATAAACTACCTTTATTGATGCATAAAAAATCATATCAATGATAAATAAATCTTTTATCAATATTAAACATTTACCATCGACATGTCACTACCACTAGAGGTCCAATCTGGCCCTAAATGACGCTAAGTGTGCCCAAAACTGCCTTAAAACACCTCAAAATGAACTGCAACCAAAACAGCCTAGGCCAAAAGGCCTCGAGGTCCCTTTTATGTCTTGGTTAGCCTACAGGACCATGGGGAAATATGCTAACGACAAACTCATACAACTTGTGCTAGAAAGCGACATTACAATCAAACCTTCCCAAAGATTGCTTGTCCTCAAGCAATGCAAATGCAATCCAGAATCAACTAACTGATCCATACTAAAGCCAAGAATAATCCCAAGGTCCCAAGTCAACCTAGGAAAACTGCAACACCATCTACTATAGACACTATCCTGCGAAGTGCCCAAACCAGAGACCTCCCAACAATCTCCAACTAGAAGAGCAGTCAAGCACTACATAAACTCAGTCATCTCCTAAAGAAACTGCACTTCGAAAGGAGCAACTAAAACTCCACAAGAGTGAATTCTACGACGTCAACATAAACTATCACATTCCTATCAATTGTTGAGTTCCTAACCAAACCGATCTCAAGATTTTGAATCAAACTCATAACATTACCACCATGTTGACACTACACTATTCTAATCATAACTAATAAACCAACATACTCAAACTGCACTCTCCTCTCCTCGAACCCCATAAAGAAAGCATCATCAAAATCAAAATTGAATTCCCTAAAAGAAGGTAACTTAGAAAAAAAACACTTTCAGCAAACTCGCTGCCATTCACGATCCTGGACAATAGAAAGAACACCATGCTCAACCATATAACATAATCCCAAGCATCACTCCATGTGACGTCACGAAAACGAAGATCAATCGCTGTTACGGTGGGGAAGAAAATACTACACCGACCTAGAGACCGGTTAAAGTCTTAGGGAATGGATTACTTCCTTGCACCACCTCACATTGCTAGCTAGGAATGCTAGCGAGATCGGACGGGATGAAGAGTTTGCTTGGTTACTTCAAGGTGGTTGAATGTGAATGTTTTAGCATAGATGTTTCTAATGTGACTTAATTAACCGAATATAAATCATATGCTTATAACTTAAACAAGCAAATAGCTAAAAATATTCTAACTATGGGAAACGAAAGAGCTAACTACAACGAACAAAGACCAAGCTCTGGAGACAGATTGCCTTAGACAACAACGTGGCCCTGGACTACAGCGCGGATGTCAGACCCCAGCGCGACTTGCTAGCATATCGTACCGACGGGGTACAGACAGGTGGAAACATAATGCAAAATAAAATAACGCAATCTTGTCTATGCAAAATATAAGATGGAAACAAAACAACAAACTACGAAACTAACAGAAAAGAGCTATTTTAAGAATTTGGAATAAAGAGAAAATAACAGAATGAAAGATCACTACACTAGATAGAAGTAAAATAAAATAAAATAACTAGATCATTCACAAGATGATGAATGAACTATATGCTACATAAATAAAGAGAAAAAAGGGTGAGATGAAACTTGGTTTCGACGGTTGATAATGCAATCCAAATTGAAGCCTACGAGCCCACGAAGAAACCTGTACACAAACAAGAAGAGAAAGGGGTTTTCGGTGCCTGTTTGGACACTTGCTTCCGCCAAGTCCTTGTTTTGGTGCCTCCACCTCCACACCAGCTGTTTAGACACAATAAAATCGGTGATAAATAATTAAGTATGGATGATAAAGAAAATGAAATGCAAAGGAGAAAGAGAGATGATAGATAATCTACTCAAAAGACCCAAGCAAGACATGAGGAAACTCCCCTATGCAAGAGAGAATCCCAAGCATGAGACATTGAGTGAAAGCGTGAGAACTGAAGAGCTTGATAATGGAGAAAACCTACAATAAAATGGTGTTTATGGAGAGCCAAGAGACTGGATGAATCACCAAGAAGACCAAGTGAGTATCCAAGAAGTGCAAGAAGACCAAATGAAGGCCAAAGGACGGGTTTAAGATGGACTCGGATGGAATCCCATGCAGGCAAGCCCATCATTGGGGCATTACGAACGCAGGTTGACAGTTCGTAACACTCCAATAGCAACTTGCACGTCTACAGATTCGCAGAAGTTAGTGTGTCAAGCAGACGTCTCTATGGTGCGCACTTGTCCAGAATTGTTAGAGCTGTGGCAAGAATCTTGAAGCAGGTGATGAGTTGGTTAAAGGTGGCAAATGATGGGGATTGCGTGGATCTCAAGTCTTAGGCTAAGGTAGGGAAATGCAAAAATGGCCTTTTACACGAGGGTGTAAAATTTAAGCCATTACAATTACAACTCTGCAATTTGTCAACTAAGTAATGCCTCTTCTATTGCCAACTGAGTAATGCCTCTTCTATCGCCAACTGAAAACATAACATCGACACTTAATCTGCATGTGTAAAGAAGATGAAGAATGAATGGACGGCCAAGCCATGGAGTCACTATTCCAAGATCCTGAAATTGGACAAGTTAACCATATTAGATTTCAAGCAGGAAATTGGCGACCTCATCGTGATGCTAAGCAGGGTGATGGGAGAATCACAAGGCAGTGTTTTTCAACCTTGGATGTTTCATTTCATAGATAAGATCCTATATGGAGAAGTGATGTTTGCATGGGCCAAGATCATCAGCATGAACATTGATCATCAGCTGAGGGCATTCAAGAATACCAAGACATTCTACATGACATCATACCTTGTTTACATGATTGCTAGAGCATATAAATTTCCAAGATTGAAGGCCTTGGGAAAATGTGTAACCAAAGAGGGAGAAATCATAGTTTATGCCTACTTTCCCCAGCTTCACCTTAGTAACCACAAGGATTTCAAGATATTCAATGATGTTTTCGCCATGAGGATCGTGAGGCTACTACAAAGATCTCTACAAGTAAGGCTCTCAGAGGAGGCAAAGAAGTTTATCAAGGAACATGGATCATGGTACATTCAAATACAGAATACCCGAGGAGATTGCCAAGGTATCCAACGAATAGGATAGTTATCATGGAAGTGGTCAAGCAACTTCTCTCCTCTGATAGAGTTCTAAAAAATAAAAACAAGCCAGGAATCAAATTCTCATTCAATCTTAACGGCGAGGTGTGTCCTTCCCTAGCAGTAGCCGAGTCAGCAAATGCAAAACTAGAATATTATGGGCTAGGATTCTATGAGGCAAGACAAAATTTCGACCCCAAGGGAGTGATCAAAACAGCATTTGGGAATCAATACCTCCACATCCCACAGCTAGAGGATTATTGGGCCAATGCAAATGACGATTTCGAAGTACGGAAGAAATCATTTTCAAGACTACCAATGGATGAGATCAGGAAATACAAATGGAACGGAGTGAAAATTCTGGATCAGCTAGTGGATGATGGCAACGTTGTTGGAAGTGACTTCAAAACCACCACAAACCATGAGCTAGAATTGATTAATTGGGAAAATAAGATGGAGTTTAGCCTCGATGCCTTGATGATTTAATTTACTCTCCACACTCAGGAGTGATTCAATAAAAAGATAAGAGAACTGGTAAGAGAGAAAGGTGTGCTTGACATATGACAAAATGAAAGAAGTCGAGGAAGTTGTGGAGGATTCATTGGGGCAGCCTCAAGCATCCAGTGGACAGCAAGGTGAACCTAACAAGAAAAGGAAGAACAATACCAATGCTCCACCAAGCGGGAATTCCACGGAAAAGGGGATCAGAATCAAGGAGCCACAAGCAAAGAGGTCAAAGCAAGTTGCTCCTACATCCAAAGAGAGCACTACTTTAAAACAAAAAGAAACTATGCCAGCCAAAGACAAGGAGATGCATCCGGAGATGTCTTCTGAATCAGAAGATAGCACCAGAGAGAGTTCCTCAGGATATTCACCATTGAGTCCTTACAAGGAAGAAGGAATCCTTTCCCCGCAAAATGATGATAATAATGTCATGATTGATATCGAGCACTCTCCTCAAGATGGACAGATCCCACCTCCTGAAGAAGGCCAGAGTGAGAGTGTTGCAGTCCTCCCAATTGAGAGCGAGAAGAAAAAAGAGACCCAGCCAAATTGGAGAGAGGGCAATACACCTTATTGGTTATGGGCTACTATGCAAGGTGAGCAAAACATTGTTGAGGCAAGGCCAATTGATAACATTGAAGATCTTACTCAGCTAGAGGAGGAAGAAAGTCAGCCAACAGAAAGAATTGCGAAGATTATTAGAGAAGACTCTGGCACTCGCAAAGTTTGAATTGCTATCCCTAGCGTGAGCAAAGCAAAGAATGATATGCAAATTCAGGATTATGAGATAGTGGAACATGGTTTGGGGACCACTACAAAAGATATAGAGTAGTGGAAAGTGAAGATTCGGAAAAGAATAAGTACAAACAAGAATGCCTACAAACCAATTCAGGAAGTGGATCACTCAATTACACCACCACTTGTCCTTGAGAGAGGGAATATTCACAGTATAGAGAATGCAAGGATCACACTTCAGGAGACTCAATCTTGGGTAGACAGAGTTGTATAGGAAGGATTAGCATTCCTCCCATGATTTGTAGAACAGTTTCAGGCGCTGATGGAAATCAAGCCAAGATTTTAGGCTTTCATCAGTCTTTGGAGTGAGTTTCTACCTGTCAAGGAAAAGACTATACCTAAACTCCAGGACATGGTCGATACTCCTGGGAGACTATTGGTGAAGGGCAAGGTGATTAAGGTAGGAGAAACAGCATAGAAGCATGGTACTTTGCTCTAGCTCAAGGGCTGGAAGTTTTGGAGAAGATAAGGAATGATATTGCCTATCTTGGCATTTCTGTCCACAACATAATTACAAACAATTTGAGTGCAACTGCAATTGCCTTCAATTTTGGAGAGCTGAGTGAAGAGAACATGAACTTGGAGATCCTGAGTGAAAGATTGAGATCTTTCAGTGGTGGAGAGAATGGGATCATCGGGGGAGAGATCTTGGATAGCCTCTCAGCTCTTAGACTTCGCATGACTTCAGTAGGAGACAATGCAGCTAAGTGGGAGAAGACTATGGTGGCAAAGAGAAATAAAATGGATTCAGCAGAGAGAAAGATTTGATACACAACTACACCTCCAATGAATGAAGTCAGCAGCATGGTGTCCAAGTTCATCGAATTAGGAAAGAAGGAAACACATAAAGGAAATATCATTTTCGATAATAATTTGATGTAAGCCCAAGTGGCAAATTATTTTCTCACTAGTTAGTTGTTTAGGTGTTTGATTATGATTGGCCCACATTTGTGGCGCCTTTTGATTGGTTTCTACTTTCACGTAATTTTGCTATTGGTCTATTTTTAGGATGCTTGAATCTCATTGGTTGATATGGTCACAAACCTTATTAGGGTTTGTAGGATTTAATCTGGGCCATTGATTCTGATTTAATCTTGGTCGCCCATTGGATTTGGGCGCCCTACATAAGGATTACTCCTCTCATTTGTAAAAAGATGTTGGAGAACTGTTGCAAGAATAATGACAAATTTTCTCTACTCATCATTGTTGTGTTTTGAATGGTTAGTGACCAAGTTTGTGTTATTGCATGGTTACCTTCATCCTCATTTAGAATAGATTTCATTTCAAAGTTGCTTTTCATTCCAAGTTGTCGAGATTAAGTAGAAAAGAATTTGCTTCAAGTAGCTTAGTTGAATGAAAGTAGTTGTGGATGTTCACTTGTTTGACTCGATAAATCCAAGCCACTAGCCTCTTGTTGATTGTAAGTGTGCCTTGTGTGGCAAGTCGATGAAGATAGTGCTTAACTTCAATTGGTGTTGAATCTTTAGTTTGCATCTATTTGATGGGATTAAGGAGGTCTAGTAGAGTCCTTGATTAAGTTACGTCTGGTAGTGTCCAAGCCATTCACAAGTCCTTGCATTCAAACTTAGAAGTTGATATAAGAATTAAGTTCAAGTAAGTTGAGAAGGCAAGAGTTGAAAACCAAAAAACAATATTTTCATTGCACATTGTGAAGCCATATCTTTAGAAGTGCATTGTCAAAACTTGAGAAAAAGCATAAGTCCACCAAGTGTTTACCAGCAAATCACATCATTTCACTGAGCGAGTATCCGCAGTTAAAGGAACCTTGAAGTCATTATCTTACATTGCAAGCTCAACATGAGAGATGACCTTATATCAAAAGAGGATTGGGTGTTTGATGTTTCATTCTAAAACATTGGATGTTTGATTTTGCATGGTGTAGTGGAACAAAACTCACATCAACAGAAATTGGTGCTAGGAGGGTTGTTGTATTGTTTTCCCGAGAGGTTGTTAATAATTGAACATGATGAAGGATGGGGTTTTCCCTACCACAACAGCCTAAGGCGAATTGGGCAACATATCAAAGCGACATCATCCTAACATTCCATTCTCTTGCTTGGGATCAAAAGAGAAGTGAACTTGAATACTTGCGGGTTGTTGATGTAGTAGAAAAGGAAGAAGAAGAAAAGACTCAAAGAATTCAAAGAGAAGTTCAAGAAAGGTTGGAACGTGAGAGACAGAATTGAAGGAAGACAAAGGATGGTTCTTCCTAGATTGAAGCAGCCTAGAGAAACTTGGGGAACACTTCAAGATCATTTTGTAGCTACATTACACACAGTCGCTTGGGAAGATAGGGAAGACAACACAGAGTATTTGGATACTACTAACGTGTTGAACTAGGAGGAAGGGAAAGCACAAGCAATTGAAAGGAGAATTCAAAGAAGGGTCGAACCCCAAAGAGAACTAGAGAGAAAGCTTGAGAGAGAGAAAAGCACAAATGTTGGCTCAGTCAAATCTTCAAGACAAGAGTTAGAACACAAAGTTGGATAAGAGGATTGGATCTTTCTCTCCTAAAAGGTTCGAAAGGGTACAATCAAAAAGAAGGCAAAGGATACTAAGATCAACACCACACCACAAAGAAGAATTGGTTGAGTTGCAATTTCAAAAGGAAGGAATCATTGGGTAGTTAACACTTCAAGTTGGGCGAGTTCTTCTAACAATCCAATTCAAGTTTCTCAAGCTCAAGTCCCACAAGTCCAATTTACTCCAGCCCAAGTATTTCAACCAACTCAAGCAACGATGGCGCAGCAGGCACCGTGGATTCAAAATAATGCTTCGCCTCTCACATTCAATCAATACCATGATTTGCCTAAGAATCTTGAACACTTCTGCTCCAAGTTCCATGTGAATGATCCAAATCCTATAGCAGAAGAGCACGTCAAGTTATTTGAGGACACATTATGCAATAGGAGGATTCAACATGAAGACATTGCGTGTAGACTCTTCCCTCACTCATTGGGAGAAGAGGCTTTTTATTGGTTTGTGAATCTGCCAACTTCATCTATAACCAGATGGGATCAAATGAAGACAGCATTTCTTGGGAAGTTTGGCATCCCCATCACTCTGTTTGATTTGCATAGGCAGTTTACAGATATACGAAGGTACGAGCATGAGCCTATGAGTTCTTTCAATAATTGCTTCCACAAAGCACACACGCGATTGCAAGCTCCATATGTAGTCCAAGATGTAGGCACGTTGAAGATGTACGACAATGCCTTCAATTCTCAAACATCCATGTTCGTAAGAGTCTCGCATCCCGCTCCTACCAAGTTGAATGAAACCTATGCTAAAGCGATGGTTGTGGGCAAGCAAATGAAGCAGCAAGTATCCAGGACTTTGATGAATGTTCGATTTCAAAGCAACCAAGTGTCGTAGATCACGTACCCAGCTCCATCTAATCAACTGGTGTTGCATCCAGGGGCTCCATTATCTCAAGCACCTCCAGCAATACCTGTATATCTTCAAGGTGCAAGCACCTCCACGAGAACACAAGAAGAGAAAGATGAGATCAAGGAATTAGTCGAGCAAGTAAAGAAGCTTTCTACTAAGGTCACCTACATAAGAAATCAGAACAATCAGTTGCAAAACATGCAAAGGAACTTCCAAGGAGGCAACCATGGAGCCAACCAAGGAGGCTATCAGGGTAATTACCAAGGAAGTAATCAAGGAAATTAGCAAGGGAATTACCAGAGAAATAATCAAGATAACTATCAAAGAGGCAACCAAGATGGTGGATACCAAAGGAATAACCAGGGAGGAAACTATCAAGATGGTGCCCATTCAAGCAATCAAGATACCATAACAATCAAAGGAGGACTTGGAATACAAATCCAAACAATGGCAATGTGGTATCGCCTCTCGACAACCCTCCAGCTACAGAGAATAGAACAACAGACAAGATCTTTCTAGCTAAGACAGCTCTATCAACATGGTGTAGGATACATGAAACCAATCAACACTCAGAGCTGCAATGTCTTGAATTCAAGAAAGCTACAAATGTGTTCCAAAAGGTGGTAGATGAGTCAGTGAATCAAGAGAACCCTCCAGTGACAGGACTTGAGATCGTCCCAATAGTGACACGTGATCAGTGCTTGAATTTTGAAGAGTATTCTTTTCCCCGTAAATTTTATGAAGAGCGTGTTGGATGATTCCCACCAACATCAGCCAACGGTCTAGTGGAGATGCCACATGCAGAGTTTCCACCTGGTTCTAATGAATCCACGAGAGGAGGCTATGTCTTCCCCCTATTAAACAATAGCGTTTTAGTCCAATGCACGAATGAGGTGAAAGCATTTCAGCAATCACAAGGGAATGGGCTAAGGGTCTACCAAAGGAATTATAGGAACAATGAGCCCTTGACTTCATCCATCCCTTTAAACAACTTCAATATGCCTCCACATCCGAATGCGAGCAACGTGCCTAGCTATCTAAAGGATTCTCTTGAGTATATGCAAGGTAGTAACAGCAATCAAAATTCCAATCAAAATGCTAGCAACACACAGGGCAACAGTCGCATTCAAAGCACCAACAACGAACAAGCAGCCAATAATCTTCCAAGTGGTAATGATTTGAAAAAGTTAGGACAGAGTGTGACTGAAGAATTGAGGAAGGCCAAGAGAAATTTGCCATTGTTTGAGTTGATGAAGGTAGCAGAGATAAGGGATGTATTCCTTAACAGCTTGAAGGATAATAAGAATTAAGGGTCTTATAGTCAAAACATGATGAACACTTCACAAGGAGCAAACAGTAGGAATGCACACAATACCTCTAACATGGCTCAAAATACAAACTTGGCACGAAGTGTCTCATGCAATGACCACAATACATCTAACTGTCAAGAGTCATCACAGCCAGTTTATGTAGCTCAAAGTGCATCAAGTCCAAACCATGAAGTAGCTAAGACTGGAGGAGATGCAAAGAGGTAAACAACTGCAAAGACAAAAGAGGTCAACAAGCCAACCCAACTACAAACAAAGCTTAAGCCCGGATTCAATACACCAATTGTTTTCTATCAAGGGAAGGATGAACCGGCCCCATTTTTGTTATCCATAAGAATATTTGGGAAGCTATTGCTAAATTGCTTAATTGATTCAGGATCATCAAGTATTATGCCCTTAGCAATTTGTAGATGATTGGGACTCATTCCTGCAAATACCAACAAGAAGGTTGCACAGCTAGATAGGACAAAAATACCAGTTGTGGGTGAATTGAACAACATTCATATGTAGTTAGCATCTGATCCTAGGATGGAACAGCACATTGACATATCAGTTGTTGATATTCCAAATGGCTACGACTTACTTTTGGGTAGAGATTGGACTAGAAAACTGAATGGTTATGTGGCCACTGATTCTCACATATGTGGTTACCGTGGAGAGGGATTGCAAATCAAATCAGAATTGAAAGCACCACAAGATTGAAACCAACCATTACTGAGTATGGGGAAGAAAATGAGGTCTTATTTGCTGAGACAAGCTTGGGCCTCTACCAAACCAAGGCGCAAGAGGTTTTGATGTTGCATACTTCATATGGTGAGAAAGGAAAAGAATTATTGAACGATCAAGGATCAACTGAAGTATTCATAGAGAGTGATCATGGCTCCTCATCAAACGAAGGTGAAGGGATGTTTGACAACTTCAGGAACTTCATATTGTGGACAGTGAGAAAAGGTATAGAATTGTGAAATTGAACTTCAGCTAGAGACTTATGGTTGCCCAACTGGTGTAGAATTCATGATGCATTCCATTCAGAACTATCTTGCGCCATGTGCAACATCGCACTAGAGGAAGTAGAGAAAAGAATCCCAAGAGCGTTGAAGAAAGATGAGCCACAAGGAAACCCAATTGAGAATTCAAAGCAAAGGGATTTGCCTTCACAAGCGGATGAGGCTAAAAGTAGTAAAATGGGAGAAGAAAGAAGTCGAAATCAAGTTGTATCAGAAAGTAATGGGGAAAAGATAGAAAAAAGGTTGAACCCATCGAATGCAGTTCAAAATGGACCTCAACTAGACAACCAAGTGTGGACTTTGGGATTTGATAGTTCCAAAACTAAACTTGGATCACGGGCTAGATATGTGTTGACTAGCCCAATAGGAGAAACATACATGGCAGCACATAGATTGCAGTTTCCTTGTACAAATAACATGGCCGAATATGAAGCTCTAATTTTAGGCTTGTTGTGCGCAATCAGAAAAGGAGCAAAGGTAATTCACGTATCAAGTGATTCCCACCTGGTGATATCCCAAGTCCGACGGAAGTATGCATGCCATGACAAGAGATTGAAGAGATATAGAAATAGAGTGTGAGATCTAATTGAGAGCTTTGACGCCTTTGGAATCAAGTTTGGGTATAGATCTCGCAACCAAGTGGCGAATTCTTTGGTGCAAGGGACAAGCTCGTTGTTATTGCTTTCATTGGAAGGTTTGAAGAAATTCAATTTGGAGCTGATGTTAATCCCATCACTGCTAGATAATGTAAAATCCTTTTAGGTGTTCAAAGATGATAAGCACATATTGGATTTCCTCATTAACACGAATGTATTTACTGCTCAAATAATTGATGAAGATGAAGTTGAGGAAGCAGAGGTCAATCTAGATGGGATCATGAACTTGAAGACGAATACTATTCCAAAGAGGATGATCCAATTGGAGAGATTGTTCGATATGGACTAATTTAGCAAAGTCAAGCCCACTGGAGGGGGATAGTGCGAGAAAGTAAATTTGGGAACAGAGGAGGATCCTAAGATCGTGTATATTAGGAAAATTTGCACTACTAAAGAGAGAGAAGGTATTATCAAGCTAATGAAAGAATTTCCAAATGTAATAGCTTGGGGCTACAATCATTTGAAAACTTATGACCCTTCCATCATCACGCATACTATACCATTAAAGGAAGGAAGGAAGCCATTCAGACAGCGCCAACGACCTGTCAACCCCTTGCTTGAACCATTGATCTATCAAGAGGTGAAAAAATTGTTAACAGCAAACATTATATTCCCAGTGCACCATTCTACATGGGTCACCAATCTTGTCCCAATAAGGAAGAAGAATGGAGAGATAAGGATATGCGTGGATTTTTGAAATTTGAATCGAGCATCAAAAAAGGACAACTATCCATTGCCATCATTGGATAAGGTGTTGCAAATAGTGAATGGATCACAGATGATGACCTTTATGGATGGATATTCAGTATATAACCAAGTCTTAGTTGAGAAAGAAGATAGATTGAAGACGCCTTTTGCCACCAAGTGGGGAACATTTGCATACAAGAGGATGCCTTTTGGCCTAATCAACGCACGAGCAACATTCCAATGAGCGATGGACTATGCCTTCAAGGACTTAAAAGACAAGTGCATTATTATTTACATGGATGATAACAAAGTATTTTCGAAGAAGAGAGATCATATTGGGGATTTGAGGAAAGTATTCATGAGGTGTAGGAAGTTTGGAGTGTCCCTCAATTCGAAGAAATGTATGTTTGGGGTATCAGAAGGGAAATTGCTTGGACATGTTCTTTCAAAAAAGGGAATTATGATCAATCATGAAAGAGTGGAGGCCATTTCAAAACTCGGCCTACTAGCTAGCAAGAAGGAATTGAAATCTTTCTTTAGAAAGATCAACTTTGTAAGGAAACTCATTTCAAGATATACAGAGATAGTGAAACCTATGAATGACATGCTCAAGAAGGATGCAAAGATGGATTGGACTCCAGAGGCTAAGAGAGATTTCGAAGAGATTAAGGATGCGATTGTTAAGGCACCAATTCTTGTGAGTCCAAATTATGAGAGGTCTTTCTACATATACTCATTCGCCTCAAATGATGCGTGTGTAGCAATTCTTACCCAAAGGACTAAGGGAAGCGATGAACATCCTGTAGCCTTCATGAGTCCGCCTTTCAAAGATGCGGAATTGAATTACCCCAATGTAGAGAAACAAGCATACGCTTAAGTGAAAGCAATTAAGAAATTCAGACATTGTATTTTAAGGAGTAAAGTACACGCCATCATGCCTGATATCACGATTAAAACACTATTGATGCAAAACGAGCTCAGAGAAAGAGGAGGAAAGTGGGTCGCCACTATCCAAGAATATGATATAGATATACAAACAATGAAACTGGTCAAAAGGACATGGGCTAGCGCAAACGATCGCATATGAAGGCCAGGGTTGATGCAACAGGGCTATGAGTTGGAAGAAGTGTGCCCAGATGAGTGGTACAAGGATATCATTTGTTACCTGTTAAACCATAGGTGTCCTTCGCATTTGAACTTAGTACAGAAGAAGGCTTTGAAGTTGAAGAGTAAAAGGTACATGTTGCAGGGGTCAATGCTATACAAGAAAAATCATGAGAGCATATATCTGAGATGCGTTCGCAAGGAAGAAGCAAGAAGGATTCTGGAACACTTTCATGACAAATTTGGAACAAGACATGGAGCAAGTTTGGCTACAGCGCACAAGATTTTGGGCGCAGGATACTATTGGCCAACTTTGTTCAATGACACGCATGAGCATGTGAAAACTTTCCACACTTGTCAAACTGATGTTGTTTGAGAGAAGAATCCAGCGATGCCACTATAGCCAGTCATCGAGGTGAGGCCATTCGCGAAGTGGGGGCTCCACTTCATTGGTATGATCAATCCACCTTCCTCTGCGCAAAACATGTGATGTCCCCTTCTAGCTAGCGACATCATGCTAGTAAGTGATTAGCCTATCAGTGGATCCTCATAGGCTAGTAGGCATGGATAGGGGGTCTTTTCAGGCATAGTGAACGTATGGTTTTCAAATGGTTCAATAGTGGCAGAGTTCAGTGTTTTCAGTTGGCTTAAGAGATTGTTTTTGGCTCAGTTGTATGGATTTTTCTATTTTTAGAAAAGGTTTCTATATTTGGGTTTATTTTTGAGCCATAGAGATGGACCCCTACTATTTTTAGAAATATTATTTGATCACATGGGAAATTATTAGACCAACTCCAATTCCAGACGGTTAAGCCAAATTCTCATTTTTAAGGGAGTTATTCAATTTTCAGTGGTTATATATTTTAATTAAATGGCAAAGAATTTAATATAAAGTTAAATTGACTTTATATTTAAATCACTTAAGTGATGGGTTTATAACACATGGAATGGGGCCAATTGAGTATTTTATTTTGGAGGTGAATTATTAAAAACTTTCCCTAAGTTTAATTCAATTAAATGTTAATGATTTTATTTAATGTTATTTCATTAAATAAAATCGCAGCCTTGAAGAGGATTTTTTATTAGGGTTTTGGAGGCCTATATTTGCTTGGGAAATGAAGAATGAGCTATCCATTGTTATTTTGCAAATTGATCATTGTGATTTCGAGCTCTGAGAAGGGTTTCAGCTTTGCCATTGAAGAACGTAGTTCTTCTGTGTGTATCCATTTGAGCTGGTGAAATATCCAGTGAATTTGGAATTTCAAAGAGTTTCATCCAGAGACTCTATTCGTGCTTCAGCAATATTAGTTTCAGCAGCAGGAAGAAGAAGATAGTATTTAATTGCAGATTTATGGAGGAATAAGTCGCAGCCATTATCCTCTTTCAGATTTACAGCCACAACATTGTGGAGTTGAAATAAATAAGTTCCTGTAGCAGCTGGTGTATTCTCCTAGGTTTTTTATGCATTTTGTAGTTGCCTTTGTTAATCATTTTCCAATAAAGGATTGTCTTGATTCCCTTTTGTATTTCATTTGGAAAATAAATAGAAGTTGCAGCAGTTAATTGAATAGCTTCAGAATTTCAGATTATTGCATATTTGCTTTTTATTTCTAAAACCCTTGAAAATCCAAAAAAAATCATAAACTTTCAAACAACAAATTGAGATAAACGTTTGCAGTAGTTAAGGACCGGTTTGGGGTTCTTACAAAACAGGTACATTCTAACAGCCATCGATTATTGTACTCGGTGGACGAAAGCCCAAGCCTTAAAGAATTCCACTACTGATGTTATTAAATTTATTGAAGAGAAAATTATTACGAGGTTTGGATGTCCTTATGCTTTGGTTTGCGATAATGGTTCCGCTTTTGCTGTATTGAAATTTCATAATTGGCCATTTGATCATGGGATTGTTTTGAAATTTTCATCTAATTATTATCCCCGAGGAAATGGTCTAGCAGAATCAACCAACAAGAACCTTTTGATTGTCGTAAAGAAACTCTTAGATAAGAAATCAAGAGATTGGCATACCCAACTGAAATTCGCTTTATGGGCGGATAGAACAAGATCAAAGAGCTCATTAGGAACTTCTCCTTACCATCTAGTAAATGGACAAGAGCCAATCTTCCCAGTTCAACTGAGAATCCCAACCTTACAGTTCTTGCAAAAGTACTATGACCTCATGGGTCCAAACAAGACAGTCACAACTGATGCAACTAGATGAGGAAATAGATGAAGCCTTAGACAAATTCGCAAAGCATCAGGGGATAGTGAAGAGGTGGTTCGATAGACAAGCAAGGATCAAAGCATTCAAGATTTCTGACCTATTTTTATACTAGGATAAAGCACATGAGAAACAAGGAAATCATGATAAATTTGACAAACTATGGAAAGGTCTGTATCAAATTTTGGAAATTTTAAGCTAAAACATTGACTGGTGAGGAAGTCCCACTACTTGTCAATGGGCAATTCTTGAAGCATTACTTCCAAACCTAGGGCTTCTCTCGGAGTCCTATTGTACATAGTTAGAGTAGGTTTGCATTGGACCACTTGGTTCAACTGATCAAGAGTAGTTCTCCTTTCTATTGTTTAGTTTAGGTGTCCCAAGAGTCAGGTGCTTAGTTTGCCTTGAGTCAACTGACTTAAGATTTTCTGGTGGCTCCTGTCTTAATTTAGAAGTTGTTAGTTTAGTTTGCTAGTGTTAGTTGTTTTCGTTGGCTTGCTTTGGCTAGTTGTTTTAGCCTTAAGTTTGCTTAGGATCCCTTGATCCTAGTAGTTAGTTGCTTTGGGTTTTAGTTTGCTTTAGGTTTACTTGTCATAGGTTGGATTTAGTGTAGGTTTCCTTTGCTGTAGGAGTTTAGGTGGTAGAGGGACCTTGTTTGTAACCAAGGTGAGTTGTGTCGATTTCACACTTCTAAGGATTCGGGCTGGACTTGTCTTGTGCATTTCTTGAATATCTCTCATGAGGTTTCCTGAACTGGAAGTTGTTCCTAATAGCCAGTACTTTGAAAAAGGTTCTAAGTTTTTTGGTTACATCTTACTCACACTTAATTGCTCAAAGTTCTTTGGAAGCTTTCGAGGTAAAGTCAAGACTAGTGAAAATCATACACCTGCTTCAGTGCCACTATGGTTTTCAAAACCCCTTTACAGGCTTCGATACCTATAGGCCAAACAAAAGGTTAAAATGGGAAAGAAAGGCAATATCAAAAGAAAAGAAAATAAGGAAAAAAAAAAAATTTAAAAAATGAGTAGTGAAAAATGAAACAGTTTGGCTCTGGGTGTACGAATATCTCTACCACTGCTACTAAACAAAAATCAATAAAGGTAGAGCAATGTTCGTGGTTGGCCATAGCCATAACCTCCGCGGGGCTATGGACACCTGACTGCAAGCAAGGCCCTATCCAGGATGCTTTTGGAGTAAGGATATCAAAACAACTAAGTCCAATGGATCTAAGAGGCTTTGGAGGATCTTGTCGAGTGGGGAATAAATCACTTGCACACACGTGGGTAATTGAAGATGAGGCTTCTCAGTTCGATTCATGATTCCTACCATTTTGAGTCCATTTCCAAGTCAAGTAGGTGAAAATGGAACTGCCCAAGGTTCTTCATTCTTAGTGGTTTTATGTTTGAAATGTTCGGGAACATTTCTTCAGTGGAGTCGCCAGATGTTGTGAGGTTTTCACAACACCACTCCAATACGAATTGGGGCCCCCTCTTTCATTGATTCATTGGCAGCACTAGGTCCTTTAAGTGCAAATTTAGTCTTTGGGAAGGCTAGAGTTCCTTCGAGTTTGAGAAGTCTAGGCGGCAGCAAGTCAGGTCATAAGTTTAAGGTCTAAGTTTGAACGTGTTTAACGAGACGAAGAAATGACGAAGTATGGAAGGGGTAACAAATTTGAATAACGTGAGGGGTCATGATTCATGAACTGAAATGCTAGAATCCTCTGGCAACATCAAATTTCGACCCTTGCCTAAGATTTTGTCCTCTAACCCCTAGATTTCCGCACAGCATTGCAAAGTCCTCTCTTCCTTGCATTTTCCGCCTTGATATGGTTGGTAGATTCAAATGGGTTTTGGGAGTTTATAGGTGAAATTTTGAGGGAGAAACCGTTCGAGGTGGTTTGAAAACAAAGACTTGTCCTTTAGGGAGAGGATTTTATCCTCCCAATACACCAATTTCCCCCCTCTTTACAAAGCGCAATTCACCTTATAATGGGAGTTGGAGGCTTGAGTGGTGAGAAGTGTGAAGTTTGGTGCTCGAATGAGTTAAGGGAGGAATTGGCCAGCGATATCCAATCTGTGAAGGGGAAGTGTTCGAGAATCGTCCCACCTGGTCGGATTCCAATTTGGGTGGAGGATTCTATCCTCTTAACATGATTAATCCCGCTAGCACTACATAGACTCTCAATAAGGATTGGGAATCCTAATGCTCCCCCACTTTCAACATGAGATGAAGTAAATCAAAGGGCATTTGAGGTGATTGAAATTGAAGAGAACGACAAGTAATGAGGACAAATTGAAGTTCAAACAAAAGAGGAAACCTCGAGAGATGACGGATTCCGCCATCTCCCGAAGATAAATTCCCCTCATCATGTAATTCTCCGCCACACTATAATGGCTATGCAACTAGAAGCGAAAACTTTCCCAAACCACGAAGAAAAAAAGGGAAACAGAGAATATGAAAGCGATGGGTGTAGCGCAAGTGCAGGCAGAATCTCATAAGGGGGGCTAATCGATATGAAAATTTTGAGTGATGCAAAACCCTCTTCCCGAGTCGGATTCCATTGACATACAAGGATTTTTATCCCCTCTACTACCTAATTTATGCCACCTCAAACTTGAGACTCAAGCTCGATGATATCAACATGGCACTACGAAATTTTGATGAGAGAAAAAAATTTATGGGAGGGGTCGAGTAGCAATGAATGAATCAATGTTTGGAGATGAAGATAAAAATATTCTCGTTGGTTCAGACTCCGCTCTGTAGAGAGGGTTTTATCCACTCCCCAAACTCTGCCCAGCAATGATAATTAAATCCTCAACTCCTTGCAAATTCTACTTTGATGATGAGGGGACCGGGCGCGATCTTGGTGCTAAAATATGAAGTGTGGAGAAGAAAAATATAGGATGAAAGGAGGGAAAAGTCCAGGCAACAAAGAGGATTAACGAAGCATAATGAATCCTTTGCCACCATCGGATTCCGCTACAGTATGATGATTCAATCCTCTCAATGTCATAAATTTCGCTCCCATATGAGTCCTCTCAAACTTGGCCCGATAACAACAAGACACGATGAGCTAAAAAATTGTGATGAGAGAAAACGATTTATGGGAGAGCGGATTCCGTCCTACCCCAAGGATTTTATCCTCTCATTTGAATGGGTTCCGCTATGGGCAGAGGATTCTATCCTATCAATACTCAAATTTCTGCCCTCGCACATATGCGAGTTGACCTCCAAGTTGAATGTGATGGGTTTTGGAGGAAACAAACATTTAAAATACTTAATCTCCCTTACCAGGTCGGCTTCCACATGCAATCATAGGATTTATTTTAAATTAATTTGATTGGCTACTCTAGCCACATCAGCTCCCATTGAAAATCATGCCCCATAACCCAATCGGCTATGTAATAAGGGGCGATGCAATTCATTAAGCATAAGCTCAAGTCAAAATTAGCAATTTTTCTTTGCCATGTAAACAGCAATTGGCCCAAGTATTAGGTGTGAATTTAGTCCCCCACCCTCTTGGTAGCATGCCTTACTTTTTTGAATCATTGGTAACATCGAAGGTTGTGAGAGGGTTAGTATAGGGATAAGATAACATTATGACCACTTGGATTTAGACCTTTTTTTTTAGTTGTAATTTTCTTTTGTTAATAATTGAAATATCAAAAGGGAAGAGAAGATTAAAGCTAGAGATACATTTTCTTTTCAAAATCTTCGAATATGCAATTAGCATTTAAATTGATTAAATTTTCTTTTTTTATTTGAATTTCTTTTTCTTTTTCAAGGCTAGTGGATTTTAATTAAAGAGGTGAAATTTATATAGTTGATATACACTTGACTTAGAACTTTTAATTTTCTTTGATTAGAGAAAATTTGTAAGTTCTCTCGAAAACTTGAGCGATGAAATTGACTTAAGATATCAAGAAAGAAAACTCTAGCTTATTAATTCGAATTCAAATCAATCGAGATTTTAATCCTAAAGACTAATGGAAGATTTTGTTATGGCATGAGGAAGCATGTCTGGAGCAAAGGCAGGAAGCTCAAAGAAGGCAAGGCAAGTTCGAATTAAGAAAGATACCGAGATGGAGCCGAAATCACTCTTCACCCCCAAGCACAAGATCGGAGACACCAATGTGGGACCACTCGATATGGTTTAAGTGAGGGAAAGGATGACAAAAGAAGCGAATTCAACGATGGTGGAGATGATGGTGTCAAATGGGATAATCATCAGGGAAGAGATCTTGGAGAGCCTCTCATCTCTTAGACTTCTCATGACTCCACAACTAGTCAAATTGTGATATTGCTATCAAGATTCAACTATGTAGTTTTTGAGTCAAACTCACTAACCCATATTTCATGAGAAATGGTTCACAAGAACCAATCTCTCAACAAAATGAATGGAACACTAAGCACTCATTGCATCTAGGTGATGCACACAAAGGTGAAGCACCAGGACTTCTCGGGAGGTCAACATTTTCAGCAACTAATAACAAAGCATACAAACACCAACTCACCTTAACAGTAGTTTGATTCAATGATGTTCATCAAATGGAATTAGATAACCTCAGCAATTACATCACAAACATACCAGTCTGCTATCACAATTTATTTCAGACCTGATGCAACCCTAGTAGGCCATGTACGGCACTCTTCTAATCATTTTCAGACCTGGTACAACCACCTATGAGCATGCACAGCACCCTCCTCAGCTCCAACTGTACGGCCAGTATAATATAATTTTCAGACTGCTGTGACTGAGATTTAATAGTTGCAGACCGGTCGTCACTGTTATGGGCGGTCACAGACTTGTGCTGTCATTATATTCTTCCTCCCAGCTCAAGAAGCTCAATTATGGGGTAAACCAGACTTGTTTGGCATGAAGTTCTCTTCCCAAATGATGCAAATGTCACCAGCAACTCGTTTTTTAATAAGTAAGCACAAACACAGCACAAACTCCTATGGAACTCTCCTATCAACCGAGTATTGGAAAATGCAAGCAATAAAAATCTCAAATGGAATTATCTCGTGTTCGCCCTTATCAATCTCCTGACTGTGTCTTTCAACAATGAAGAGAAGGCCATTCATGGGATTTCATCCTCACAAACCCTTGAAGAAGTATTCTCCAATTTCATCAATTTCTTATAATTTCCAGCATGCCTAAAAGAGAGCTCTCAAGTTTCTTTTATAATGCTCTCACAAGAAATCATACACTCACTTTGCCGATGTGGGATGAATAAACATTACACCTTTTTTATAACTTATTTCTCTGACGTGTTATAAAATAAAGAGGACCATTTTATTTAAATATTTTCCACATAGCTATAGTCTAGCATTAATAAAGTTAAATATTTAGGTTTAACTTTATAATCTAATTTTATCAATGCATAATATATCACATCAACAATAATATAATTCTTATGTCGATACTAGACATTTACCATCCATATGCCAACATCACTGAAGGCCCAGACCATGCCCAAATGACTTACTATAAATAGTAAGTATGCCCAAAACTACCTCCAAACACCTCGGAATGTTCTGCAACTAAGACTGCCAAGGCCAAATGGTCTCAAAATCCCTTAAATGTCATGGCTAGCCTACGGGACCATGGGGAAATAGGCTAACAACAACATCATGCTATAAGTGCTAGACAGGGGACATTACAGAGCATTATACTTCATTGTTGTCCAAATCAATGGCTCAGTTCTTGTCTTTGGCAGTACCTTACTCTATTTGGAATGACTATTTCTGATCCTTCTAATATCTCTGAAAATGATCTTATATCATTGAAACACTGACTACAATCTTCAATTGATCTCCTTGAAACAATGTTTCGGGTTTTGACACAGAGATAGAGAACATTTCTACTCATTTCCCTTAATATCTTCGTTTAACTAGATTCAGTTACTTCCCTGATATATATTTTTGAATACTAAACTTGTGTTTGCTTGCCTGCTCACTGCCACTGTAAGTTGCTAATACCCTGCCCCTATGCATTGAATACCCATGATTGCATTACAGTCACTGATCTGAGATGTTGAATGAATCTTCATGCATTCTTTATGACAATGATCCTGAGGATACCACTGTTCAGATCAAATACTGTGCTCTTCACTTCGGCATACAACACTGTTAACATTTTTCATTGTGCTTATCAAAGTATTGACGTAGAGGCCCCTTTTTTATCACCACTAATCTAATCATTCTATCCCATTGTTTTGCCATCATTTCTGATACTAGCTAAAGACAGATGCTACCTCTTTTTTTTAACTTAAAATGAACAGTGATTCTCAATCCTCATAACCCTGACAACACCTCATTAATACCGGCTACCCATCACGAACACTGACATTGGCTTTATAAATCATCAAAGAGATTATGTGTTTTACACATCACTGCTTTAAAATATCTTTGCTTTTGTTCTTGTATTGACACTGTTTTGCATCTCAAAGCAATGAGGTAGAGGCCTGCTATTGATCTCCACTAATCTGATCATTCTATCCCATAGCTTTGACAGCCTCTCTGATACTTGCTAAAGGTAGATGCTACTTTAATAGAAAATTGAAATGATCACTAATTTTTAAGCCTCAAAACACTGACAAAATCTCATGAATACTGGCTACCCATCTTGAAAACTGGCATTGACTTTATAAATCATCAATGGGATGATGTGCATTACATTTCACGGCTATGAAGGCTCTTTGCTTTTGCTCTTGAATTGTCACTATTTTTTTCTTGAACTCATCACTGTGTTTTGAGCACTGACTTCTTATGCATGAGCAGTAGCACTGTTCCTTCAATTCTCAAGACCGAACTGATGATAGAAACTGATCCTTAAAGACTTGATGCAGTTCTGATGACGGTGCCTTAACATTTATAACTTGTTGCTTAACTTTTTCATCTTTAGAATGATTTATTGCTGATACAATTCTATTCTGTTGATGCTTTGACATTGCGGATCATTGTGACCAAGAGTGTCACAGCTTTGTGACCTTCCTTGCTTACTCATTTTATACGGATGGGATAGACATTGAGACCCTGAGATAGATATTGCTGTAAAGCCTTCCCGCTTTGCTTGTTCTTACTTAAAAGATCTGCCTCTTCCAAAGAAATTGTCAAGCTATGATTTAGCTATGGTGACTGTGTGTCACATTGTATGAACCCCTCTCTTCTTGTGATACTGAGGATCCAAATAGGTATTTTCTGTTTACCTGAATTGCTGCCAGCATCAAAACTGATCACAAAACCTCTTTCATTGATATACATGAAGAGTAATGTTTCAAAAGCTCCTGCTAGTGTACGCTGTTCATCTAGCCAGACATCATAAGCTCGACAGAGCCAGTTATTTGAATGAAAGATTCTCTTTCAACTATTACTTTCACTTGCTGAATGTCTAGCAATTGACTATGTGAGATTCTTAGTGGTGTGAAACAACCTGATCTGCTAAACAATCTGTTACCCCAATGCCTTCTCTGTAACAGTGAATTAGGACACAGGAGCTTAATTTGTCACATATGGACCAGACTTGTTTCAGAATGTATTGCAGTTTCCAGTTTTGGCTTTCTTGTTTTTTTGTATTCATTAATGATAATTAATGAGTCTCTCCTTCAATTTGGATGTTCGTGACATTCTTTGATATGGCCAATGAAAGACCTTGAAATAATGCTCGACCTTCAGCTATGTTATTCATTGTTGAAGCAAATGAGAATGATAATGCCACTATTACTTTACCCGAGAAATCTCTTATTACACAACCTCCACCAGCCTGTCCAGGGTTCCCTTTTGAAGCTCTGTCAAAGTTTAGTTTTAAAGTCCCATGAGGTGGAGGAATCCAAGTTATTTTTGAACTATCTAATTTCCCCTTAGGAATCTGCATTTGACTTCCTTGATAGGGAAGCTGTATATAAGGCAATTTTTTAAGAATTGCAACATCCCAATCTGAAAAGTGCGCATCTAAATTCTCTGTTTTTTTAACATAAGCATTAACTGATTTGGAGATAGCTTTTCCCATGTTCAAGATGATTAAATCTTGCTCTAAGCTCTCCTGATTGAAGATCCTTCTATTTTGTTCCCACCAAATGTTCCAAATAATTAATGAGGGGATTATTTGCCAGATACAAGAAAAAAATGCTGACATGTTCAAGATTGGCCAACTTGTGAAGACCTCCTGAATTGTGTTTTGCAGTGGAGCCCAAGAAATAGCTATCTCATGTATTGGAAGGAAAGAATTAAAAGGCCAAGTTAGAAGGGTTTTGAAAACTCAAATACCACCATGGTGTGTAAAGATTTCTCCCTCTACCCAAACATCTACCCTGTTCGTGCCAAGAAATAGGTGATTTTTGACATTATTATAGTTGGATAAGATGTGGTAGACATGCATACATAATGTGAAAGCATACACAAAGTGCATAACTGTTTGGCAAAGAGCCTCAAAGAGGTTTTATCTCTTGGAAAGTAATGATTGTGAGCTGTGCACAGTGGACAATATGCAAAATGGCAAGGGCGCAGCTTGCTTGCCAGAATGTTTCACAGACATGTTGTCCCATGGAATGTGTGATTGCATAATATGCAGAAAATGCATATGTTAAAAAGGCTTTAGAAACTTTTAGCAAATACAACTGGAACTTGAAAAACCGAATTCCAAAAATGTTTGTCTGCATCCTCTATGCTTGTGCACTGAAATGAGAGCTTTGGGACAGATTATTGTCATCCTTCAAAGCATGGAAGAAGGAGATCCTTGTTAGATTTTATAGTTGGAATACCCTATTAAACATGCAAAACATGGAAGCAGAAACAAAGCACATGAACTGTTTGGGAAACTCCCACAAAGCATTGAAGCCACTTCAATAAATAGGCTCCTCCTCCAATAATGCACACTAACAGTGAATAATCGTATATGAAATGTTGTAGATGCAAATGCCCTAGTGGGTATGCAAGCAAAATGTGAAGGAGCAGACAAGGCATGTGAACTATTTCAATTTGCCATAATGCCACAAACAAAATGTGGATGCATACAAAATATGCAAGCAGAGACATAACACCTGATTTGTTTGGTGGAATGCTTCCAATTGCAGGATGTACACAGAAATAGAATTGTTAAAAACACTTCAGAAAATTGTGTGCTAATGTGATTGGCAGGCATAAAACCAAGGTCCAATGACATACACCAATCGAGTAGACAAGGCAGCTGAATTGTTGGAGAGAATACCTCAAAAAGATGTCATTTTGTGGAATGACGCGGCTACAGATTTCACATTAAAGTGAATTTGTTAAAAAGGCTTTAGAAATGTCCAAAGGAAGAAGCTGAAAGCAAGCAAAAAGTGGAGGGATCTATTATTTTATGGTATACTTGATATAGCATTGAACATGTTAAAGCTTATGCTATTAATGATGTTTTGACAAATGCATATTATTTAATAGTGATCCCTAAGGAGATAAGTTCACCAAAGAGGCTCTCTTTACCCATATGTGGTCATCGATGGTGATAAAGATAGATGAAATTATCTCGAGTATCCATGAAATAAAGGAGGATACTGGTTTACATCAGAAGAATTAGAGGATGGAATTGATAATGAGTGCAAATGTGATCTATTGAAGATCAAAACATACTTGAAAAGATCTTTCAAATGTATGCAAATGAATCAACTTTAAATAGCAGAACATACAACAATTTTTAATTGCAAAGTGGCAAGGAGTTGAATTCAAGCATAGTGTAACAAGCATTGATATTATGAACATTCTTAGCCTCACTGTTAATTATGGTTCCTTTAGATTTTAAATGCATATGATCCCAGTTGTAATCCAAATAGAATAGACTTGTTTTGCAAACTAGTTGGGATGTGAAATTTTGCACAGCCAGGAAGCACTTTGTCTATTGCAAACCTCATTAATGATAAGGTCAAAAGGTAGTGCATCACAATATGGAGTTTATGGTGAATCTACGGACTTGGATGAGGTTCTTGATTAGAGTATGAAATTGGTGCTATTGTAAAAAGGGGAATAATTATGTAGGTTAGCTTGAAAAAGCATAATGTCTCAAATCTAAAAAGTGACAACTATTTAAAGCAAGTATGTTTATTTTGAAGATATTTGGAAAAATGTTTTCAAAGAACAAGACAATCATGCAGTTCAAAGTCCTCTAATATTACATATACAAAAGATGTGGAGACAATCTGCCTAACACAAGGAAAGGTTGTTCGTTTGACGTAGTTAGAGTGGATTTCCTCAAAGACCAAGTTATCTGTGATTACAAGAAGACACATTGCCACTTTGACAAGATCAATATCGTGTTCCTTCTTTCACACAATAGGTTTTGATTTGCCTTTTCATAAGAGTGACTTATGTCACTTATTGTAACTTAAAATTAGAAAATGAGCATTATTTGCATAAGAATGATGGAAATCCAAACCAAACAAGGTTTATTTGGAAAAGGTAGTTAGGGGGAAGTTAGCAAGGTAGTTACTAGGTAGTTATTCTATGAAGCCTATAAATACAAGGCTATTTGTAATTTTGTATTGAAGAGGAGACTTTTAAAGAGCGGAAACTCTAGAGAATTTTATAGAGAAACTTTTTGAGAACTTTAATGTTCACACTTTGTACCTAACGGTTTTTGAACGTGTTAATTTTCAAAAAGATAATGAAGAATGCATTTGGTTTGTATGGTTCAAATGTTGCTAAATTGGTAATCCCTTTATGTATTGGTGGAATCCATTGGTGTTCAATTCAACGATCTATGTAATTGATGTGATGAAACATAACTATTTTCTAGTATCTTGATTTAGATATGCTAGTGTAGCCTATCTCTGTTAAGGAATTATAGATCGGGAGATAAGATATATTGAATGTATGTAGTAGAATACAATTGCCTTGGTTATTGATTGATTCTACAAAATACAATGGCCATATATAATATGTCGAAAGGATTCAATATAAACAGTCATGCCTTATCATCTACAATAAGACATGACTGTTCATATAATGCGCGTGACTTCTTCTGATGAGTTTTCTGCGAAGGTTTCGAATTGATCTCTGAATCCAGTGATGTGTCTGGACGCACCACTATCTATTATCCACGTACTTCTATTAGGATTTAATTCACTTGCTAAGGCCAAGAAGAAGAGTGAATTTTCAGGTCTTTTTACTTCTGCTAGGGCTGCTTGAATCTTTTGTTTCTCAGGGCAATATTTGTGGATATGTCCATATTTGTCGCATTTGTAACATTTTACCATGGAGAGATCCTTTTTATTGAATTGTTTCCCATTGTTTGATTGTCTGAATTTTCTCTTCCTTTTCTGCGATGTTTTCTTGTAGTTTTTAGTGTGGAGAGCTTGTAATTCATTTCCATTATTAGACCCTATTCCTCTGGAAGCTAGCCTGGATTCCTATTGAGTGCAATCGCTCTTTAGTTGCTTGAATTTAGGTAAAGGTGGTCTGGTGCTTATACATTGAATGAAGGTTTCCCATGAGGTGGGTAACCCTTTGAGAGCAATTAGAGTGAGTTCAATGTCTTCTACTGTATTTCCAATATAGAGGAGTTGATCTCTTATTTCAGAGATTCTCAAGAAATAAGATGTGATCGTCTCTTCTTTGTTCATATTCATATTCAGAAGTTGATTTTTCAAAGTTAATATTCTACTGGCATTATTAATCTCAAATGTATCTTGAATTATTTTGAACATTTCAAAAGCACTGGTGATCCTGGATATGCTGGGAAGAATTGAGTCTTTCACAGAGTCAATTATTAGTTTTCTGGCTTTATTGTTTCTTCTTTTCCATGTTGCCTTCTATATTTCATCTTCAGGAATTTTAATGTCTTTTTCTATATATTCTTCTAACTCAAGTTCCATAAGAAGAGAGGTAAGACGGGTTCTCCAAGATATAAAATTTGAAGGACCTTCTAGCCTATCTTCCATTCTCATGCAATGAGCCATTTTAAGAAATTTTAATTTAAACAAATCTGCTTAAGAATATGCTCAGTTCTGTATTATATGTTTTTTTTAATTTATCTCCTTTTTTTTTAATGACCTAGCTCTGATACCATGTTAAGGAATTATAGATCGGGAGATAAGATATATTGAATGTATGTAGTAGAATACAATTGCCTTGGTTATTGATTGATTCTACAAAATACAATGGCCATATATAATATGTCAAAAGGATTCAATATAAACAGTCATGCCTTATCATCTACGATAAGACATGACTGTTCATATAATGAATAACTTATATATGTTTAATGTTTGATCACAGCGTAATAGAAATACAATCAACCAACGGCATGAGCGACGCAATATGGCAGTCACTATCGTGACTGCCATATATGAACAGTCGTGACTGTTCGTATATGGTAGTCACGATATTCATGACTCCATCCTATGCGCTCAGTCACACGATCTGCAAGTTGTTAACAGCGTTCGATAAAACCAGTCGATACAATGACTTTATTACATGTAGATTATATATATATATATGACTGATTCATTGATTATTAAACTTGAACACACAAAACTTTAACAATCTCTTCGTATGATGAGTTTTGTTGTCCTTTCATCATCATTGCATATTTAAAACACATTTTATGCTAAATCACCCCTTTGTAATTGTTACCCATAGTGAAATCTCAGTTGATATTCGTACATCATCTATCGAGGCTTTTGTTATCCTCTCATTTAATTTTATGTTTTCTCTATGTACTTTAAAATTAAAATACACAAAAATCCTAAAAAACCCCATCATACAAGCCCCTCTCAAACACAAAGGATGATTGTTATTCCATAACGATCTTTGCAACTATTGGGACATTTGTCATTGCCCATTCGGCGAGCCACATTGAAATCTGCAATGACAAATCTATTTACCGACAAGACCAACTGCCACTACACCAAAAGCTTAAACTGTTAGTAAGAGCACCACCAGAGAGAATAGGGAGTTGCATAATGTCCCATTTTTTAAATAAAATCTAATAATAAACAATGATAATAAAATCAAAATATATGAGAATAAATATAATATTAAAATTAAACTTATAAAAGGATAAATTAGAATATAACATAATTAAAATCTAGTTAAGTTTAATGAATGGTCAAGAGACATGAAATGAGAAGTTGCAACTCCCTCAAACATAAGATATAAAAGGGAGAAGAGAACTTCATTTGAAAGGAGAGGAGGAAGAAAAAGGGGAAGGTGTGAATCAAGAAGAAATTAATGCAGAATAAAATGAAGGCAAAAGTTATGAAGGGTTGTTCTCTTTCAAAGGGTGGTAATTGTGAAAGGTTGTGACTCTTTCAAAGGACAGAAATGATGAAGGATTGTGACTCTTCCAAAGGGTGGTAATTATGGAAGGTTGTGACTCTTTCAAAGAGTGGTAATTATGAAAGGTTGTGATTCTCTCGAAGGGCAGAAATGATGAGAGATTGTGACTCTTTCAAAGGGTGGTAATTATGAAAGGTTATGACCATTGCAAAGGGTAGACATGATGAAGAGGTGTGACTCTCCCTCACATTGGAAGATATAAAGGGGAAAAGGTTTCATTTGAGGACGCCCAAAGGATATGAATTTGAGGAAAATATATTATTCTCAAAGGCATCAATGAAAAGTTGTGACTCAATTCGTATGAAAGGTGGTGACCTTTTCACCAATAAAGGAGAAATCATTCCGAACATTCAAGGATCACTTATCTATCATCACTCAGCAATACTTCAAATCAGCACTCACTCAATCATCACTCATCAATCTATGGATTCCATATTCATTCATTCATCATTCACTAATATATCAAATCATCAAATCAAAGGACTTAGGAAATCATTCAATCACCCATCAAACATCAATTGGGAATCAAGCAAACAGACCAACAATCAATTCTTCATCAATTAAATCAGTCTATATTAATCATTCAAACATCAATCAAAGAAAGACGTCGAAAAGCGTCAGTGATCTCATATCAGCAATTAGGATCAGATCAGAAGTTGCTATTGATTTGCAAGCAATAATATTCTTGTTTATTGTGCATTGCATGAATAAATGTTTAAATATGTATGCCTAATATATGCAGCAACATAATGTTTAAATACACAGTTCCTTACATATTAATATAGGATAATATATTTGGCACATAACATCATATATATTAGTTATAAACAATAATGTGGATTTCCAAATAGCAACAATTAACCATGTCAAGGTGAGGAAGGGAATACAAGGAGGGAGAACTGCTATAGGATTCCTCACTAGGTACACGACCTCACATGGATAGTAGAAGGCCACATGAGGCCAAAAGGGGTGGTATATCCGATCTTGGGCCTAGGGTAGAGGATTGCTTTGGGCATCATATTGTAGTTTCCCCTCCAACTTCTACATGGGTCAATTGTTGGGATAGATTTAAGGGAGTCTCAATCATAGGAGTGTGAATAAGGGTGGCATCAAGAGGGAGAACTGCTATTGGATTCTTCATTTGGTACACCACCTCATAATGGATGGATGGCGGAAGTCCACACGATGCCAACATGGATGGTATATCCACTCTTGGGCCCAGGGTAAAGGATCGCTTCAGGCACCCTATCATGTCTCCTTATCCAAGCTCCATTATGGTTGAACCTAAATCATAAATTGTATATGTTATATGATTAAACTGATTATGAATATATGTTCTTTTTCCATAGTAGTAATAATTAATTTTATGAATTATATCTTCCATAGTTGTCTAACATGATTGCAAGAACTCAACAAGGATCTATATTGCTTTTACATTGTTTAAGAAAAGTTATATCTCTAACTATATTATGTTCCCTATTTTTATTGAATTTGTGATTCTAGGGAAAAATATAAGGTAATCCCAAAAGGGGACACTACAAGTTGGGGGCCCAAAGGCAAACATTGAGGGTCCCACACAACAATAGTATTCTCTATAGCATTATTTCCAAAAATTCAGACCC
This sequence comes from Chamaecyparis obtusa, assembly GCA_027943335.1. Lineage (NCBI taxonomy): Eukaryota > Viridiplantae > Streptophyta > Pinopsida > Cupressales > Cupressaceae > Chamaecyparis > Chamaecyparis obtusa. The sequence continues at coordinate 1,458,506 of BSBK01004778.1, forward strand.
AACAAGATATATGAAAAAACTTGTTGCATAAAAGGGAATAGAAATCTGTTGGAACATAGAAACCAAACATTTCATAAGTTTAATTTCAAGACCTACCCCAACATTGCACAGGCTAACAGCAACTGCTGAACTCTATGACAATGTTCATTAACAATACCTTTTTACCCTCAATTAAAAATTCAAATATGGTTAGTTTTATCATAAAGGCATGCTATTCCTATCAATTTAGTTTAAGAGAATCATCCTTGAAACTATATACCTTCAAATATAGACTCTTTGCTTTCCCAACTAAATCGACTTGCATATGAAACATGAACAAACACTAACTAAAACCTTTTCCATAAGAACTCAACTATATCTTAAACCAACAACCGTACAGATAAAGAGAAGCCTTTTTGAAGGAAAAATACTATCCTTGCAACCATAAAAAAGGAATATGCCCAGTAAGTTTAAGGAACTAGGAAAATATAGTTAAAAATCAAAGAGAAATATTACAATTATATTGCATGTGTTGTCAAAACAAATAACATTTATAAACAGACCATATAATTTGTTTTAGATGTGCAAACTTATTTCAATGCACATGGAATTATATAATTGTTATCTATGGATCTCCTTATTTGAGCATGCAACTTGTATTTTCCCACATACCCTATAGATGTTTGACAAAAATCCATTCCTCCATTTCCCTGTCCATGCATGATATTCAGGCAATTGCTAAAAAACGTCATCTTGTGCTTAATATAAAATAAGGACCAAACCATGCACTAATCTATGCATGTCCATATTATTTTCCCAAACAACAAATATTTGATCTCTATATATCTAGATCAGTCTGATGCGGGATTCAGATTTATCAAACAAACATGTCAATTTGAACATGCAGGGTAATAAAAAGGAATCTACAAAAATATACTATTAAATTTTCTTCATCAAAATGCTTGAAGTGCAACCAATAAGGTGCAAATAAACACTGAAGCATTAAAAACAAAAAATACATCCTGGATTTTCTTCCAAGTAATATGCAAAAAGGGAAAACAATTCAATAAACTGACCTCTGGATTCAAGTCATTGACTTTTTCAATAGCATCCTGCACATTTCCCGACTGAACTGCCCTTCGCACAGCCATCCGATCAGTTATTGTTGCAAGATCTATTTCTGCTATTTGTAGATAAGGAATACAAGATCACTAAGTGAAATAAACTCATTTTCTCATTATAAATCTTTTTTAACCCATTCAATGTTATAACTATGTGGTGTGAAATAAACTCATTTTCTCCTCATAAATCTTTTTAAACCCATTCAATGTAACTATGTGGTTAACAACCTATGATAGACTACAAAATGCTCAAAGATGAATTAAGGTCCAATGAAAACTAATTAAAGAAACAATTTCAAAGCTCCCAATGGCAATAAGAGCAGTATAATTTAATAGTTTTCCTTAAGTTAAATAAACTTTCTCAAAATATAATGTAAGATAGTAAAACTGAGCGAAAATAATTACAAATTGAAGGAACCACCAAGTAACAAAACTTAAACTATCCTTCCCCAAGTAACGAAACTTAGACTATCCTTCACCAAGTAACAAAACTTAGACTATCACCTATCTTACTCCCATAAATCAAAATGGCAGAAAAAAACAAACAGAACAGTGACCAGTAGTGGATACGTTCTGTCCCTGACTCCATACAGAACCTCTCAGCTGCTTCAACATAGCCCTCGGTAACAAGAAAGTTCATCACCAATTTGTTCATATCTTCTTTTCTAATCTTTACACTATTTAGCTTCTTTTCCCATTCCTCCTTGGTTATTACCTCCTTTGAAGTGGACTGCACGAAAAAAAATGTCATAAATATTTAACTGGAAACATTAGAATTAATTAAAATAAGTGCAAAATGAATGAAATTCAATAACCACGTTTGAAACTAGTAATAATCTTATCTACAAGTAAACTTTTTACTATCTTCTCCTACAAAATGTAGAAAACTTGAAACAAAGAAGCAAAAAGCTTTCTCATTGTAGGCAGAGTAACAAGAACAGAGATGGAAAAAAATAAATCAGCAGAAACAATAAAAAAATAACTGCTAGAGACATGAAAAAGATATAGTTAAATATCTTAAGCCTTCATGGTCCCAGTTGTCTCTCAAAACATTCATACAAGTAGAGACAATCCACAGTTTGTTTTCATTTTACATTTTAAAGCAATCTCAGATTAAATGTTGTGATGTTTGTAATTTGTATCAAGCCAAAATCTAATGTTGTTGTTTTTAAAATGGTATAGATATCTTGAATACATGTATCTAAAAGATGTCAACGGATATCAATATAATATTTTAATTATATCATTATAGAATTATAAATTAATTATAGCTTATTTCTATTTTAGTGTAGTAATAGTTATATATAAATTATTATTAGTCAGTAAATAAATCCCACATTCAAGGAGTAGGAGTTAGAGTGTAAGAAATATCATGGTTTTGAAAACTACCTCTAGAGGGCTTTTCAAGTCTACTTTGATGAGGCTTATAAGGAGAGACCTGATCTGGCTAGGGAGGACCTTCGTCCAAGATTTTAAAGGTTTTTTTAATTCAAGCCGGTTCTTCCATTCAACCCATATGACAAATAATGAAGTATATTGAATGGAAGTGGTGGCAAGTTTAAATAAGGCATTGAAGAGCACTCAGATAATCATCCATGGCAGTAACATAAATGGAAAATTAAGCAATTAAGAACAAGAAGAACACACAACATAGTTGAAACCCTTGCGGGAGAAAAATGGCAAAATATTACTATTGTACTAGAAACTTCTTACAATCTTTGTAGGCACCAACCCACAGGAGACACCAATCCCCTTTAGACGATTCATGGGCACCAACCCACTAGATACACCAATGCCCACAACTGAGCACCAACACAGCAAGAAACACCAATCTCTTTGAATATGAGCCAACAACCTCCAAAGAGTGATGTGATAAGTACTTGATCTACCTCTTAAACCAGACCTAAACTCTTCTCCACAAATTTGCTCAAAGAAATTCATTAAATCTGCTTATGATCTTCAAAAATCTTTGCTCGTAATCTGCTTGTGATCTTCAAAAAATCTTTTCTCTAGGTCTGCAATAATGCCTTTTTAAATCTGCTTGTGATCTTCAAAAAATCTTTTCTCTAGTTCTGCAATAATGCCTTTTTAAATCTTCTTGTGATCTTCAAAAAATCTTTTCTCTAGGTCTGCAATAATGCCTTTTTAAATCTGCTTGTGATCTTCAAAAAATCTTTTCTCTAGGTCTGCAATAATGCCTTTTTAAATCTGCTTGTGATCTTCAAAAAATCTTTTCTCTAGGTCTGCAATAATGCCTTTTTAAATCTGCTTGTGACCTTCACATGTCTCTGCTCATAAGTCTGCAATAATCTACCTTTAAAATTGCTCATATATTTAACTTAGATCTGCTCTAAATGGGAATAATATTCAACGACTGCTTGATAAAATGCACCCCAAATGATCTTCTATTTATACTAGCTTTTACATCCCTTTATCCAAACAATGCACCTCAAGGAAACATGTCGAACAAGGGCATAAAAAAATATTTATTTTATTTTTGTTTGCTTGCCCAAAGTGAGCACCCAAGATGTGGTTTCTAGTCAGCATATAATGTCTATTGTTATGTTCCATAATTTTGGTTATCTGACTACACATTAATTGTTCATATTGTTAGAAGTATTGGTTGGTTGATGGTTGTGTTCCTCTTGGCAACTGTTGTTTACCCTGTGGGGTCTATGTTCAGAACAGAATAGAATGCATGTAAAACATAACAGTACGCATAACAGTAAACATATACACAATGTATTGGAGAGAACTCACAACTGCATATTCATTGATCTCAGAATTATTACAATATATCTCAGAGTATTCCCAATGTTATGAACACACCATAACATAACATTTTCCAAAGGTAAGTACAATGCATATATAAGGGTGTCGAGTGCCAACCGTTGGCAACTGTTGACTAACTTCTGACCCCTCAACAACAACCCTTCGACAATAACACTAACAAATACTAATTACTCGACAACATCATCCCCCCCAAAAAATAAAGTCGTCTCCTGATGACGCACAACAAAATGGGGAAATACTAGACAGAAAGAAATCAAGAAGCAGGGGGCTGAGAGAGCGTCCCTGAGGAGGAAGGCGTCAGTGGTGGTATGGATGCTGCCAGCTACTCTCTCAACAAGTGAACCTGTTGAGTCCATCTCTACAAATCCCTCTTAGCTATCATCTCTCTCTCACGGCCTTTCTTCACCATGAATGCGGCCTCCAATACATCCTTATGCTTCTTTTCGGTCTCCTCCGATGCTGCCACCAAGCGAGCCTCTCCTGATCCAACTAGCCCTTGTACTGAGCCTCCAAGGCCTCCATGTGAGCTTTTTGCTAAGCTAGCTCGTCCTCCACCATCCGGAGCCGAGTGACCAACTCCTCCCGAGCCACACTAGTTGCCACCCGCTCAACCGCTATTGATTGTTGGGCCCTTAGCTCATAATAACCATCCCTGAATGCCTACTCCACCCTCCTAAGCAAGGAGTGGATCCTACTCTCCCCCATGGGCTACTGAAGCCACCAATCATCTAGCATGGTCAAGGTCTTTGTAGCAGGCCATCCCCGAGAATCAAAGCACCGCGCAAACTCATCAAAGCAACCTCCTATAACAAATGCATGAAACTGCTCAATGGCCTCATCTACCACCCCGCGGGCCTATTGTTCCCGTATTGATTCAACTATCCTCCATGCACTAGCCTCCACCTCAACCAAGAACTGTTGGAAATCATCTGAGTCACTATGCGTCTCAACTACTCCATGCAGACTGTATGCAAGAGCCCTGCCTTTGGGCTCCTCTCCTCGTACACCCATATCAAGCTGAGGGGCAAACACGAAGTCCCTCGGATGGGAACTCCCCTCAACTCCACGATCTATTGTGACACCTGTTGTTGTGGCAAAAGAGGTGCAAGTCCAATGGGCACCACAGGGGTCATCTGATAACGGGTTAACCATGCATCCATGGTCTCCCTTAGGAACTCCAACTCAAAGCCCGCATCCACCGACATCTCAACTCTTGCACCCAAGGGCATCTCCTTCAGACCTACACATGGCTCCATAACCTCAAGCACATAAAAACAACCTTAACCACATGATCTACAACCTTGACTGCCTCAACTATTGGCTCTACTCCCTTTGGGTTGACTATCTCTACTACTAGCTATTGTACAGCTACACTGTCACTAGGTGTCAAAGTGACTGGGACCTGCAACTGCCCAAATCCTAGCACAAGAACAACTCCCACTGTCACACTCGACGAAGTAGGTGGAGCCAACTGACTTTCCCCAGATAGAAGGGTTGGAACGAAAACAACTCCCTATTGTGCACGTCCACCCAAAGGTGTAGGGGTATCCAATGCTGGTATTGTTGGTTCCCAAAACCGCAGATTGGAAATCCAAGGGCTTTTGCCAATTCCCTAGCAGGATTACTCAATCATCTTTGGCCAACTAACAAGAAGAGTACCTTGATACAATTCTGCTGCACTTCAAGCTTCGCTAAACCTAGGTGGGTATACCTTCACCTCAAACCCTTATCACTTGGTCAAAGACTTTTCTATAGCAAATTTAAATCTTATGATCTCCCAAGGTGGCAATTGACCTTGAGATTAATCAAAATGAACTGTGTATATTGTGAATTGAATTTTTTTGTAAGAAAGTATTATTATAAACTAAGAATGACTTAGGGGACAATGAATTTTGCAATTTTAATAAATATTCCCTGAATTAAGAAACAACCTTTAGACCAGTCCTTGTCCAATATTGGGCAAATAGAGTCATTCCTCGTCAAACCATCATGTACAACTCTTGAGAGACAGCATACACCATCCACTACCACACATATATATGAAAAGGATGTTATACAGTACAAATCTTAGTCCAATTGAATTTAATTTCTCAGGGAAAACCAATTAGACAAAGTTACATGGACAACACTTTGCATGCAACCTTTGATAATCCAAGAAGTATACTACAACACTGATCTTTTCAATAAATACATTAAAAGGTAGCAATTGAATCTGAATCAATAATCTCAAAGGACCAACCTGATCAAGTTCAATGAACAATTCTTCAATTTGGACAGAAAAGAGTCTTTATAGTAATTTCAAAAAATAGGTACAATTGATTTGTGCATTCAGTTGCATTGCCCTATCTAATCATTTTCGGATGTTTTTTTTCTTGTATATCATATATTCTATCTATCCTAGTGTGTAACGTTTTGTATGTATTGTAAAATCTGACTTGCTCCTACCTTTACATTTTACACCACACATATATATGTGGTTGAATGGTTTTCACACCCCTTTAGGGTGAAAAGACACCACCCTTCATCAAAATCAAGAAACTTCTTTTGAAAAACTTAATCAACAAATTAACTAATAACTACCTATCTTTCGTATTTGGCTCTGGTCAAAAACCCAAAACATCTTGTGAAAAGCTGAGATTTTGATTGGAGCTTGGAAATTGGATTTTCTGAACTGGGTCATTTTTAGATTTGCAATTTTTGCTCGTTTGCACCCTCTGAAAACATCATTTTTGCAACATGTAGAAATTACAGCATGTTTTCTTAGGGATTTTCTTCTAATAGAATTCATTCTGATTTGCGAACCTCGGAGAAATTGTATCAATATATCTTGTGTCATTTGAACTCCATTATACTATATCTCTATGATTTTCTTCAATTGGCTCTTATTCTTTCTCGGCAAATCTTCAAAGCTCGATCGTTACTTGTGTTGTTTTAATTCATGTGTTGGCTCTTTTAATTTCGAACTCAAAAGGATTTAATCTACCTTATGCCAATTTATCTTTTCAAGCATCAACTTCAAATCTTCTGACAAATCCTCTCGGCACTTGAGATGAACATTCCAAGTTATCAAATTGGCCACCTTTTAAATAATGTTCGTCCTTTTAATTTTTTACACACTTTCCACCAATTCACAAGTCTCTTTTTGATTTACTACAAAATAACAAAATTTCGCTACTTCTCTATTGCTAACAATGTGACCCACGAAGTAGCGAAAAAACACTATTTCGCATACCCTTTTCCTTATCCCAACACGATGGCGAAATTTAGTTGTTTCACAGTTAATGTTTTGAGGACCCGCGAAACAACGAAATTCATTCCTTTTGACTCATTTTTTGAAAGGATTTTCATTATAATTATCCAAATGTAAGATTTCTCCTTTACCAAACATAAAATGCGACACTTTTCCAAGCTTCAAAAAGAAAAAATTTCAAGTGATTCAACAGGTACGATACCGGATGAGATGACACCACTTGATGGTGCGACACCTAGCAAGCCCTTGGCTCCCCCCTCGCCGTCCAATGCCTCTCCCTCGGCTAAGCCACACTCCCCTTAGCTCACCATGCGAAAACTTCCTCCACTAGCCCTCGAGGTATCTCCTAACTTCTCTCCACTGGTGTGGCCCTCATCATCTGTGTCTGATTTTGTTTTCGACACCACTATCGTCAGACGCTTACACTTCTTGCTAGACTGAACATCTACGCTGGTAGTCAAAGTGTCTAAGTGCATCCAATAAAAGATAGGTGGTTGGGAGGGGTCCACACAACCCTGCAGCTGCAACTTCTATAGGTGGCGAAGCACCTATGTCCGTACAGCTTCCAAAAAGAGTCCAATAGCATGATGGGGCATGTAAAAAGTCTTATGTTGCAGGAAAATAAACTCCTCCATCCTATCTGCAAGTACAGAGGCCTAGTCATACCATTTTGTAATCCATTCATCAAAGCAATTTGTGGCACTGCTCTATCGGAGGTGCAGCTAGCTATTGTAAGTTAGCTCTTCAAAACATCTAGCAAACACCTCCAGTCACCCTGTGCAAGAAATGATTTTTTCAGACCACGCCCCTTGCTTGCATGCACCAAAGTGTCCCGTTCTGTCTATGACAAATCGTCCCGACACATCATCCGTAGGAGAGTCTCTTTTTGTTCAGTGGTCATCTTCATCACCTTATCAATATTTTTGCCCTACTATCCAGGAATACTGAATACACGAGTGAAAGCATGGGCTGAAAATGAGACTGTAATCTTGCATCGTTGGTACTCGAACACTAATTGGACGTCTATCATATAGGTCCCAACCATGGCTCTCAGTGGTACATCAAAATCTCTAATGGGAAAGACTGGCATTTGGATGGCCCACTGTACTTGTGCACGCCTAAGGGAGTCTTTTACAAGGTGGTCATCTGGGGTCTCCTATTGTTTTTGATCAAATTTAATAAAGAAAGTAGAATTCTTAAATTAATTCACACAAAATACTACGAAGTACCTTGGGAAAACCTTCAACCTTGAAGGTGAAAAAACCAGCAAAGAGTCTCCAATATATTTATTAATTCACAAAGATATAATTACAATAATATGAACCTTGATCTATGATCAATCTGTCAATACCAATTTGCCTTTATATGTAGATCGATCCCCTATTGATCGAATATAAATAATCATCTGCCTATAATCATTGATATTTGTATTAGTAGATATATCAATCATTGTTGATCTGAATAATGATGATAGTTTCCAGTTTATTCTTTGCAATATAAGTATTATCTTTTGTGATATTAATCTCTTGCGATAAGTGTGTGTGTGTGTGTGTGTGTGTGTATCCTCTACGATGTATATAGTATCTTCTGTTGCGATCCCAATATGTATTTGCATCTTCTATGATAAACTCAATATCTCTTGCGATATATATGTGTGTGAGCGCGCACGATTTGTTTGCAATATTATCTTCAATGTTATTGATGCCTTCTATGGTAATGAAGACAATATGAACATTGTCTTGTACTTGCGCGATGGAATGAATCACATCCATTCATCGTGACTTCAAATTCGCGCCCTTTTGTTTATGATAATTGCAATTTCTTTGACATGTTTAGTTGATGTTTGCAAATACAAAAACGATTAATATTAATGGTATCATGGTAAAAATTACCTTGTTTAGTCAATGAAATACATAACCAATAGTTTAGTGATCGATTCTTTATTCAACAATGTTTATTGATGATAATACATAATCGATCATTGTCACAAGTGACGCAATGCATCACTTGAGACAATCAGATGTCTCAGAGTCATCCTCTTGACGCTATCTTCAACATCTCCTGCCACCACGTTCTACACTCAATCTGCCACCACGTTCTACACTCAATGCCGCTCAAACCTCAAAGGTAATTGTATCCACTGTCACCTTGTCCCTCTACATCTAGATAAATTATCGTGTTTTCTTCCCCTTTGTAGCTTTTCCAAAATCCATCTTACTCGCAACTTTCACTTGAGATGGCAGTCCGCCCAATCTTGTTGCCTTTGTCCATTACAAGAGGTGATAATTGTCATAATTGCATTCTCTAGTTGCCTTTTCCTGCATCCATTAATAGACTTGTCGCCGTACAGCCTCAATAAATATGAGCAATAAGGTAGGTTTGATCTTCAGTTACAGCTTGACCTGTACAACTTCACCACACTCCTACAACTATTCATCTTACCTTCGTACTTGCTACACGGTCTCTATGCGGTACTAGAGCAGAAATGATATTTGAATTATCGCTTAGTGAATGAACATCACCATCCCTCATTGGCAATTCTGAATCCTGTCACCATCTTCTCGTACGACCTTGATGCAGCTACCAATCAACCTCCTCAAACCATGCGGTCATTTTCCATACTTCTATATTTGACTCTTGTTGGCTGAATCAAAATATCCTTGTTGTACGAATCTCTCTTTTATTGTATGGTTTTCATTAATCTCTAGTTTCCTCCACACCATACGGTCCCAATCGAATATGCCTTCAATATGTAGCAATCACCACACTCTCACCCTCACCTGTCTAATATGCTAGACTCTTCTTTTGTCTTGATTGGCCGTGTGGTTGCCCTCGTGTTCCTGTTCTTGTTGTCTGGTGCTTTTCTTTTCAACAATTGCTACCACCGGACGGTCTTATCTATACAAGCAATACTATCATACAGTCCTTTGAATTTCACCACACAATACTCTCCCTCCCACCGTACAGTTTACACCCCACCCGTACAATGTCTCTTCTCTATGTGTCGTGCGTTGATTTTTACCGTACTTTTTTTCTCCCTTCACTTTCTCCCTGTTGTCGTACGGTGCTACTTGTATGGCCTATACCCCTCGAATGTGTTCAATGTTCTGCAGTGTTTTTTTCTTTGTGCGGGCTCTTTTTTCATACGGGGACACATTCGTACGGTGGTCATTCTTGTACGATGTTCTCACCATGCGATGACCACCCCATACGATATACTCACTAAACAATGAGTTCTCTTCGTTTTTCATTTCTTTTAATTACTATTACCTTTGGTCTCGCCTGCAAACTGAACTCGGTCACTCTAATGTCTCCTTTCGTGATACAGCTTCAACTTTGACCCATTCACAGGTTCTGCAGCTGGTTGACCATCCAGAGTTGACAACTTTATTGCTCCATTCTCTCCGACCTCCCGAATTCTAGAGGAGCCTAGTCATCTCACCTTGAACTTACATGGTTTTATCTAATTGCGCCCATTATATTTCAGCACCAACTAACCGGGATTGAACCTCATCTATCTAATGTGCTTATCATGCCAGAATTTATGACATTGTTAGGCTGCCTCCATGGCACACTAAGCCATCATCATTCACTCATTCAGCTTATTCAATGCGTACAACCACTCCCTTAGGCTTTCCATATCGCCCAACCGATTCTCCATAGCTATCTAGAGACTAGGTACAATGAACTCAACCCATACGATGGCCTCCTGGCCATACATCAATTGGAAAGGTGTCTGGCTTGTTGTAACTTTGTAGGTCATTCTATAGGCCCATAGCACCAATGGAAGTTTCTCCTCATAGTCCTCTTGTTCAACGCCGCACGAGTTGTAGATCACTGAGACTAATATTCTTGTTGGTGGCTTTTGCTTGCTTGTTTGCTCTCGGGTAATAAGACACTAATAAAGAGTGAAAAAAATTGAACTTCGTCGTGAGTAGTTTGATCACATGATTTACAAAGTGCCCTCCTTGGTCGCTTGTTAGTTGGATGGGAATGTCATACTGGGTGATGATTTGCTCATATATGAACCTAGTCATACTCAAAGTTGAGTTGTCCAGTAGGACTCGTGCTTCAGCCCACTTCGCCAAATACTCCATCGCCACAACTATATACCGACACCTATGTGCACAGCTAGCCTTCAGTGGCCCACTAAAGTCCAGTCCCCATCGCTCGAACAACTCCTATGCAAACAAGGGGTTTAGGGGCATAAAATCCCTCTTCAATCCCCGCCCTCTAGCAGGTATCGCACCCAACAACCCATTCTTGAGCATCATTGTACAGTGTAGGCCACCATAAGCCCACCAGCAACACCTTCTAAGTTGTAGTGTTTGGTCCCATGTGGCCTTTGGTGGGACCCTTGTGTACCTCTCTCAGAACACCTGGAGCCTCTTCTTCCATCATGCATCTCCTCAAGACTTGGTTTGGTCACATCTTATAAAGCAACCCATTGATCAACTGGAATATCCTACTTCTAAGGACCAACTTTTTGTATTCTCCTGGTGGCATGTCCCTCAGGAACTGAAAGGTTAAGAGAAACTCCCCGATGCTAGTGTACCATGAGGGTAGTGTCGCTATGTGAAAAAGAGGAGCATCAGGAAAGTTGTCGTTCACTCCCTCTGGCGGCTCCCCAAACTTAATCCTCGACAACTAATTGACAATTATGTGGCTTCGTCCCAACCGTACAATAATTGCGAAAGTAAACTCCTGAAGTAGGAGGAGCCACATGCTAACCTTCCCTTGAATAATAGGTTTGTTCACCAGGTACATAAGTGCCTGATGGTCCGCATAAAATGTGAAAAGAGTCGCCAGTAGGTAGTGACGGAATTTTTGCACGGCATAGACCATCCTGAAATCTTCCCTCTCTGTTGTGCTATAATTTTTCTTTGCCTTAAATAATAATCTACTTGCAAAGTAGATAAGATGATTGAGCCCATACTCCCCCACCTATGCTAGTGTGGCACCGATAGCGTAATTGGAGGCATACACATGGACATGGAATTCTTTATCCCAGTTCCGCTACGCCAAGATAGGTGCGCCCACCAGTCTTGTCTTTAATTCTTCCAAGGCTTCTTGTGCAGTCTCCTAGGTGTATGGCTCGCACTTTCATGTCATCTTGTCCAGAGGGTAGATCTCTGCAAAGTTCTCTATGAACCTCTGATAATACCCGATGTGTGCGAGGAAGGACTTGACTCATGTCACATCGATTGGGGGTTCCATTTCAATAATTATCCTTACCTTATCCGGATATGTCTTTAGTCCGGCCTTACACAATGTGTCCGAGCAACTTCCCCTGAGGTACTATGAACTTGCATTTCTAGGGATTCAACGCCAACCAGGCTCTTCAACATTGTTCCATACATTCCCGTAGGACCACCAAGTGAGTGTCCTATCCACTGTAGATGGACTAGTCATCTAGAAATGCCTTAAAATTTCCCACGGACATCTTATCAAAAATGTGTAGGATGATCCTTTGAAAGGTTGCAGGGGCGTTGAACAACCCATATGGCATCCGGTTGTAGGCATACACATCGTCCTCAACCACTAATGTGGTTTTCAGCTTGTCCTCCACAATAGAAATTTGGTTGTACCCCGAAAAGCCGTCCATAAAGGAGTACATCTTGTGCCCTGCTACCTCCTCAAGGATACTGTCTGTGAAGGGTATCAGGAATAGGTCCTTGATGGTGACCACATTCAGACACCGGAAGTCCACACAGTTGCAAATTTGATAGGCATCCTTTTTCAATGAAATCATGATAGGTGAGACCCATTCGCTTGTCTGCACCCGAAATATAATGTCTACTTCTAGCATCCACTCAATCCCGTTCACCTGCATTGCATAGTTCTTGTTCATCCGGTTTGGTCGCTTCTGCACAGGTTGAGCTCTAGGTACAAGTGGAATATGATGCACGCATAGTTCTGGAGGCACCCCTTTCAAATCTTTGTAGGTCCATGCAAAGACATCCTTATACTCTATAAAAATTTTGGAGGTTGTGGCCTTTAGCATTGGGTTCAAATCATCCCCCACCAATGTGTTCTTCTAGTTTCCTTCATCTCCCAAGTTTGTCTCCTTCAGCTTGGGCTCCTCATACCATATGGGTTTATCTTTGTCAAACTGAAGTGCGGGAGTCTCATTGACTCAGGCCTCCCCTTCGTTATATTCCCCATACTCACGAGGAAACATGTCCTCTCCTGACTCTTCTTCAATCTGCAACATGTTACATGACGAGTGGAACAACTCATAATCCTCCATTTGCCAATGGGAGAGATCGTTCATGGAGTCTACTTCATCTTTCGAGCAACCTTCTAATTCCAAAAGACCCTCCTCATTTGGCTCCATCTTTCATTTTCCTTCATCCATTCTCGTAGGCTCTTCTTCTAACGTTGATCCTAAGGTGGATGCCAACTCCTCGTTCACCAACTACGTTCTCAAGTCGAAGGCAAATTTCCACCCTCTGCTCTCCATGGACATGAAAGGTAATTGTCCTAGAAGATGTTTTGTGAGATTTGCCAAGTGATGGATCATTCAATAAAGGAGAGCCCATACAATTTAAACACTAGAAGTACATAAGTACTCTTCACAAGGGAAATACCATTCCATCAAAACCACAAAAAGCATCACCAGGTGGTTATGAATTCAATAAGAGTGAAATCAAATACAATGCGACTCCAAAAGGATGCCTTATCATACAATGTGAGCAATGTAACCTGTTGATGTTTTGTAGCTTCAGTCGGATAAACACTATTAGTCAAAAGTAGTGAAGATATGTATATATATTTAGTATATATGAGATGTATATATATATACTTAAATATATATAAATATTATTATTATGTAAATATTAGAGAAAATAATATAATAATCAAGAGATTATATATATATATGTATGTATGTATGTATAATCATAATTATCATTATATTAATTACATAATAATGAATCAACATGTCCCATGAAGGGACATGTCTTTTCTTGGCTCATTCTCTATATAAATACAAGAGATTGTTGCATTTGGAAAACACATACAATTAGGCAGTGCTATTACATTTGCAATGATCCTAAAAACCTTAACATGGTATCCGAGCCAAGCTGCAAATGTAAGAGAGTAGTTTGTTGATGGTGAATGTGTGACTGTCTCAGAAAATACAATCTCAATACAGGGACCATATCTCACAAATACATCGTTGGATTTTGCTGTATTTTGGATATGTTGGTGATAAAACAAATTTAGAAGAATCTCCCCGAAGCGATTGGCGAGGAAGTGTCGGGTTCAAAAGTTATGACCGACTCTGTACAGGTCTATGCGAAATCTAGTGAGTGAAGTTGTGTTGCAAATTTCTGTCCACACCAAGTGCAAAGAATAAGGTCAACTGAATTGTAGCAAATTTGTTAAGAAGGGTCATTAATTATAGAGTGTCACCTCTCTTGGAGCAATCAAGTCATTTCACAAGGAGACATAAGCATTGTTCAACGATATAAGAGTAGGAATTTTACACTGTGGGGGGGAATAATAACCAATGTTACATTCCCACTTGAAACATCCTTAGTGGGGAGATCATTCAAAGGGGAGATGTCTTTCAAATAATCTGGGAAGGTGTTTTTTGAGATGATGTATATGGGCAGTAAAAGAGCAAGGTTCTTTCTTTAAAAGCCTAGCCACTTGAAGGGAGATCCGATCAAATTGAAGGTTGTCCTAGTGTATAGAACCTTTGGATATTCAAGACATGTCATGTGAAGAATTCTGATAATGTTCGAGAACTGCGACATCATTCTGTGAATTTGCATGATATTTTCTATATGGGCTCACCTTACAGAATGAAATACTTGAAATTTATAAAAGAAAGTATTCCATGTTTTATTAATGCACATAATTTTTTAAGTTTGTAATTCATGCTATACTATTGGTTAGTAAAATCTTGTATGCCATTGGTATTTTCAGTTGAGATAGTTTAGTGAGCTATTTGTAATCTCTCTTTAACATACCTTCAAGACAGAAGCACAAGAAAATTGAATTCAACGGAGAAAGAACTTAATGCTTGCAAACGAATTGATGATTGAGACCAGATGCAGAGGGAGTCTGACATTTCAAAAGAAGACAAGAGGTTGATACAAGAACTTGAGCGTCAGAGGGAGAAGATAGAGGATATGGTTAAATCAACTTTTGATAATCTTGGTCGTATTAATTCAGAGGGAGTAGTCCATAGTCCATACTGAAATGGATGTAGTACAATAAAGTAATATTGCATTAGTTATAGTTATGTCTTGTCGGGAGGGTAGTTAGGAAGCGAGGAGGTGCATCCATTGGTTTTCCCAACCAACCAACGATCATATAAACTCTTTGGTCTTTTATGTAAAACTGTTGGTTTTTGGTATCAATAAAGAAATAGCATTTCCTCGCCATCTTGGTATTATGGTACTTTGGTATATTGGTATGGTATTATGGTATTATGTTGCTTTGACATTGATGTTTAATGTGTTGTTGGTATCATCAATACTAAGTTCTATTCTATATCCTTTGTGTAATGTCCCCTTTATAGAAGAGAGTTTAATAATAAATAATAATAAAATAAATGTCAAGTTACACAGAAGGTTAGCATTGCTTGACGACAAGCAATTTTGAGAAGGGCGGACTGTAATGTCCCTTTCTCTGCACGAGGATTTAATAGTTAATTAAGATTATAATATATTTGATTAACTATAATTAATCAAATATTAAAGATAAAGTTAAATAAATGAACAAATAATATATATATATATAATACAATTTAATAATATAATTTATATACTAATAATATGCTATTAATATCACTAAGATAATAATATAATATAATAATACTATTATATTATATTAATATAATAATGATACTATTCTATTATATCAATAAATAAACAAACGACTAATAACAATGTTAATATTATTCATATTAATATTTTATCACATAATATAATATTAATATTATATCCATATAATAAAATGTTAATATTATATTCATAGCTTAATATAAATAGAATATTATACCTAATAATAATAACAATTAAACATTGTAAATAAAGTAAAACATACTGTCAACGGAAAGACGCGACCTCTAGTCGCAATGATATATATAGTCAACAACATTCCGTGATGTGAAAAAAGAAAGGAAGGAGGAAGATGATTAGTATTTTTGGGGAGGTCAGCGCATGGAGAAAATTCGTGATCTGCAAAGACAGAAGGGGATGAAGGAATGGGTATCATCCATGATGGAAAGGGAAATAAAAAAACAGAGATAATATACTAGATGTATTCCACGAAGACTCAATACTGAATAAAAATCAGAATCATTGGAGATGATCTCAACTACCAATATACGATATCAGGGATCTTCCAGAGAATCACCTACAAACATTCACAGGCAACGGTGAGCATAGAAACACAATAAATCAGAGTACCGGCAATAAACATCGAACACTCCAATTTCTTAATTCAACATTATCTGGACCACTCTCATTGAGCAGTAACCTTCTTAAGGCAATCGGTTGCATATATATTAAACGATATAAGCCTAGAATAAGCACCAAGAGACATTTCCATTATAATCAATATATCAGACAAGCATTCACCTGGGAGTGGGAGGTGTGATCTGACCAAAACCACAGCATCATCACATACTTCTAAAGTACTAATGAGAACAGAAATTATTGTTCATCACTCTAAACTATGTGATGGAGATCCATTGCTTAATTCACACAGCTATATCAGAGATAGCAAGATAAATTGGATAACATCAAGGTGATAAGGATTATATATTGCAGATCTGAAGATCTAAGATATCTGGTGTATATATATATTTATTGCACAATACAAGGTGCATCAAGCTAGAGTATGTATGGATTATTGTGCCTTCAGTTTATAGCAGTCATAAGGGTAATCAATTGAGTTGAGAGATTATCACTATTATACAAATGGTGTCATCAATTTAAGCACCCAGATAGCGTATTTGTTAAAAATAAGTCACCTAATTAAATTGTGAGAAAATAGCCCTATAAACTTAAGTGATTACAAGAGGGGACATTACACTTTGTCTGTATAACCATTCTACATTTTGGCGCTATTGCCTAAGTTCGAACCTGGAGGTCTCGACTTGGGCACGATGGAGCAATGGGAAGACCCTTCCTACCACGTGTACTCATAACGAATAGTGACGGAGAAGAGGAGGAAATAACATGGGAAGATCAAGTGACACAAGATCTGGTATCGGCCTGGGAAGTCTCAGTTGACCAGTACGTGCAAAGGGAAGCCCGAGAGACAGCAGTTCCAGAGAGCACACTACGGGATGAGCTTTCAGTGTCACCAGGAGTGTACGATCTACTTGGACAAATCCCTCAACTATTAGCAAGAAACCTGGTATGCGTGGAGGAAGAAAGAGAGGAGACTGGAAGGGAGAGGAGGAGACAACAAGTACTCCACCAGTCGACCGAAAGAAGCACACGAGAAGTGGGGAAGCGTGACAAACCAAGAAAGACAACGAGGCACTAAAATAATTCATGCCCCTACTTCCAAATAAGTATCCCAAACGACGGCCGAAAGAAGAAATTGAAGGGGAAGCTGCGAGGCAGATCCTAGGGTTACGCCAAGAGGAAGAGAGGCGTCGCTATTTGAGAGGCTTGGCGAATCAATCCCAAAGTACAAGCCAAACTGAGGAAAAGCTTATTGAACATGCAATAGAAGGTCTAGCCAAATTAGCCATTTCAGAAACTTCAGGTAAGAAGGAAGGGGGGAGGAATCCTGAAACTCCGGCACGCTGGGAACAACCATGAAGTGGACAAGAAGAATCGCAAGAGGAAATAGAGAATACTAGTTCAACGGGAGGAAGTGTCCCGGCAGGAGGGAGCGTTCCGGCAGGAGGGAGCATCCCAGCAAGAGGGAAGAGAATGGCAAGAGTTAAGCAAAAACTCCCCAGATTCACGGGTGATGGGTCGGAGAACCCTGCACAACACTGTAAAACATGCATCATCATATGGCAGGCCAATGGAGAAAATGATGCAAATCAATGGTTGCAAGCCTTTCCAGCTACCCTAAGAGGGATAGCTATTGATTGGTATACAGACTTGGAGGCCGGTCAAAGAGCCATCTGGAAGGACCTCCGTACTGCATTCGAGGAGCAATTCAGACTCCTATGGGATGATGATGAGATAGTCACAGAAATCTATCACTCGACAAGGGAAAAATGAGTCAGTCAGAAGTTATACAAGGAAACTCAGAGAATTAATAGGGAAATTGGATAACAAACCTGTCGACGGATTAAAGAAAAGATGGTTCATTGAAGGATTAGCCCCATCCCTAAAACGGAAAATGAAGATAGTGCCACCAGTATCTTTTAAAGAAGCATGCACCTGAGCTATGGACATAGAAAGAGAGAATAAAACTTCCAAGGCTAAGCGGCAGGGAAGCGGAAGTGAAAGTTCAAAAGAAAGTGGGGAGGAATCCAAGACCATCCAAGCCTTGAGGAAAGACATGATGCGGCTAATGAAGGAAGTGGCAGGAAGCAAGGAAGAAAAGAAAAAGGGTAGGGAACTCTGGTGCACAGATTGTGAGGAGGGACATACGAAAGGGACTTGCCCGCGCAAAGCCTTCTATGACATCTATCAGGTGTTAGGACACACAATCAAGGACTGCCCTTACAACTTGAAGGCACGGAATGCTCAAGTATTTTTCACACAAGGAGAACAATCCACACCACCCGTCACGCCTCCATGTAACACTAATACAGAAGCATCACCAGGAGGGTACCGAAACAATAGACGAGGAAGCAATAACAACAGTAATAACAACACACCTCAGAGAGCAATCCAGTACGACTCCAAAGGAAGACCCATGATCCAATGTAGGCAATGTAACCAATGGGGACACTTCACACGAGATTGTCAGAATGGGGGAGGACAAAATGACGGAATGTTGTGTAAATGGTGGACCGGGCAACCATGAGGATGCCAATTGCCCTAAACAAAAGGGAGTAAACAAGTTGGACATTGTAGACTCTGAGAGGGAAGTATTGGCCATCACAAGAATGCAGGCAAGGAAACTTGAATAACCTGACATGGCTACAGAAAGAGGAAGATTTCAAGAAGCCACGAAAGACATTAGACAGAACACAGAGGAAAGGAGAGGAAGTACGGCTAAAACCCCAAACAAGGGGCCAGTACCCAACATCATGAAACAAGTACTGGAAACTACCATCCCGGTAAAAATTATGGATCTATTGGAAACGGTACCCCAGCTTCGGGTAGCAATATCACAAGGAATAAGGAATCAAGAGGAAAATCTCAGAGAGAAGAGAAAACAGAGAAACCAGAAGAGGAACCAGTGGAGAAAATGGATACCCTATTCACTATTGGGACAGGCAGGACACCCGCAGTAGTGGAAATGGAGATAATGGGATGTAAACTATCTAACACTATTGTGCATGGAGGGACTGGTGTGAACGTCTTACCAAAGGAGACTTGGAAGGCCCTAGGGAAACCCAAACTCTGGCCACCCACATTCCAGTTAGTCGGAGCAGACCAACATGGAATTAAGCCGATAGTAACCTTGGTGGGCCAAAAGGTAATAATTGGTACACGAGTTCTTCCTCGACTTTGTGGTGATTACCTTGGAAAAGAAGGGGTATGATGCCTTGCTCGGGAGGGGTTGCCTAATAGCAGCAAAAGCCACCCACAATTGGAAAAGAAATACCCTATCCATAGAGGTAGATGGGAGAAAATATGTAATAGATTTAAGAAATCAGTGTGAGTCAAGATCTAGCATCTGACTCCGAGGAAGAGAACCGGGAAGGAGCAGAACCAGATGAAGAAAGAGTACTCCAGTTGGGAGGATGCTCTAAAGACAAAACTAGCTCCCTCAATGGGCTATTTCATTGGCAGATGGGAGACTATGAGGTATTCCAGCCAAAGTGCAATATGTTGCAAGTTCAAGAAGCAGAAGAAAGTTATCCCGAGGGGTATAAGGAATACTAGGACGGTACGACAACCATCAATGATAAACCTGCCCACATATTTGAGGAAAAGGTGGAGTACAAGGAAGCCAAGTTGCAAACTGTGAACCTTGGAGGAAAGGACGAGCGCAAGGAAATCCTAATAGGGGACGATTGGGACCCGGTATTGAAGGCAACAGCCTTCAAAATCTTTCTAGAATACAAGGATGTATTTGCATGGACATATAAGGACTTAAAGGGAGTTCCACCTGAATTGTGTGTCCATCAAATACCATTGATACCTAGTGCAAGGCTTGTGCGTAGGCAACCATATCGGATGAACAAGAACTATGCCGCCAAGGTATAGGAGGAAATCACAAAGATGCTGGAAGCAAGGATCATATTTAAGGTACAAACCAGTGATTGGGTGTCCCCCATAGTCATATCCTTGAAGGACGACGTGGAAATTCGAATATGTGTGGACTTCAGGTGCTTGAATGCGATAACTATAAAAGACCCCTTTCCAATTCCTTTTACACATAGTATCCTTGAAGAGGTAGCAGGCCATGAAATATACTCTTTAATGGACGGGTTTTCGGGCTATAACCAAATCAACATTGCTGAGGAGGATAAACTGAAAACCACATTTGTAGTAGAAGATGGGGTGTATGCTTATAATAGAATGCCATTTGGGCTGTGCAATGCACCAGCCACCTTCCAAAGAATCATATTACATATCTTTCAGGGTATGTCAGTGGGCAATTTCAGAGCCTTCCTCGACGACTGGTCGGTGTATAGTGGAAGGAGCACCACCTTAAGATGATAGGTGAATGCATGGATCGATGCAAAAGAGCCAGACTAGCCTTGAATCCAAAAAAATGCAGATTCATGGTACCTCAAGGCAGACTCCTGGGCCACATAGTATGCAAGGAGGGCCTGAAAACAGACCCTGACAAGATCAGAGTAATACTAGAAATGGAAGCTCCGTCAGACGTCACTGGGGTGAAGTCCTTCCTCGGACATGTAGGGTACTACAGAAGGTTCATAAAAGGATTTGTCGGTGTATCTCTGCCCTTAGAAAAGCTCACCAGGAAAGGGGAAAAGTTCTGCTGGGAGAAGGAACAAGAGGAGGCGTTCCAGGAACTAAAGGAGAGACTAGTAAACGCTCCAATACTCATATACCCAGATTGGGACAAAGAATTCCACATCCATGTGGATCCTTCCAACTACGCAATAGGAGCCACCCTGACACAAATGGGGAAGGAAGGACTGGACCATCCAATGTACTTCGCGATTTGGCTACTCTCCAAAGCAAAACGGAATTACAATACCATCGAGCGAGAGGCACTAGGTATGGTTTATGCAGCACAGAAATTTAGACATTACTTATTAGCCACTCCCTTTAAATTTTTTGTGGATCATCAAGCACTCATGTATCTGGTGAATAAACCTGTAATCCAAGGGAGAGTAAGCAAATGGCTAATCCTTCTACAAGAATTTACTTTTAAAATCATAGTCTAGCCAGGGAAAAATCATGTTATTGCAGACCAATTATCCATAATCAAGTCTGGAGAAGCTCTAGGAAGCGGAATAAATGAGGATTTTCCTAATGCCCATTTATTCTGAATTGCCGTATTACCCAAATGGTACGAAGGGTTAGGCCAATACCTGTCAACGGCTACCTTTCCCAAGGAAATGAGCATACAAGAGAGAAGGAAAATTGCGCTCAAAAGCGGGACATTTCAATTGATAGAGGGATTGCTTTAGAAAAAAGGGCCAGATGGGATTCTAAGAAGGTGTGTTATGGAGGAGGAGATCTCAGGAGTCCTGGGAGAATCTCATGAAGGCCTAGCAGGGGGCCATATGGGGCCTAATGCAACAGCACGAAAAGTATTGTTGGTGGGTCTATGGTGGCCTGCGTTGTACACAGATGCTAGAGAATGGGTCCTGAGTTGTGATACATGTCAAAGGGCAGGGAAACCCCTGAAAAGAGACTTTATGCCACTGTTTCCATCGCAACCATAGGAATTGTTCAAGCGTTGGGGTTTAGACTTTGTGGGGCCCCTATCTGTGAGCAATAACCAAAGATGTAGGTACATAGTGGTGGCGACAGAGTATCTCACAAAATGGGCAGAGGCAAGAGCGCTCCCAGACAACACAGCCCGGAGTACTGCCAAATTCCTCTATGAACATATAGAAACGAGGTTTGGGATACCCCTGCAACTCACAAGTGAAAGGGGGTGCACTTTGTAAACCAAACTATCAGAACAATGACAAGTGAGTATAAAATTTTTCACTCATTTTCTAGTCCATACTACCCAAGAGCAAATGGTCAAGCAGAGTCCACAAATAAAATATTAGTAACAATCTTATACAAGACTTGTGGAGTAGAAAAGGGAGATTGGGAAGAATGACTACCAACGGTTCTGTGGACCTACAGGACGACTTACAAAGCCACCACGGGGCAAACACCCTTTCACTTAATGTATGGGCAGGAGGCAGTGATGCTTATGGAATTTGGAGTACCAAGCCTGAGAATAGCATTGGAACACAGACTGGGAGAGACTGAAAGCTAAAAGGAAAGGCTTAATGATTTGATAAAGCTCGATGAAAAGAAGACACTAGCACAATGGGCCACCCAGGTGGCATAGGAGCGACGAAAAGTTTGGCATGATAAGCACCTCAAGAGGATGAATTTTAGACCTGGTCAGTTGGTACTCAGGTATAATGGAAAAAATGCAATTAAACCAAGCAAGTTCAAAATACACTGGTTGGGACCCTACAAAGTTATGGAAGTCAGAGATAATGGAGCTATAAAATTATCCACTTTGGATAATTATCCTGTAAAAGACTTAGTAAATGGATCCAAATTAAGACCCTATACTCAGAAAAAAGAGAGTCCCTGTTTGTCACTTAGAAATAATAGAAGAAGTGAAGGAAAAAGTAAAAAACCAAGTGGAGGGAGGAATAAAGCAGAACCCTAACACTCTAAGTGTTATAAAAGACCAAGGCGTGCACTCATAAATCATACCGCCCTCCACAAGGAGGATAGCAGTCGTACAAGCAGAGTAGCCATACAATCACAAGCAGACGGGAAGTGGCTATACAAAAGGTCGTACAAGGGAACGTGGCAAAGGTTGCAGGGCCGTACGGACAGGAGGTAGAAGGAGACTGTACGAGGGTGCCTGGTCGCAAGGCCGTACGAACCATACGAGCAGAAGGACAGGTTGTACGAACATGGCCGTACTAGCAGAAGGACAGGCCGTACAAGCAGGGTCGTACAAGCAGAGGCTGTAGGTTTGCAGTCGTACGAACAAGAGCCGTACATTGGAGGATTAGATCGTGGGCCGTACGGCCAGTGATCCGTACGGAAGTAGACAACAGGCGTGGAATAAGGAGGTGGAAAACTGTACGAACAGTTCGGACAAGAAGCAAATCAGTGCGAAAAGAACAAGTCTCAACATTCACAGGAAGGAAAAAAACAGTTGGAGCACAAAACGGTTGGGGCTCAGAACGAAATACAAGTGGAAGACCATAAACGAGACTCCATAAAATGGTGAAAATCAGCATGGGGAACCCAAGCAAAGGGCAGATAATTGATTCCAAACAAAAAAGATGAGTCGTGCAGGTCAAGAAGGGGAAGAAGATCACAAGTAAAAAGGAGAAGGGGAGCACCATGGAAAAGACTACGGCTGCCAATATCATCTTTGAGAACATAATAGGAAGTGAATGCCGCGCCTAGTGGGAGAATGCAGCGGAGAAGCACACCCTTAAAGAAGCACTACGCAAGGCAAAGGTAGATAAAATCATTTTCATGCCCATTTTTTATCTGAAAGAATTTGAATCTATATTGCGGGCTATGGTGGATGGCTATGACAGGAAGGCCCACAAATCTGTTATTCAGTACTCCCATCAAGCTATAACTATTTCCTACTCTGCCAAGCAAATAAACAAGGTATTTGGAATACCGAACCGAGGACAGGAAATCACGAAAACTCCAAAAACCCCAATGGCCATGGAGGAGCAGAAGTGGCTGGAGTTAGTATGTAAAAAGAATCTCACCAATCAGGTATGGAATGATATTCTCAGCAAAAGGAACAGTAGGGGCCTAAAGAAGATTTTCATAGCTAACGCAGAATAGAGATGCATTGTGGACCTAGTAAAAAGAAAACTTACCATTGGAAGTCGCACATCAGACATAGCCATCTGGATGTTGCCAGTAGTTGATGGGTTAAATAGAGGACAGATATCCAACTGGGCACAGTTTCTTTCAGACAGGTTACGGGAATTCATGGAGTTGAAACATAAGGCATTTTATATGCCCCATCATACCATAGTTTTATTCCTGGAAGCAGTTTGCATCCAGGTGGCGGAGAGCATAGAGGACCTTTGGTTCCAACTAACAGAGTGGAACCCTACAAGCCAGCCATGACATATTGGATCCACTTGGACACCATGGGAACAGGATCAGGAGGGGGTGAACCACGGAAGAAGAAACTAAGGCAGGAAGTAGAGAAAAATCTCTCTGTTGAAGACTCTTCCAGCCAGGAGGAGGTAGGAGAAGACAGTGGGGAAGAGGACGGGATGAGTGACACATCTTCAAACTCTCAAGAGGAGGATATCCGCCTTGGTCACCTCAAGGGCACACCACAAGATGTTATTTTTTTACCACCACCAGAAGGGCCATTGCCAGGAGGGGTACCAAAGTACGCACAGATTCACAAGACCATCAGCACCACAGTAGAGGAAGAGAGTACCAGGCTTAGTAGGGAGGTTATCCATACATGTCCTAATGTGGAAGATACCCGTACAGCTAGAAGTGGAAAAGTCGGCGAGGAAGTGAATAGCAGATCAGAAAAAGGAAACCCGGCACGGAGGAGGAAGGGAGTAGACAGGAGAAGATTCTTAGATGGGGAGCCACAAGGCTTTCCTTGCCTGGCATGGCCAATCTGGTTCCTACGGATCAACAGACTCACACCAAGGTCATAGACCTCAGAGGACGGCAAGCGTGTGGACACAAGATAAGACTCCACACCCCACAAGGTATTGAAGTAACCCAACCGGTTGCTTTGGTGGTACAAGCTGAGGGAAAATGGGCCCAGAGGGTATAGTGGGAAAGAAAAATACACAAGTGGAGGATGGCGGAGAAGACCTAGTACTGGAGGATGCCGGAGAAGATAGAGTACTGGAAGAAGCAGATAGACTACTGGAGGAGGTTGGAATGGTACTACCACCCTCACCACCACCCAGCGAACCAGGAGAAGAGGACACAACAGGAATCCAAAATCAAACCGAGTGTGGTGTTGAGATGATTACTTTAGAAGATAGGGCAGCAGGGTTTCTCAAGGAGTTAGTAGCTATGGAGTAGGCCACTAGGGAAATCATAGAGCAGGCCAAGAGCTAGAACGTGGAAGCCATAGTCGGAGCAGCAGAGTCCTTGGTAGTGTTCATGAAAGGAGCATGCCAAACAGATTGGAACTTACTTCAACAGGGGGGATATAAAGGAAGAGAAATTGTTGAAATGTGGACAACCCCAGGCATCATACCACAGGCACAGGAACAGCCACCACTCATGCACACCCTAGGAGAAATAGAGTGGGCTTTTAGGAAGACTTACTTGGAACTTCAAAAGGAAAGGGATATGACTAGCGGCATGAAGAAGGAATGGGCAGAAGAAAAGGCTGCATGGCAAAAGGAACGAGCTGGCCTGGAAGAGAAAGTAGCACTAGCAGAAGCAAAAAAGATGGATGCTTTATGGGTTCTCCAAGGAGTTCGGGCCAAACAGAAGATGGCGGAACAAGATCTTTCACGCATCCAGGAACAAGCTTCAAATCCAGGGATGTCTTCGCAACCCAACTCTGAAGATTAATTTTTGGTTAGCACTATTGTCTGGAAGACGACTGTTTTTTTGGGGGGGATAAATGTAGTACAAATAAAGTAATATTGCATTAGTTATAGTTATGTCTTGTCGGGAGGGTAGTTAGGAAGCGAGGAGGTAAGTCCGCTGGTTTTCCCAACCAACTGACGATCATATAAACTCTTTGGTCTTTGATGTAAAACTGTTGGTTTTTGGTATCAATAAAGAAATAGCATTTCCTTGCCATCTTGGTATTCTGGTACTTTGGTATATTGGTATGGTATTATGGTATTATGTTGCTTTGACATTGATGTTTAATGTGTTGTTGGTATCATCGATACTAAGTTCTATTCTATATCCTTTGTCTATATAACCATTCTACAATGGATTCTCTAGTGATCAAGAAGAAACTATAACAGTCAGAGGACTAGGAATCATGAATGACGACTTCCAAATGATTATCACTTGTATTTGTTAAAGTTATTGGAAGGTGACGATCTTACAATAACTTGATCTTCTATCATGATAGACATCTTATGATGGCTGAAACAGATCATGATAGATGATAACTTGCAAGGTTGATTGAGTTCCTTAAACAGACCATGATCTTCTATTGTGATAGACATCTTATGATGGCTGAAACAGATCATGATAGATGATAGGAATGTTCCTATGGTAAGTATTATTGAGAGTACATGTTCACATTACCTATAGGACATTTTTTGAGTTATGGTGAATATCATGAGACTTGATATTCTTGGTCAAACCATATCTCAGATATCATATTAGGTGATGTCTAAAATATTTTTTGAGTTATGGTGAATGTCAGACCATATCTCTGATATCATATTGAGGTGACATATCTCTGATATCATATTGAGGTGATCTCTAAAATATTTGTTGAGTACCTGGTGGACATCATGAGACTTGATGTTGGTAGGCCAGTACTCTGAGTACATGGTGAATATCATGTGACTTGATATTCTATGGCCATTACTCCTAAAATCATGAGATGATATCTCTATAAACTTTGATATTACATTAAGGTAATATATCTTTTCACATTATTTTGAGTACTTGGTGAGTATCATGCGACTTGATATTTTGTGGCCAGTGCTTTGGATATCATGAGATCATAAGTTTTCAAGTACTTGGTGAATATCATGCGACTTGATATTCTGTGGCCAATGCTCTCAATATCATTGGATGATATTCTTATGAATCTATGAGTTATGGTGAATATCATGCAACTTGATATTCCTAGTTAGGCCATATCTCTGATATCACGGTAAATGATGTCTTATGATCCTAATCATGTGTTTAATCTTCCCTAACTAAGAGGGAGTGTTGATGTTTTGTAACTTCAGTTGGATAAACACTATGAGTCAATACTAGTGAAGATATGTATATATATTTAGTATACATGAGATGTATATATATACTTAAATATATATATATATATATATATAAATATTACTATTATGTAAATATTAGAGAAATTAATATAATACTCAAGAGATATTACATATATATATGTATATATATATATATATAATCATAATTATCATTATATTAATTACATAATAATGAATAGACATGTCCCTTGGAGGGACATGTCTCTTCTTGGCTCATTCTCAATATAAATGCAAAAGATTGTTGCATTTGGAAAACACATAGAATCAGATAGTGCTATTACATTTGCAATGATCCTAAAAACCTTAACATAACCAATGGTGACACTTTGCAAGAGACTGCCAAAATAAGAAAGCCAATGTACAATTATTGTGCAAGTGGTGTGGCCTTGGAAACAATGAAGACATTGGATGTTCGAAGCAAAATGCTAGCAGTAATCTAATTGATGTTGAAAGGTAAGACAAAGATCTAGCCATTACTTGTGCCCAAGCAAAGAAAGCAACCTACCCAAACCCATGTATAGAAAAGGAAAGGCTTCATAAAGCAAGCACCAAAGTAGAGAATGCTATGGATAACGAGCATCACTTAAATACAAATGCAAGTACAATAACAAATCAATTACAATCCAATAAAAATATTGCACATCAAGTACTGTAAACTACTGTACTAGTTAAAGTAGTGGGTTTATTACAAAATATTCCTAAATTTTGAAATGTTATTGTATCGAGAGTGAATGAGATGGTGCATGCTATGGCCCAATTGGAATATGTCAAGAATGAAGATCCAACAACGAAAACTCCATTGTTAGGCAACCAATAGATTTACCTAATGTAACTAGCAATTAATATGACAAAGAAACCAGCAGTGATAAATGGAGATTCTTGGAAGGAATCACACCAATACAATTGTGCATGGCAAGTCTCTGCAAGCCAACCATTTGGCTGCAAAAATTTCAACTAGTGGGTGTAGATCAACAAGGTATTAAAGTACTTGAGGTTTGATTGCAGTCTTGAAGAGACGAAAGGTAATTAGTGGAACCCTGGCATTTTTTTTTGTGAATTTTGTGGGCATTTCTTTGAAGAAGAAAGTATATGACCCATTGCTATGCTAGGATTGGCTGGTAGCAACCAAGTCAATCATAATTGGAAAAGAATAGAATCCCCGTTGAAAACAAGGGTCAAAAGAATGTAATTGATTTAAAGAATCAAGTCGTCAACGAGGAAGCAGCTTCCTCACTTTCATTAGATTCAAACTCTGAAGTAGAATAGACAAAGAGTTAGGGTCAGATGGAAGCGAATGACAAAGAAGTGTGGAGTTAGAGTCATGCTTAGAAGATGAAACCAATTATCTTTGTGGCCTATTTCACTTTAAAATGGAGGACTATGAGATACTTCCACATGTAATTTTCTTAAAGCTACAACTCTTGGTGAAGGGCAGCTGATGAAAGCATGTAAATTATGGATGATACGTCTAAGAGCAAAATATGTAATGTGGAGTGTATAAATAATGTCAAGGGAAATCAATTTCACCAAAAATTTACAAGAAAAGAAAGAGGAAATTAGAAGGGATGGAAAATGGAAAGAAAAAGAAAAAGAAAAAAATAATGGAGATGGAAAAAATTTAAAGGGGAGCCAACTACTGAGATTATATTTAGAAAAAGAATCATTAAAATATTTTGGATGAGGAAAATTCAATTAGAAGGAAAAAATATTCGAAATGGACAAAAAAGGTCATTAAAATATTGAGCATGAGGATATTGTAAAGTGCAAAGGCCTATTTATTAAAGTGTCAAGGAGAAAAATTATTGAAGGGGTTGAACTAAAAACTTCTAAAAAAATATGAAGGGAAAAAAAAGGAACAATTAAGAACCAAAAATATAAAGACAAGAATTTAAAATTAGAAAAAGTAGGGATATATTCTCACTCTCAACAATATAATATTTCTCACTCTTGGCGACATTATATTTTTCATTCTCAAAAACATGATATATTTTATTCCCAATGATGTCATTCTCGGTGGCATCACATTTCACTCTTGACGAGGGCACTTTGCAATGTACAACTCTTAGCGACAAGAGCTCTTTATCATTCTCAACAACACATTCCTCTTCACATCCTACGAATTTTATATGCTCACAACCATATTCAGCGTCAACACTTGGAGATTGTACAGAAGCACTTTGAGATCGCACAACATTCAACTCTGAGCATACAAGCCAACGTCTACTTTGTACGACCCTCTATTGTATCATACAACCCTCCCTTAGCAGTGTACAACCTAGACAAGTCTCCTTGGGCATACAAAAGCATCAAAAAGTTCACATCGTATGGCATCTTCGTGACATAATTCACGTTGTACGGCCTCACTTTCCCACCGTATTGCATCACTCTCAAATCATGGGGCTTGCAACTCGATGTATAGCCTAACTAAATTGCACACATCGTACAGCAAGAACGTGCTTTCAACATACGACCCTTACTTAGCCATGTTGTAAGACCTCACTATGCGAGATCATTAATTGTATGGCCCTTTGCAAGCATCGTACAACATGCAAGTTGTTATTCTTCTACCATATGGAAGCACACGCATCCACTCAAGGTGTGATTCCTTCACATTGTACAACCTTTGCCTCATTGCATAATATGGCTGCTAAGATCCTCAGGATATGCACATGTTGGCTTCTCCACTGTACAACAACATATAGTACTCCATCCTTTGAAAATATAGCCATCAATTTTGACGTGGAGAGTGCGACTTGATCAGAACTTTGACATGAAATATCTATTTTCAGACTTCATAAACATTGTTTTTGGAATCTTAAAAAATCATGAAAATGATGTGCACTACGATGATTTGTGTGGTTCTAAGGATCTTAATTGGACTTGGCGATGGGGGCTTCGCCCCCAACCCTGCCCTATATCGCAGCAAGGAGCACACCCTAGATGTCGCCCTAGGACCCCACAAACAAGGGGCACTACAACACAACCCCACTTGGGGCATCACCCCCAAACTCCCATCACACTCACTCAATTTTCCAAGCACAGTCCAAGTTTGAATCAGTGAAGTACAATTCATTGTCTCCACTACTGTTATTAGTCTTCCTTCATGTTACTTGATGTTTACTTGTCGTCAGGAAGACGACTTTTTCTTTTTGGGGGGATGACGTAGTCAACATATAATGTCTATTGTTATGTTCAATGATTTTGGTTATATGACTATGTATCAATTGTTTACATTAACTTGTTTGTCATTCATGGGTAGTTATAAGCGTCGATTAACTGACAGTTGTGTTACTCTTGGCAACCATCGGGTCATTTAAATATATTGTGCATCGCCATGGAATGTAGTATGATGTAGTTGGATCAACTTCGATCCTTGGTCGATCATCTTTGGCATGCTTCTATAATAATTTCCTATGTAAATAGGCATATTTCACTCTTGTATTTGGTATGCTTTGTCATTTGTATTATTAATTCATGTACTTAATTTATTGGATATAGCAATAAACAAGGTCGCTCAAAACAAAAAATAATATTTTTGTTTTTAATGTGAACACTAAAATGTGCACCACAATAGGGGAGGTCGGCCCAAATTAAAGATTATTTTAAATTTGACATTTTACCATAAACATAGAACCCTTTGACATCAATGACAACAATATCCAACAAGCATTAAGTAATTATTGTAGATAGGTCATTGTTGAAGGGATCTAGCTCAATGCTATATTTAGCCTTCAAAAGAAAGTTTGTGTTAATTGGAAAACTTC
The DNA here is from genome assembly GCA_027943335.1 of Chamaecyparis obtusa. NCBI lineage: Eukaryota > Viridiplantae > Streptophyta > Pinopsida > Cupressales > Cupressaceae > Chamaecyparis > Chamaecyparis obtusa. The sequence goes on from BSBK01004778.1 coordinate 1,489,631, forward strand.
AAAAACTTCTTGATGAAGCTATTAATTTATAAAGGATATTCTATAATATCTCTTTCGTGCATTGTTATAATAAAGAAAATAGATCAGCTCATGCCTCGCCAATGCAAGGATCTCTAAAGCTTCAATCAACCCTTGTAAGTGGTTTCAATGACACATAATTGCTGTTAGGAAGATTGATTTTGGATGATCAGGGACCTTGAACTCTTTGGTGGACCTAACTTTCTTCCCATCCCCAATAGCAATATTTTATTCCACTTCATGCTATTTGTTTTTTTATTTGGCTTGCTTCCATTATTTATCATCACTTGGGTTGTTACTAGTGTCATCTTTTAATGAGAATTGCTCTATCCTTCACCCTATCATGCAAGCTGACACATTCCAAATCTCATATTTCTCTCATGGCAGCTAATGGTTTAGTTGCTCTTAGTTTTGCATATGTGGTTTCTTCATGGTTGCTCTCTAAGTTTTCACTTAGGCTAGGTGGCATTTGTCTAAGTCTGCTTATTTATCTTACAACTCATATTTCTCTCATGGCAGCTAATGGTTTAGTTGCTCTTAGTTTTGCATATGTGGTTTCTTCATGGTTGCTCTCTAAGTTTTCACTTAGGCTAGGTGGCATTTGTCTAAGTCTGCTTATTTATCTTATTTGTCTAAGTCTGCTTATTTATTTGGCTTGCTTCCATTATTTATCATCACTTGGGTTGTTACTAGTGTCATCTTTTAATGAGAATTGCTCTATCCTTCACCCTATCATGCAAGCTGACACATTCCAAATCTCATATTTCTCTCATGGCAGCTAATGGTTTAGTTGCTCTTAGTTTTGCATATGTGGTTTCTTCATGGTTGCTCTCTAAGTTTTCACTTAGGCTAGGTGGCATTTGTCTAAGTCTGCTTATTTATCTTACAACTCCTATGTGCCACTCTGACATCTCCCAAGACCCATTTCTATATGGAATAGTCATTCTCTATTAAATATGGTTAAAAGAGTTTGAAGCCAAGATCAATTGAGAATTCTAAGAAACTCTATTCTAGGTCTTTATCCTTGCTATCTTTAAGTTCAAACCTCATGACAATGGTCTCTAATGAGCTTCGAGTTTCGATTGCAGGTCTGGTGCTCCATCCTAAGGCTTTCAATATCACTATGTCAATTATGGTAGGTCAGGTGGGGATTGTCTATTGGATAGTAATAAGGAGGTGTCATTGGAGAATGTTGCTTTGTCGAGTTTAGGCTCTTTCAAGGATATTTTATCACCTCCTCTAGTAAGTGATTTATGAGCTCTTTGGCTTGAGGTATGGAACTTCCAATAAAAAAATTCAATCTCTTTCACCTTTCTTCCTTGACCTTCAAATGGTGGTAAAAACTTTATTAGTATCTCGAACAATACCCCAAAGGTTAAAAACACAATTATGCTTCCAATTTTGGTGGGCTATGTTTCGCTTCATAAGAGAAAGAGATAAGAGGTTATTCATGGTGCTTGTTTTGAGTTCTAGAGGTGGTGGAAATCTAGCTCCTAAATGGGTCACAGCTTGAACACAAGGTGGAAAAGACATGTCTAGTTTTCTAGAAGCTTCGCCTAAGGGTCATGGAGGGGTGGGTCGCTTGGGTGTCACCAAGCTTTGGGTTCCTAGCTTATTTTTTCTCAGTTTGTATCTTGTTTCATGGCTCCATTGGTTGTATGCCCTCATTCCCTCAAGGTATTTATATGCTTTTAGTATTTCTAGTTTGTTAAATGCTTCCATCTATTACCAAAAGGCTTTTGACAACTTCTCTACTCCTCCAGCCTCTTAGAGGTCTAGTATGTAATTATTGTCGTCCATAATCGATGTTTGTCTTAGTTACCAGATTCACATCCTAGAGGTGCAACCGGGTCCGAATGTGGTATGGGTTCATCCTGGATGTGCATCCAGGACTATAGATGCGGCTAGATGCGCACCAAGCGCATCCGAAGTGTATCCACAGGCCTGGATGTGCATCTGGAGTGCATCTAGACACATTCGTAGCCCAAACTTCAAGTGCCACTCAAAAAACATAAAAATAAAGAAGAAGTTTTTTGCTAAAACCCTAAAACGACCCTTTATGAGGTCATTCAACCAAAAAACATATCATTTATTTAGCTCATTCGCTCTCTTCTCATTTTGTCTCCATTTTGGCAATTCAAAGAGCGGGTGGATTTTTTGAAGGAGATCATTCGTGGAGTGCCAGATAGCTTCTACAAAGGAGATTTAAGAATCTAAGGTAAGCATTTGACCCTATTCTTTAGTCTTTTAATGAATAGTTTTTAGATTTTGATAAAAAATTTCAAGTTTTATTCTAAATTTTTTTTAGAAAAAAAAAAGAAACATATTCAACTCTTTGTTATAATGTTTTTATATCATTCTTTTGCACTTGTATGCTTGCATTTATTAGTTTTTTTCTAATTTAAAATTATGTAATTTCTTATAATAGCAAAAAGTCAGATTGCAAGAATGGCGAATAGTCAAAGTTCAGTGGGTGGGGAAGGAGACCAAAGATTCAAAATTGATAAAGGATCTCCTTTATGGAAACATACCACAAGGATTTCACAAATTACAGGAGGTGGGGATAGGTTTGGAAGTGTAGTTTGTGTAATTTTTTAAAAAAAACACATATTCTCAAGTGAAAATTCACTTTGTGGGCCCTGCTAATAAAGGGATTTCAAAGTGTGAGGACCCAGAAAAAGAAGGGGTTATTTGTAGTACAAATAGCAGCATTTGTAAAAGAACAAGATGTTCATAAAATGATTAAAAGAGGAAAACAAAGTGCTTATAATTCCGAAAAGAAAAAAAATAAATGTGCCCACTGATAGAGTAGCAGCCTCCAAACATCCATTCTTGCCTATGTAATGTCCCCTTTTGTTCAATCTTATAAAATAGGGACAATTGACTTGCAAAGATCAATTGCAAGAGATTTCTTTCCTCAAAGTCTCAAATAAGACTAAAAAAAATGATAATAATTGAAGTAAAAATAATTGTCTATGATACCACTTCTTAGATGATTTTTCTTATGTGATATAATTAATATCAATATCATTGTTATCTCTGATTCAACAATTAGATATATGCAATATGATTTTGATCACCAGATATGCACTTAGTGCAATGCAACAATGTTAAGATTATCTCTGTTGTCTTGGATATGATTGATAACAATTATGTAAGAATGATCTTGATATCCAATATGTGCTTCTGTGTAATGTCCCAACTACTCAACTAAGATCTTTGACAGATAGACCTTGGTTATCTCTGTGAATATCTTGCTCTACGATATCCCTCTCACTGCAGAAGGGATATATTTTGTATGTAGTTGTAATGTCCTTCATTTGCAGCCAGCGCTAGAGCGTTCCTCTCCACTTATGATTATTGATAGATTAATATGCAGTGCTAGAATCTGCTAATTTCAATGTGAATCTCATAGTGCTGAAAGTGCTTGATGAACATGAACTCCTACAACTGCTTGTTGTATGATCCCAGTCCTGAAACATATCATTCTCATAAGTACAAGCAAATGGGATGAGTTCGACACCTCCACGCTGATTGATATTAGACTTAGATGGTCGTTATCAAGATGGTCCACTATAAGAGTATAGCCGACTTATTGATCATGTTAGCTCTCATATCCAAGAGCTAAAAGGGATCACATGTATTCCTTATGTTTTAGAATCGATGATAAATCAATCCAATTGCTCACTAAGCACCACCGTCTCCTTAGCCGACTACAGGAGAAGTATATCGTGTGAAGCTTACAAACTTCCGATGGCAATGTTTCCCATAGTCCAGATTTCTTCCACAGTACTCAACACAATCACTACTTTGCAACTGATAGTTGTTCTAGATCTGGTAAGTATTATAGATCTTCTAACGCAATATATAGGAGTCGGCTTGGGATTTTTCCAGTAGTCTAATTCATTTCCTTCCCGTGATGCAATTGGCTAACTGTATTGGAATTTTCGATCTTCCTTCGTTGAATGGTCTTCCTTCCTATCTGACCATGTTCTCCACTCCCCCTTTTAAATCTTGTTTTTTCCTCCCATTAATACCCGTATGGGAGAAAAGAGGCAACTTCCCTCAGTTGTCATGACTCTTGAGTTATCACCGTATGAGCCACCAATTTCGATATGTGAAACTAGCGTTTGGTATATATCGTTCTTTAATTGATATATGGATGTATTAGGATATATTTTTAGATTTATATTATAATATATATTATATGATATCATAATATGATAGTGATGATATATGTACAATATTAATTATTTACTATTTAATTATTATCTTATTTATATTATATTTAGTAATCTAACATTATATTAATAATATATTATTATATTTTGTATTAGTAACAGATTTATTATTAATCTATTTATTTGAATTATTATTTATCAATTTATATCTATTATTATTTATTTGGAAATTATAATATTATTTATTTAGTAATAATATTATTTATTTATAATATAATTATTAAATTTATTTATTAATAATATTATATATATTATTATTAATAATATATTCTTCCGTTATTATAATAATAATTTAATTAATTATATATTATGATTTAATTATAATTATAGTTTTTTTTAATATTCTTCCGTTATTATAATAATAATTTAATTAATTATATATTATGATTTAATTATAATTATAGTTTTTTTTAATATTCTTCCGTTATTATAATAATAATTTAATTAATTATATATTATGATTTAATTATAATTATATTTTTTTTCCTTATTAATTATTTAATCTTATATTCAATTCTTATTATCATTAAATTCCGATCTGGAAAGGGGACATTACAACCTACCCTCTACAGAAGATGAAGATGAAATGTAAATTCCCACCTGCAAAAGAGGTCTATTGGACAAAGCATTTAAAATGGAAGAAAGAGATATTGCTGAACAAAAAATTGCATGTTGCATCTATGCCAATGGTCTTCCATTCAACTTGGCGAGATCGCCATATTGGCGAGAAATGGTGTCGGCAATGCAAAGTGCACCACCTCGTTTCACAAGTCCTGGGTATGAAAAGTTGTATACCACCTTATTTCAAAGAGAGAAGAATTTTGTAGAGGCCTCATTGAAACCAATTAGAGATTTTTGGACCGAATCAAGCATTTCTATTGTTTCTAATGGATGGAAAGATTGCCACAACCGTCCATTGATAAATGATATTGCGGTGTCCCCCAAAGGGCAATGTTTTTAAGGGCAGTCGATTGTGAAGAAGAAGTCAAAGATGCAAAGTTCATTTCCAGGATACTCATTGCCTCCATAGAGATGGTGGGTCATGAGAATGTGGTGCAAGTAATTATAGACAATGCAAAAAATTGTAGGGTTGTAGGTGCTTTGGTTGAGGCAAGATATGAGCATATGTTTTGGACACCATGCACCGTACACTCCCTCAACATAGTGATGCAAGCAATTGGCACCCACATAGAGTGGGTGAAAGAAATATACCAAGAGAGCGAGGAGATCCAGATGTTTGTGATGAACCACCCTATGTCACAAGCAATTCTCAGAACTTTCTCGAGATTGGAATTGAAGGTAAACTTAATTTATTTATTTAATTTTTATTTATATCATGTTCAATATCAATATGTATATAAATTGGTAATATTTTAATTTTTGTGTTATTTACATATTTTTAATGTGTTATTGACTTACTATTAACATAATCCTAGATTGTTGAATCCTTGAAGAGTCTAAAAGTGGAGAAACATGTTAGCAGAGAATTTGACTTGTTTGTCTTGAGAAGAAATCTTTCTCCTTGTGTTGTTAATGACCAATCCGAAATGGATGCTAGTACATTGTGGTACCTCCATGGTCAAGATTATACGTACCTCCACCCTGTTGCAATCAAGATCCTCTCACAAGTTTTTTTTTGTTTTTATTACCACTTGTATTGTAGAATTTAGTATTTAACAATCTTTAATTTATTTTGCATTTTTTATTTTTTGTTTTGTTGGTTTTCTCTCTAGGTTGCAAGTTGTTCGGCCGTTGAATGGAATTGGAATACATACTCATTTATCCACTCAATGAAGCATAACCGATTGGCTTCAAAAAGAGTTGACGACTTGATTTATATTCATTCCAATCTGTCTTTTGTCACATAAGGATCCGCAATACGAGGGGGCAGCGAAGCTTTGGGATGTAGCAACTAAGTGTACAAACTTGGATGCAACCGTTGAGGATCTTGCTAGAGTCACTATGGATGATGATGATGACGACATACCTACACATGGTGCATCTAGTGCAAGCGGAACCACTTTGGGATCAAATGATCTTGAACTTGCAGCAGCTGAAAATCAAATAGATGATGGTTTTTTTAATAATCCTTTTGATGATTGATGAACTACATTGAACAATGAAGATAGAAGACAATACAATTTTTTAATGTCAATTTCGTAATTGTAATGATTTTGTTCAAGTTATTAGATATATAACAAATGAAAATGGATGCAATTTTATTTTTCTATGTCTACTAATGAATGCCTTTTCTTTTCAAGTATACAGCAATGAAGGACTATGCAATTTCAAAATTAATATCACAAATATATGAGCACTATTTGTATATGAAATTATCACAAGAAAAATGCTGATGGAAATTATCTCTGAATATTTGCTGATTGATGAGAGAAGATTAACATTCAAAAATGTTGTATATATTTGCCTTTGATCAATCAGCAAATGCTTATTTATATGAGAGCCATGTCCCTATAGAGTCATGTGTCCTTGAGGAGACATGGCTCTATAATGCCATGTCTCTTCATTACCAACCAATGCAACTCAATACATATAAAAAGTCACCAATAAACAATGCCTAATGCAATAACACCGATCGGTCTCAATAACTAATCGGGTTCTTAATATCACCGAGTGTTATGATTATCGGGTGTTTATGATTTTCATCAGGTGTTAAACATATTGGTAATTATCAAGGCAAGAGTATAATACGCATTTTGTTCGATACTTATAAATTTTCATATGTGATGTTAATTTGATCAAAATATTATTATTATGAGGAAAGATCATAATTTCAGAATATGAATAAATAAATATATACACTTCAAAATATGAATATTTAAATGTATGTATATATATGAGTAGATATATAATAATACTTATTATATTAATATATATACATATATATATATATATATATATATATATATCATAATTGATCTATTATAATAATATTAATATCTACTATATTTTATCTAATCCAAACTACAAACATCAACACTCCCTCTTAGCTAGGGAAGATAAAATTCATCAAAATGCAATTCACAAAAGATCCATTACTTTTAAGAGAGAAGATATCACCTCATCGTGATATCAAGAGATATAGTCTGATCAAGAATATCAAGTCTCATGATATTCACCATAACTCAAAAAATATTTTAGATATCACCTCAATATGATATCAGAGATATGGTCTCCACAATATGATATTAGAGATATGGCCTAACCAAGAATATCAAGTCTCATGATATTCACCGTAACTCAAAAAGTATTTTAGATATCACCTCAATATGATATCAGAGATATGATCTGACCAAGAATATCGAGTCTCATGATATTCACCATAACTCAATAATGTCCTATAGGTAATGTGCACATGTACCCTAAATAATACTTACCATAGGAACATTTATCATCTATCATGATATGTTTCAGCCATCACAAGATGTCTATCACAATAGAAGGCCATGGTCCTTTTAAGGAACTCAATCCACCATGCAAGATATCATCTATTATGATCTGTTTCAGCCATCACAAGATGTCTATCACAATAGAAGGTCAAGTTATTGTAGGGTCGTCACCTTCCAATAACTTTTACAAATACAAGTGATAATCATTTGGAAGTCATCACTTCCTTGTGATTTACACAAGGCCCATTTAGCCATGAAGAAATATTTTCATTAGTACAATAATCAAATTTACAATCACATCAAGTTTACCTCAGAAGCGTTCTATCTTTATTAGTGAACTCCCTCTCAATCTAGAAGTTCTTTAGAATACAAGTTTCTCTGAATACAATTTTGAGTTACTGACTTCAGCAAGGGTAGCTTGATGTTTGAGTCTGTAGGGACATTTTGTTGCAATGTGACCATATTTGTCGCATCTATAACATTGTACTGTAGAGTAGTCTCTTGGTTTCTTGAACGGTTGTTTACCATATGACTTCTTGCCCTTTTTCCTTTTCAAACTAGTGATGAGAACCTGAACATCTTCATTTATGGGTTCCATGATTCCTCTAGATATTAGATTACACTCATCTTGAATGCAGTCAGCTTTTAGTCGATCAAATTTGGGGAGTTGGAATGAGCACTTACTCTTTGTCTAAAGTTTTCCCATGAGATAGGGAGCCCATTTAGAGTTATCATAGTTAACTCATTATTATCATAAATGTGACCGATTGAAGAGAGTTGGTTCCTTAATTCTATTATCCTCATGAAATATGAGGTGAAGGTCTCTCCTTTATTCATTTTAATATTAGAAAGTTGATTTTTAAGGGTAAGGATTCTACTGGTGTTGTTGATCTCAAACATGTTTTCCAGGGCTTTGAACATGTCATATGCGGAGTCTAACTTTGTGATGATAGGTAGTAGATGATCTTTTACTCCGTCTACTAATAATTCCATTGCTCTAGTATTGTCCTTTTCCCATTGACTTTGCTCGTCATTTCCATTAGGTTTAAGAGGAATTTCTATTATCGTCTTTAACTCATTCTTCCTTAGTATCAACATCATTCGTAGTTTCCATGATTCAAAATTTGAAGCACCTTCAAGTCTGATTCCATTTGCCATTTTGAATGTACAAGATATCCAGAAGAATTTTATGATCTTGATTGTTTCTCAAGCTTGCATATATTTTCTTCAATCTAATTTGATCTTCCTTCAAGCGGTTAGGCTTTATAGAAGGAACCTCGCTCTGATACCATGTTAAAGTTATTAGATATATAGCAAATGAAAATGAATGCAATTTTATTTTTCTATGTCTACTAATGAATGCCTTTTCTTTTCAGGTATGCAGCAATGAAGGACTATGAAATTTCAAAATTAATATCACAAATATATGAGCACTATATGTATATGAAATTATCACAAGAAAAATGCTGATGGAATTTATCTCTGAATTTATCTCAAAATATATTTCTGAATATTTGCTGATTGATGAGAGAAGACTTGCATTCAAAAATGTTGTATATATTTGCCTTTGATCAATCAGCAAATGATTATTTATATGAGAGCCATGTCACTATAGGGCCATGTGTCCTTGAGGAGACATGGCTCTATAATGCCATGTCTCTTCATTACCAACCGATGCAACTCAATACATATAAACAGTCACCAATAAACCGATCCAATAACACTGATCGGTCTCAATAGCTAATCAGGTTCTTAATATCACCGAGTGTTATGATTATCGGGTGTTTATGATTTCATCGGGTGTTAGACATATTGGTAATTATCAAGGCATGAGTATAATATGCATTTTGTTTGATACTTATGAATTTTCATATGTGATGTTAATTTAATCAGAATATTATCATTATGAGGAAAGATCATAATTTCAGAATATGAATAAATAAATGTGTATATATGAGTAGATATATAATTATTATTATTATTATATATATTAATATATATATCATAATTGATCTATTATCATAATATTAATATCTACTGTATTTTATCTGATCCAAGCTATTTACATCAACAATTTTTACTATTTGAATCGTGAACCTAGACATATATGATATGGCTTATTTGAAAAATTTTGAAATATCAATGGCATTAATATTTATCTTTGGCATTTGGCATTGATCAATGATGAAGTATCATGCTATCAAATGATTTAGTTTTACAAATCTGTATATTTCTTTAATTTTTTTTGTATATATAATATATATATACACACATGCAACCAAATGTACCCAAACACCAAAAACAAATTCCACATATCCACGTATCGGATTCTCGTACCCATATGTGTACCCGTACCTGAACCGGTAACTTTGATGTTTGTTAATAGCTTTTTGATGTTATATGTTAACATTCATATAGAGTACCTCAGATAGCCTTCTTCAGTAATAACAGTTCCAGTTAGCATGCAGCATCAATTAACAAAGACTGAGTAACAGTTCCAGTTAGCATGCAGCATCAGTTACCAAAGACTGAGTTTCACTTCCAGTTAGAATGCAGCTTTTAGCCAGTTGTTAATAAGACTGAGTTAATCCTTGTGCCAGTTTTAGATACCCACTAAATCAGACTGCACTTCAAATCCTGAGTGCCAACTAAGTTTACGGTAAGATTATCTTCTGTTAAGTTTGTTGTGTTTCAGTTCAACTGGAATAGGGCATCGACTTTCCTTCATAGAGATCATGCATCTATTCAAATAGCTCCTCTGTGCGCCCATTTCCAAGTCTATAATAGAAAGAACAAACATTCAAATCGGTAATAAGAAGTTTTTTTATTAATTCTGCAGCAAACTTATATTTAGCATAATAATAGTTTGACAGTCATTAGGATTTATTGATTTCTATAGTTTAAGTTAAATAGATTCTTGCATCTACCAAAAAGGATAGTTTGGATAGGTATTAATTTCAATTAGATTCCTGTAAGAATTAAATTATTCAAAGTTGAAAATCTGTTTACTAGGATTTAGAAAATTTATCATGTGAGGACCCCAATAGATCCCTCTCTATTAGTATCAAAATATATATATATATACATAGAACTTAAATATATAATAAATAAACAGATTTTAGAAAATTTATCATGTGAGGACCCCAATAGATCCCTCTCTATTAGTATCAAAAATATATATATATATATATATATACATAGAACTTAAATATATAATAAAATATTTATTTTATATTACTAAAGATCACTAACATCTTGATCTAGCCGTTTCAGAGAAGACTTTGTGCAGGAAATACAGCAGAACAAGGAACATGACAAGGAACCTGTCAAGGTTTGAGCCGCTTTATATACTTCTGCAGAGATATCTGTAATATTTTCATGTAATATACATTTCAAGCAATGTAATATGATTGTATATAAAGGGTAATGCCCCTTAAGAATAATTGTAAAATGGGGTATGACTCATTAATCTTTTGTATTAGAAACAGGACGTAAGTCCCAGGCTATACTGGAGGTTTTTCTTGCCTCCGTTACTTCCGGTGCCTGCAGTGAACGGAGGTCTTTGCAAAAAAATCTTTAAATAATAAAAAAAAAGGCATTGGCCTATGATTTATCAAAAAAATAATAATAATAAAATATTTATATGTAAAAAATAGAATGTATGTAAAAGATATGATTTAAATATCAATCCTTCATTAGCTCAGTCAATTAATATTACTACTAACAATAAATATTCAAATATAGCATTTACATTACATAAATAAATTATATATATCAAATTTATAACTCCATTACAGCCCCCTAACTGCATTGTAGTTATGAATTTCAGCATTGTTATTATATTGGCCAGGTTACAATTACGGTCACCAATTCTCCCAACTGAATATTAATACCAGAAATCTCCTAATCACCTTGTGTCTAACAAAATGAAACATGGTGGTTAACAGTAACTCCATACTGAAAACAGAACTTGATGATCACTTTATCAAAATAAATAGCGCAACTGCTCCAGAGTAATATACTATAGACGCTTTAGATGCCAATCATAATATCAAGCTACACATAAACCTTTTCTTTATGGCAGCGGAATTACGTGGCTTGTACTTATAAAGGTGACTACTTCTCAGTTCTCACAATGCATTGGATGCCTTGACTGTCTTTTACCACCTGTATTCCCAAAAACATAAAGATTAAATAACAATCTCATTGAGTTTCACTCATTGCAATTCCATTTAATCGGCAAAATCATATAGCTTTGGCAAATGACAGCTCATAGGTCCTAACTGAGAAGAAATGCTATGCATCAAGACTCAAAGACCCAGTATTTGCTCATTCCATGCCCAGAAACTAAACAGTTAGCTTTAGTGCACATGACAACTTGATAGTGTATCTTTGCAGCATGCTCAAAGAAATACATGATCACAAATCTCACAAGACAGAGGAAATATCACTGTTACCCGGAGGCCCGTCTCCCCCCTTCCAGACGCGTCTCAGAGATGGAGATGCGTCTCGGAAACATTTTGTGTCTCCGGAGTCTTCAAAAATGGCTGGAAACTTCATGGCCAAGTCTCCCGAAGAATCCGAGTCTCCAATTCCAAAAAAATGAAGTCTCCCCCATCTCCTAATTAAAAAAAAAAATTAAAATACAACATCAAGCCATTTTATGTATTTTGACCCTCATTTTAATGTTTTCTTTATGATCACAGCCTCGTGGAGTCGATAATACTAGATAGATTTCTGATTTTTCTTTACATTTTGCTTACCCGCTGGGGTAGACTAGTTTAATCATGCATAGACATTATACAGGAAATGTAAATAACAAGATATATCAGAGAACACCAAAGCTTTCATTAATCATTCAGATTTCAGTACATACACAATAGTCACAATGATCATGATGCTTCGAATGAGCAAGTACAATGTTTATATACAATCCGAAGAGGTGCAACCAAGCGTCGTCACACCCATTCCCAACCGCCGGCAATATAACTAACCTCCGTCGGCAACTAACACCCGACGGTAACACAAACTTTACGGCTAACACAGTTCTGAGTTTTTGTTTGCATATCAGCGATTTAGCATCAAACTATATATTTTTGAATTTCCAATTTCAATATGTAATGATAATCTCAGCGATTATTAATCTGATATGATGATGATCAAATGCAATATTCAGAAATTAGATATGACTATGAGATATGCAATGTGAGTTTTGATCTATTTGACTCTATAATATATATTAATATGACATTACTATTTAGTATTAGTCTTTGACTCTTTAAACTTTTAATGTTCAATGTTCATACTTATAACTTTCCATTGTTCTTGTATTCAAAGCACTATGTTATGAATCTATGGTATTTCTTTTGCAAATACTCACTTTTTGCAAGGTACGAAAGGATGCAAAGGAAATTTATTTTGCTTCTTATCAGTAAGCTCCCCTTGCATGGCAACCATCAAGATAAGACTCGATGACAAATCAAAGTCAATCCGGACTGGCACTTGGCATCCCAGTTGAAGTCAGCCAACTTGCACCTGGTAAGTTGCAGCTAGAGTTGAATACACTATTTTGTCAAATTTCAATACTCAAAGTGTTCCTAGGGATAATGGGCCTGCATATCTCCTATGAAAGCCACATTCCTTGTGAATTCCCCTTGCATGATAACCATCCAGCTTATATTCCCTCGCAAGTCAAAGTCAGTCAGGACTTGAACTTGGCTTCCCAGTCGAAGTAATTGCGGACTTGCGCCTGGCAAGTTGTACCCAGGATTAGATTCGGTATTTAACCCGATTTCATTCAATATTAAACATGTCTCTTGGAATTATGACCTGTCGATCCCCCACGGAAGCCCCATTTCTTGTAAACACGCAAAACCTTAACCAACCCTTAGCAATATCAATTTCTCTAACCAAGAGTCAGATGTAATGACCCATCTGCCATAAAAACCAATTGAATCTTACCAATAAAAAAACAGATCGACTTCTGACTTCACCAAAAATTCAAGCTTACAAAAATGCCTCCGCGCAAAACACAAATAATAAAACGCATCAAATATCTTCTCTAAGATAAATTTAAACAATGAAACCATTGATCCAGAACCCTAGTTCATTAAAAACTAAAATAAAGAAAAACTCGCAGACAAAATCGAAAGGGTTAATTTTACAGCTGAATTCCAAAATGCAAACAAATCTTACTAACGGTAAAACAACCAACAGCTCAAATTAAATCCTCACACTACTATCGTTGAGCGTTTTTGGCACCAATGTGCAATTTTAATCCAAAACAACCAAACCGATCACACAAACTGAACACTGCGAAAAATCAATGTAATTGACAGTAAACCCTAAATCCAACACAAATGCTCATATCACAGGGGATTTTGAGGGGTGGAGGGGATGGAAATCAAACTCGTTAGCCAGAATTACATACCTTACCAACGGTGTTAGACATCCCTTCTGAATTGAAGACTTCCAGTCCAATACTGAACATCCTGTTTCCATACATACGCGTAGGCACAAATGACTGCATTTCTCTAAGTAAACCAAAATACAACACCACAACAGAGAGAAAGGGATAAACACTTCTTTAAAGAAAGCTGTAGTAAGCAGACGCCCGAAAACTACATGAGTTAGTTCAAATTTACCTCAACTTTGCCCATCTGCCAAATGGAATATGTGAGCAATTTTCTTCAAATATAAACCACTCCGTACTACACTTTCCAGAAATATACATGCACGTTTAAATCTCTCTCCACATACGCTTTTTTTTATTATATTTATGTTATTTTATAAGATTTCAAGTAATATACGAGACGCTACTAGATCAAACAAATTATGTCTTTATGCTTTTTTAAGCAAAAAGCATGGGAGATCTCTCCCATTCGTTAGAAATTTAGAGGTAAATTCATAGACAAAATCTACGAATCCCCACTTTGATATGATTGTTTGGTTTTGAATCTAAACAGGATTTTCCAATATCCGTTAGGTTTGGTTTTGTTTTGTTTTAGTTTGTTTTTTAAAGTGGTTGGATAGTATAGTTAAAAGAGAATACACAAGAGTGGACATTATTTACTTTAGATGTGTATTTATTTATATATTATATTTAATTTTAAATAAAAAATAATTTTAAAAAATAAGTTTTAGATTTTATTGATAAATAAATATAGGTATTGAGGTTGTATTAATATTAAAAAATAAAAAGGAAGGGGATACAAGTAAAATTGAGGTAAGATAGGTTGGGTGTTGGGTTGGGTTGCACTTAAGATACCTCTAAAAAAGGAAGAGGATAGAGTTAGAGGAAGGTTGTCTTATTATAGAAAAAATAAAAAGTTGAGAGGATAATAAAAAGAATTTATGGTTCATTAAAATTAACTTCTAAAAGTTTTTATTGCAATCAATGATGTTGTATGTCATGCAAAAGTGTCTAGAGGGGCATGATATTGTCTTATGGGGCACTGTAGTGGTCAATAGATGTGTTAGTGCTAGTATACCCGCATGATTGCGTACTTTTATCCACATATTAAAAAAGATAAATAATATATGTATAAGATAGATCGTGCATACCATGAGAGATGTTTACGAGCCAAGATGTCCTAATATCTAATATATACATAAATGGTATAAACCCTTGGAGTGGGGTAACACCATAAAATACTCCTTGTAGAAGAAGTCACTACATGATATAGCTCTAAGAGGTCTCAAATGCATGGCATGCTCTTCACATCCCCTAAAAGTAAATTCACCTCGTTTATATAAACCTCCTTTAAATAACATAATAGAGGGATAAATCACTAAAACCCATTCGAGCATCATAATTACCTAATGTAATCCATGACCTACTATAACTAATTGAGAGGATACGTGTCATGTGTCAATATCTTTGTCCACCTACATATGTTATAATAGATCAAATCCCTCTATACATAGCATGTCATCTAGTTTCATGCATGTTTTGTCCTTAAAACATGGGAAAAAAAGAGTCATAAAGTAAGACCATTGCAAGTAATACAAATGTGTTTCCATGTCCTACCATCCAACTATCCATATGTAATCTTCATAGTGGTTTTATCTTTATATTAACTAGATATCGTCCTTGATGCACACTTTGTTGCCCCCATCTAATACCACTCTTCATTTTAGTACATCCTCCTTTTTCTACCTTGAAAAAATATTTTTTCTATTATGGCATTAATTGTTGTAATTGCTTCATTGACTCCATGCAAATTCATAGTGATTGGCTTGTTTATTTTATGTAGTATCATTCCTCCATGAATTATTATTGCCCTACACAATAGTGTGGATGCTTATATATTGTCTATTGATATCTCTAGAAACTTCTTTGATTTTCCACTCTACTTACCACATAATGGGAACTAATATTTTGTTTTTTCTTTATCTTTCTCCTCTTGTTTGTCCTCTAATTCTTTAGTGTAATTTTCAATAGACCCTTGAACTTTCTCTACCTTGACTTTTCTTTGGTCTCCATTATGTGTAATTTCCTATAATGTAACTTTTTTACTTCTATACCAAACTTATTTTATATATTAATGTTTAATATTTTCAAGGATTATAACTACGGATATTCAAAAATAATATCGATCCCATCCATTTCAAAATGTAAAAACTTGAATGAAAAGCATATTTATCTATAGAGAGATTCAAGTTTTCAATATCCTTACCCGCTATCTGATTATCCTCTATATTTTCTTTACTTATACATATAATAGCTTGGCAATCTCATATTGATGAAGTTATACTTGCTAGCAAGATTTATGTAAACAGTAACCTTTACCTTTTAAATACATCCATAAAAATGAAGGATTGAATCTTCCTTCTTGGAGCTAAAATGCATGTAATTTTATTCTCCATTATACCATCCTCCTCCTACTTTTTGTCTTGGTGATCTTTAGTGAAATCTTCATTAGATTCTTGAACTTGCTCTACCTTGACTTTTCTTTAGTCTTCATTATGTGTAATATTCTACAACATATTTTTTTATCCTATAACAAGGATTCATGAACTTCTTTTGTGTATTAATATTTATTTTTCTCAAATATTCTAATCATGGTTGTGTAAATTATAAAAACTTGAAGACAAAACATATTTATCCATAAAGAGCTTCAAGTCTTCAAAATTTTGAATATCCTTACCTTCTATTCAATTTTATTCAAGATTTTACTTCCCAATACCTATACTTGTATGTTAAAGTTCCATATTGATGAAGTTGTAATTGTTGTTAAGATTTTCATACACAATAACTTTTATCTTTTGAATGCATCCATAAAATTGAAGGATTGAATCTTCCTTTCTTGAAAATGGAATTCATTTAAATTAATATCTCATCTTATCTTCATCACCCTCCTCCTCCTCCTTGACTTTTTCTTCTTCTGATCCTTCACCTTCTTCTATTATGTCCTTTTGTTCCCGAATCCATTTACAAAAGCTTGTTCTACATCCTCTAATGAATAAATGTCATCATACAATGACATGTTTTAATGTTCAACTTCATCTTATAAGTATATAATAAAAAAAATTTCATAATATTCTTTTGGACATGAGTTATTTTATATTAGTTCCATCATTGTATTCATCATGTCATGCCCAAAAAAACTAGGTAAAAATGCACAATATTTTTTTTTAAACACCTTTTAATTTTTTCCAAAGAAGGAGTACATGTTGGGTTAGGATAATAGTGTTGACATGCGAGGGGCATCATGGTCAACAAGGTCATGTGGTGATCTCACTCACATAACCGGGTTGGCCAACCTCCCTCTGCAACATGGTTAGGGTTGGTTAACCCCAACTAATTTGACTGGACAAGTTTATCTGATGGTACTAAAGTAATAAGTTTAGGATAGGGTTTCCAAGTTTGTCCTATACCACATGTATGCCAATATAAAGGGTCATCGTGAATGTCATAGGTAACAGAGTGTTGGTTAACGAAATCCTAAAGCAATTATTATTATAATCATTAAAATTATACATTCGTTACGTAACCATAATAGGAGGCACTAAAAGATAGCTAAGGAATAAGTGTAAATGTCTAGATATTTTACTAGTTACTAAATCAACCTAAACGATATGTAATGTTTATAATTTTAATTAGATGAGTCCCCTTGGGACTACCTTAATTAACGAATAACATTATCAAAGAGTGGAGAAAGTTCCAACTATAAATTAAGAAGAGATGAAAATTCTAAAAAATGACTAAACCCCTAAAGTTAAGAAGTCCTACCATAAAATTATGTAATTCGCAAATAAAACTATTAATAATAAGTTTTTATTTTTTATTCATAAAATTAAATATGGATTTAAACAACTTCCATTGAGTTAATTTAATCCATAATTAAATCATGTGTATTCAAACACCTATATGAAATTAAATTAATTTATTAAATAAAATATGCATTTAAGTGACTCATGATATATATAAAAATATATATACATTTGATCCACATATAAAGAAGATAAATAATTATTAATCAATAATAAGTTAATTATTAAAAACAAATGCTATTAGGACATTGTATAAAATTTAATTTGTAACATATTAAATAATAAAATTTATTATAAACCAATTAATAAATCTATTATTAATAACATATATATTAAATACATTAAATAAAATTTAATTAACAAAATAACATTAACTAATTAATAAATTTATAAATATCATATTTATATATATGTAAAGAAATATTAAATTAAGTGTAATTTAAATAATAAAAAACTAAAATAAAATAAAAATTAGTTTAAAAAAAACTTTTGAAACTTTGTTATTTTTTAAGTCCCTACAAGACTGGCGGTGGGGCCGCACTTCATTGGCAGGTGAGTACCTTGCCTTCCCAAGCACGGGGCCAGGGGGTGTAGGGTCAACACCCCCCCCCCCCCTTCTCACATTATAATTTTTTTAAAATACTTTTTAAAAAAAATTAATCAAATTCACCTTTTTAGTGAAGTTAGATGTATAGATAATTATATTTTTTAAAAAACTAAATTAAAAGTTAGTTAATTTTTTATATTTATTATTTTTTTCAAAGCCTTTTTATGGGCTTGTTGGGTGGCGACCCATATGGGACCCATCTCTTACTTCTTCCTCATGCTTTCATCTTGTTTTAAAAATAGTTATTTTTTTAAAGTTGGTAGGATAAATTAGTTTTTTAATGACTACGTGTTTTGGAAAGTGTATGGGGAATTTATTTTTTTTCCCATACATTTCCAAAGACCTGTAGGTCTCTATTTCTCTATTTGAGTCTCTTTTTTCTTTTACACTTATTTTTTTCTTCTTGTTGTTTGTTGATTGTTTGAGGACATTAGAATTAAATTATAGGTTTATCTACACTTCTAACATAGCCTAAATTTCTCTATTGACTAATAACATTATTGAATCCTTTAAATCAAATTTGCTTAACAACAATAAATCAAAAGTAAGTTCTTTCCACATTTTACCTTCCTACCATTTACAACATGAAATTCATTTTCACATTTTCAAACATTATTTTGAAATCAAACACCTATACCATCCATTACTTGAAGATTCAATACAATGATGCAATAAGGAATTGAAGCAACTATTTTCTTTTTATTGATTCCAATATGATTTCTTTACAATCATCTAAAGTAAAATACATTTTCTCCTTTCAAAAATAATGCTATTTTACAATGTACAAAATTATTTCCTCCCTCAACTTGATATACATCAAAATAATTGCAAGAATACAATAACAAAATGGAGTATTTCCCATTTCAAGTTTACAACAATGCAACACTACTTTTTTTGCTCCCATAATGACACCAAAATGGAGACTTTCCAAAAGCTTTTTCCACATGAACATGGCCACCAAAACCTACAATAACAAGAGCATAACCATGGAGTGCTCACCTCCCATCCAAGGCCTCTAAGAGACCACCCTCGAGCTTGGAGAACCAAGGCTAAATGGGTACACTCACACAAAAAACTCACAAATGCATTTACATGAACAAAACAACAATGAACTCCCTCAAAGATCTTGGCTTCACAAATGAGTCACCTATAAACTCATTAAGAAAGGGTGAAGGTGGGCTTTTCCAAGGAGGAGATTGCCATACAATAAAAATATACAACCAAGAGATTTTACCATGCCTTCCAAATGCTACATTAACAAATTTTTCATCTACTAAACTTCATCCTTATCACTCTCAAATGCAAGATTATAAATATGGCTTCATGGAACCCATACTCCATGAGATTTCTTCTCTTCTCCAAGAGAAGAAGCTCTCAACTACAATGGAAAACCCAACTAACCCCTTCACCCAAGGCCACTACTTCCCTTCCAAGGGTGAGTGATGTCTTGTACACCCATCAACAACATACCATTCAAGAAAACAAGAAAACAAAATGCAAAAATCTCCATTCCACATTCATACACTACACTTACAACAATCTACTTAACATGAAATACAAACATCTTAACACATGCCAATTTACATATGCATTTTACAAATTCAACAACAAATCTAAGCTTTCAAGAAAATATCTTCTTCATTGCAAGAGCACCAACCTTGCTCCTATGCAAATGGAAAATGAGGTTTGAGAAGAGCCATTTTCCTTTTCTTTGTCTTCTTTCTCCAATCCTAAAATCATAAGTGCCTCTAAAATTAGAGAGGGTGAACAACCACTAAGTCTCCCAAAGCCCTCTAAAAAGGCCTCCAAATCCTACTCATCCTCTAGCAATAAATTTGAGTTGACTACTAGTCCTTGGCCTTACTTCTTGTCCCCCCTCATAATGGTGAGTTAAGCTAGAAGTGTGGAACAAGTCAAGGCATGTGGGTTTCTCCATTTTTGCCACTTTTGAAGAGTAGCCTTTTTGGGTGGTGTAATTGTGATCTAGGCCTTCCTATAGGAAAAATATAGCCCCTAACTCAAGGTACCCTCACATAGTTAGTTTATTTTCACTAAAAAGGCACCCTAGGGTCACTTTTAAGCCCTATAAAGTTCAACTTGAGTTTGAATTCGAATTTCAACTTGATGGGAACCCTACATAGCATCTATGAGAAAGTGGTTAAGCTAGGTAACTTACTAGGTTGGGTAGCTCTTGCCAAACCTTAATTGACATGTCACTATCCACATAGACATTACAAGTGCCAAGTGACACCATAAAAATATACTTCACATTACAAGTGACATGCCTAATTTAAAAAATAAATTTAATCTAATAACATACATATAAATTACATTTACAAATAAAACACATTACAACGAGGTTCCAATCTCATCAATATATTAAACCTTGGCCTTCACAATTGTACATAGGTTTAGCCCTGATTCTCTGAATAGTTCCATGGTTTTCTTTCCTACACACTGAACTCAAGCATTAGTAGTCCAAGGAAATCACACATGTAAGTATATAAAAATTTAATATTACATAATTGCGGATATTATTCAACATGCATAAGTCAATTTCTAGCTACACTTTCCTTTTAAAGATAACATTCATACATCACACTTGTAGAATTCTATTATCATGATATATTCATAAATACTAATTCTTAGTCCTACAACATAATTCATGTAACAATTAAATCTAACCATGATTAAATGTTTCTCATCAATATACATATATGAGCATGTATAACATAAATTAGCAAGTATGATATGGATCCTAATCAACATCATAAGCAAAATCCACATAATATAATCATCATAAGACATAGATAACAAGAGTCACTGTCAAATCGATCATAAGTGTTGAATAGGATGTAAAAATGGAAGAGGAAATCTATCTTTACACAACTATTCACTAAATTATTGTTATATCTATGTGAGGGGGATATAAGATCTAACCCTAATCCAAATTCCCAAAAGAGAGATCCAAATTGATTAATCACAAAGAAGTGATCAATGTACAAATGAATCAAGCAATGGAGAATATGAAGAAATGAGGAAATCCTATAATCCACTATAGAAATTATGTGCTTGAAGTCCAAAAGGGATGGAAGACAAATACTAACCTCAAAATAGGGCAAATCTGGAAAATGATGATTTCTGATGTCTGTGTACAGTTTCAAAAGATTTTGAAACCTACTCCGGACTAGAAATGTCGAGATAGAGAAAACCCAGAAAATTTGTGTCCTTCTAATGTCAGGTCAACTTTGACCCAGATAGTGGGGCACAATCTTACCCCCCACTAAAGGTTGTCCTTGACTTGAAATAGCTCCGACAAAAATTATGTTCGCAGATTCTAAAAGTTCACTGAAAAGGGTATCTAGATTTGAACTTCAATTCATTATTTTGTACCTGTACCTGCAAGAAAATGGTTTTTGTTATTTGGATGGGGGGTTTGCCTTGGTCAAAATCTAGTTTGGAATCAACCTTGAAATGTAATTGAAATTGTAATATGTATAAATAAAGTAAATGAAACTATTCACCTCGCTTATGATGAAGTCCTTGTGGAAGGATTTGAATCCTTGAATCCACAAGTATGGATGCTCCAAATGTATATAGAAATGTATGTAGGATGTCTCAAATCAATGGCATTAGATCTTCAACACCAATCTTGAATGTATCTTTGCATAGGAAGAGGCTTGGATGAATGTGGATGGAGAAATCTTCAAGGGGGCTCCAAAGAGATTGAATCCTTCAATAGCTAACAATGGATCTCCTTAATGAATGCTTGAATGGATGAGAACTTGAATTCTTGAGGATGAATTAATGCTTTCTTGCTTTCCTTCTCCTTCTTTCTTTCTTAATTACAAATGCTTATGAAAATCGGATGGAGAAAATGAGAGAGGAAGGCTTCCTTTTATAGTGATCTAAGGCACAAACTTCTAGAGAGGCTAACATTGGAGAATTAAATCCAAATTAATCTTAACCCCTAGAAATGGACCTAGATTAAATGCAATTTAAGGATTTACCATTCTGAAACCCAAAACAATCGACCCGAAAGTGAGAAAATGAGACTTTCTGAAACCTGACATCTCAAAACTTTCAGAAACTGAAATTTGGACCTAGGGTCAGAGATGAGGTCGAATATGCCCTAGGTCAAAGTTGAGGTCAACCTTGACCTAGGTCAGGGTCAAGGTCATCATTGACCCTTCAGGTCATCCTTGACCCAGAAAGTCAAAGTCTCCAGTTTCTCAGAGAAAATCTGTCAGAAAGAGGCTGGAAATAGGAGGAGAGAAGTAGAACAGGGGGGAAACTGTCAGATCCATGCAAAGACCCAATCAAGGCACTTGACATGACCCCAGACCACTTACTCAGAGGGATAAACACTCCATTTTAAGATGATACATTAAGCCCCCACTATAGCAAGAGTAAGGACTCGATGCAAACTCTTAATAAAGGAGATCATAATGAAAAGATATTCTCATTGAAATCAAAGGGACAAAGGAAACCTCAAGCCCCCAGGGGCTCAAGTCTTCATCAACTCCAAGATCACAATAAGAGAGACATGTCTAGAGAGAGAGAGAGAGTGTGTAATTATCTCACCCAATGAGAACTTATGTCCCATTGTGAACCACACAAGGAAATGACGCAACTGGAAAGATGGAATTGAACCGCCTAGTGAATGTGGCTACTCACTAGTCAACTCATCAAGGATTCACCCTTAGGAATATTCTATTCCATAAGAGCAAAGCCAAAAACAAAAGAGATCCATTCTTAAGGACACCTTCAACCTTAAGGGATCAAAAATTTGAAACTGGAGGGATCAAGAGATCCTAAAATATAAATCCATGCTTTAAGGATTAGTCACTAATCCAAAAAGGGAGAAAAGTATCTTGAAAAATAATATGTGTGTATCGAAAAAGTGTGTGTGTGCAAATAGGTGAGTAGAGCGTATGCCCCCACATTAAAGTCATTGCTAACATGTTAATATGAGCAATGGCTTTAACAAAAATATAAACAACTCCACCGATTACGTTTCCACTACGAGATGCCCCTAGAAGAAGACAAATCAAGGGAAATACCACATAAACATACAGAGAACATAGAAGGGATCTACCTACCATGGGGTCAGTATGATCATAAGATAATATATATATATATGATATTATTGCAAATGAATTGACATCATTCCCTAAAGAAAGTAGAACTACAATCACAAAGGAAGAAAGATCACATAAGATATACAAAGAAGAATCTTTTCAGACCATGACATGGAGACCAAAAAGAATCAGTGCTACCAAGTCGCAGATCCAAGCAAACTATACAAGGAAACATGTATGAACAATAGCACAGGTACAACATAACATGAAACAACATATGGAAGAATAGAGATACATATAGACGAATTGTACAACAGGTTCGATTCCTTTATCACTTTGCACCAACATAGTAGCAAGGGTCATATAAAAGAATCTAACAACATTTAGCAAACACATCATAGGAGAAGCACAGTACAACAGGAAAACATACAACAAAGCTACCATAAAGGACAAGCCAGTCAAGCATGCTGCCATGGGTAACTCGCAAGAGGGACTATATCCAATATAGTAGGAATGATAGCCAGGTCCAAACAAGGATCCTCTTGAGAATCACAATGTTTGATACTAGGTGTAAGTGTCAATTGTGATGAAAGCATATTAGGTAAATCAATGTCAATGTCAATATTTTCATATTCATCATTAAAATCATCAGTATCATCAAGAGTATCTTCTTCATCCAGATTAATCAAAATAGGATCTAAGATACGAATGGAATCATCATATTCATGCATCTTAACATCATTATTAGTAACAACTTCTTCTAACACATCATGCATAGGTTCATCCGAAGAAGGTAAATAATTTTGAAGGGCAAAATTATGAGCTTTAGCTTGAGCATGACACTTCTTACAATGTTCATTAGCAAATCGATTATGTTTTGCTTTACTTGAAATATGTTGAGAACTAGGAGGAAGAATTATAGGATCCTTCACAAGTTCTATAGGAGGTTTAATAGTATTATCAGCAGATGGAAAAGCAATAGTAGGAGCTTGATTAATAGATGTAATAGCCATAGATAAAGGAGGTATGGAAGGTGTAGGGAAAAGACCACAATTAAGATCTATTAGAGGTATGCTTAATTTGAGAATCTTGCAATGCTTATAGGCCTGATATGAGAAGAAAAGATTACCAGGTCGAGAAGGACATGAATCAGGTAATGAAGGCCAAAAGAAGTCAAGGGTAGCATAATCTCTAGGCCTAGAAGGTTGATATAAACTATGATTAACTGTCCTCACTTCTTCATCATGAACAAATTTAAGACATTTATGGATAGGTGAAGCAACAACATGCATAGAATTTAACCATGACAAACCAAGCTTAACTTGAAACTAATCGGAAGTAGGAACAACAACAAAGGTAGTGTTCACAATTTTACCACAAAGTTCAACCGGCAAGTTAATAGAACCAAATGATGGATAAAGAAAACCATTACAAGTTTGAATCCACACATCAGATGTATCATAAGAATCTTGTTGCCAATTTTTCATAAAAAGATTTTCTTCAGTAATAACATTGACTAAGGATGTAGGATCAACAAGACAACCACAAGTAGGTATCTAAGAAATCCTAGCATAAATATAAAGGGGTCCATCAGGAGCCTTAATAGTCTCAGAATCATCAAAGGTAATCAAAAGTTCCCGAGGTCTTTTATTCCTAGGTTGTTGTCGAGGTTTAGGTTGAGCTTTCAATTTAGGCTTAGGTTTTGGTTGAGGTTGAGATGGAACTAGAGATTGAAGTTGAGGTTGAGGCTGAGGTGGAGATATAGTTTGAACAACATGCTCCACTTGATTAACAATGTGATTAAGATCATCTATCTTTGAATCATAAATAATATCCATAGAAGATGGCTGAGCAATGGTATTATTATCATGTGTAGGTAAAGGATTCATATAGATTTGAAGATTTTGATTAGGAGTGAAAGAGGAGTAAACGTACGATTTAATCGAAAAGTAGTGGATGCAGAAGTGGCATTGTGAGATGCAACAACAACTTGATCAGCAACTGCATTTGCTTGTTTGTTTATCTTGACATAGTTGTTGAATTTTTGAAATTTGTTTGGATAAAGAGCAACATCACTTTTATCAACAAGAACAGGAGCCATTGGAGTGTTTCTCTCAAATTGACTCACTTGATAATGATGAAGCGCTGCACAAAGTTGTTGAAAAGAGGTAAATTCAATGAGCAGAATCTTATCTCTAATATCCTTTTGCAAATTTGAAATAAACATACGTTGAATATCAATATTAGGAACAGGATAGGAAATATGAGCATGCAAATGCTTAAATCTACCAATAAATTCAATTAATTTTTCCTTAGCACTTTGTTTATAATGCATCCAATCAGTCAAAGACACTTGCGGGCCAATGTTGTTTTGAAATTATTGAATAAAAGAATTGGCAAGTTGTGGAAATGACTCAATAGGATAAGGAGGCAAGGAACAATACCATTGTAAAGCCTTGTCACAAAAATTTATAGCAAACAACTTGGCTAAAATCCTATGGTCATAAGCATAATCACTACAAAGGATTTAAAATATTTTAACATGATGAACATGGTCTCCTTTTCCATTATAATTCTCAAGATGAGGCATATCAACTTGCCGAGGAATAGGAGTATGAATGATGTCTCAGGACAAAGGACTTCCCATGTCACATGTAGGAATGCTAAACTTGTTTTGAATCAAGGATGCAAGTTGTTGTTGTAAGGATGACACAGTTTGAGCCAAATTGATGATTGTTGAATCATTAGAGGAAATAGGAGGAATAGAAACATTAGAAACACTAGGTAAAGTGTATGAAGATGCAGGAATGGAAGACACAACTGGAGGAACACTTGGAACTACAGTTGGAAGAGGATTGGAACAAGTGAAAGGAACATCATGATAAGAAGGTTGTGATGTAGGAAGGGACACAGGAGGAACACTAGAGGGAACCATCACAGTCACCAAAGAAGGATTATAGGTAGGAATACTAGGTAAAGGAACAGAAAAAGGTTCTACACTAGTGACGAGAGGAGTCAACCCTAACTCTTGAGCTTCTTGAGCCAAATGTTTAACATTTGAATGCACAAGGTGAGTAATACCATGCAAAAGGTTACACCTTGATCACTATCACAAAGAACTTTCTTAAGAGCCTATATAGCTTGAATAGAATATTGATTATGGTTTTCTTGAATAAGCCAATTACCCATTTTATCAAGTTCAATTGAAAGTTTTTGTACTTGTTCAGGAGGAAATCTTAAAGCATCATCCTCATCATGAGATGAGTGAGAAGATTTTTGCTCTGTAATAGGATTGGAATCATGAATAATCAAATTGTCATTCAGGATCCTAAGGAAAAGATAGGAAGATTCAAGATCAAAGGCACCCGTGAGTCTACAACTTCTTCTAACTGGAATATTATAAGTAGGACTAGAGGTAGTAAAGCTCATAAACCAATGCAATGCAAATGAACTAAACTAAGAAAACATAAAACAAATGAATATTTTTTTTGTATTTTTGCAATGTAAATCTAACACCACAAACACAAGCTAGTGCAAAAAGGAAATTTAACACAATAGAGCATCTAATTCCATAAAAGAAAGGGGTAAGCGCGTCGGGTTCACCAAAATGAATAGGTGTAAAAATGGAAGGGGGAATCTATCTTTACACAACTATTCACAAAAAAAAATTTATATCTATGTGAGGGGGATATAGGATCTAACCCTAATCCAAATTCCCAAAAGAGAGATCCAAATTGATTAGTCACAAAGAAGTGATCAATGCACAAATGAATCAAGCAATGGAGAATATGAAGAAAGGAGGAAATCCTATAATCCACTATAGAAATTATGTGCTTGAAGTCCAAAAGGGATGGAAGACAAATACTAACCTCAAAATAGGGAAAATTTAGAAAATGTTGATTTCTGATGTTTGTGTACAGTTTCAGAAGATTCTGCAACCTGCTCTAGACTGGAAATGCTGAGACAGAGAAAACCTTAGAAAACTTTTGTCCTTCTGAGTTCAGGTCGACTTTGACCCAAATAGCGGGGCACAATCTTACCCCCCACTAAAGGTCATCCCTGACCTGAAACAACTCCAATAGAAATTATGTTTGCGGATCCTGAAAGTTCACCAAAAAGGGTATCCAGATCTGAGCTTCAATTTGTTGTTTTGTACTTGTACTTGCAATAAAAATGGTTTTTGTTGTTTGGATGGGGGGTTTGCCTTGGTCAAACCCCAGTTTGAAATTAAACTTGAAATGTAATTGAAATTACAATATGTATAAACAAAGTAAATGAAACTATTCACCTTGCTTATGATGAAGTCCTTGTGGAAGGATTCAAATCCTTGAATCCACAAGTATGGATACTCCAAATGTATGTAGGATGTATCAAATCAATGACATTAGATCTTCAACACCAATCTTGAATGTATCTTTGCATAGGAAGAGGCTTGGATGAATGTGGATGGAGAAATCTTCAAGGGGGCTCCAAAGAGATTGAATCCTTCAATAGCTAACAATGAATCTCCTTGATGAATGCTTGAATGGATGATCACTTGAATGCTTGAGGATGAATGAATGCTTGCTTTCTTGATTGCAAATGCTTATGAAAATTAGATGGAGAAAATGAGAGAGGAAGGCTTCCTTTTATAGTGATCTAAGGCATAAACTTCTAGAGAGGCTGATATTGGAGAATTAAATCCAATCTTAACCCCTAGACATGGACCTAGATTAAATACAATTTAAGGATTTACCATTCTGAAACCTGAAACAGCTGACCTGAAAGTAGAAAAATGAAACTTTCTGAAACCCGACATCCTGAAACTTCTGAAAACTAAAATTTGGACCTGGGGTCAAGGATGAGGTTGACTCTGCCCTAGGTCAGAGTCGAGGTCAACCTTGACCTAGGTCAGGGTCGAGGTCATCCTTGACCCTTCAGGTTGTCCTTGACCCAGAAAGTCAAAGTCTCTAGTTTCTTAGAGAAAGTCTGTTAGAAAGAGGCTAGAAACAAGGGGAGAGAAGCATAATGGGGGGGGAAACTGCCAGATCCATGCAAAAACCCAATCAAGGCACTTGACATGACCCCAAACCACTTACTCAGAGGGCTAAATGCTCTTATCATGGAAGTGCTTCCATTTTAAGATGATACAAGTGTATTAAAATATCAAATAAAAAAGTATCAAAATATGAATGTCTCAATAATGTTATGATAGGTCAGGGTGGGACCTCACATCCTAATGCCATCAAAAGTACAAGCCTCCTTAATATGAAGTTTGTTTCAATAGATCTACTTTCTATCTATTTTATTAACCTAACTTTGAATCGGTCAATTCCTTATGTTGTTGGCTTCAAATTTAAAAATATAAGTGAAGAGCCCTATTGAATTCCAGTGATCTTTCTATAAATGTAAACAAGTTTACATTTTTTTGTGATTTATAATCCAGAAATAAAATTATGAAAAACATGACATTGTAATAACTCACTCAATATTGATGATCTAAAGGTTAATTTTATACTATTGATAAACTCCAATAAAAAATATAACAAAAAAAATTTAGTTATTAGAAGATATAGGTGATTCTTAAAAAATTAGGGTTTCATCCTTACGTTTGTCCAAATCATAGCTCTAATAACACTTGGTAAGATACACACAAATAATAATGGAAATAAAGTATAATGTAGAAATAGATGACATATACCACAAGAGATCTTTTGAATCTGGGATATCTTAAAACATAATATATGCAAGCATAGACTTGACCATTAGGGTAGGATAATATTTGATAATACTCCTTATAAATGAAGCCACTCCACCTTATATATCTAGGGAATCACAAACCTGTAACATTATCTAAGCCATATTATCTCATTTTTTCATAGTTAAATAAGTTTACATCATTTCTCCTTCAATTTTTCTGACCTCTTCCTCTACTTCCTCTATAGTTTTACTATTTTTTTATCATCTTAATAGCCTTGTTGTCGATTATTCTACATAGTACAAGCATTCTATTTATCCTACTAGGCTAGTATCTAGCATCTAAAATCACTCTTCTCATCAATGCTATAGTTATAATCACAACAACATACATTTTCTTGATTCCCTTGGTTTCCTCCATTCTAGAGTAGAGGTTTGTTCTTTAGACAGTCTTATGCTAGGTGAATGCCCCATTCTTGGAAAATTGCACGATACATAGAGTTGGGTCTTACTAATTTTACTACACCTAGTGCCTTCTCCAATCTATCCTTGGGGAATTCGTTCCAAATGCACCCTTCTCTATTACGATAAGTGCAACAAATTATCTTAGGTTGATTAGGTTCACTAGCCTTGATTCTTATTGTACTATCACTTTTTTCAATTTCAATTATAAGTCTTCAAGGACTTCAACAATCTTATACTTATTTGGTCTTCTACATGGTTATGCTTTGTTTAGGTATGTCATAGAAATTATATTAGCATATTTATCACATACTCTTCCATATAATCTCGCTTGTGTGTATTTATGCAATCTAGAGATAAACCATTCTATCTTTTATTTCTCTATTAAAGGTTCCTCTAATTTTTTGCATAACTACCATTTTATCTTTTATTCCTCTATTTAAAGGTTCCTCTAATTTTTTACATGCCTCTTTAAAAAAATTTATCAAAACTTTCGACCAATTTTGTATCTCTTTGTAGTGTTGTAAATTATGCGCATTGCCTAGTGTGTCCAATTCCATGCTTGTGTAGTGCCCATTTCATTGTGTGCTCATTCTTCTATGAATTTAAGTCCTTTCTAAAAAAATTAATTAATGTGGGCACTTTATTATAGGTGTTCCCTCTTTAAATAATTTCATTCAATCATCATTTCTTGTATACATAGGTTGTGTAATGCTCCCTGCCAGGGAACCTAGGAGATATTTGCCTAAAACATGTTACTAAGTTTGCAAAATAATTTTTTTCTTAAATATTTACAAATGATAATGAATAAACAAGTGGAAGTAAAACATAAAGTCCATAAGAACATAAACATAAATATAATCTCCAAAGGTATATTACACATCTCAAAGGTTCCTTGACGTAGACACTATGAAATACAATTACAACCATAAATTACATATTACATCATAAATACAACTGAATAATGAAATATGTTACACATACTCATCAAACATCCACTGCACATGTCACATGGTATGTGATTACAATAAATTACAAAGTACAAATAAAGAAGTACAAGATCAAGAATAGAACTCCAAGAAGATAGGAAAGGAAGTAACTACAACCAAGATCACCCAACACTGGAACATGAATGTCAAAGTCTCAAATAGTAAAAGAACCACTACTTCCCGACCTCGTGGAAACTTGTAGTTCCATTCCCACCGTACTGAGGAGATAACATCAAATCCCATACAAATAACAATACCATACAATTAGGTAGACTAAGCAAGGATCCTAGAAGCTCCTATCTCAAAGGTACAACTTAGAAGACAAAGGTACACATAATATCCCAGAGGAAACCAACAAATGTAGGAAACCTAGGATGAAATCAGCGAAGTGTCATCACATGAGTCAACCCAAGGTCACCTAGTAGCCTCTCTAGACTCTGACCCCTAATGACTCTATATGGATCAGTAGTCCTCTCATGCAGACAAGTAAAACTAACTATGCCAGACTCACCATCACTACTTGATGGGCAAGCATATTCTCCCACTCCCATCCTTAGCCTATACTAGCACTCAAGACATGGGCGAGGAATCATTATCTTATTAATTCATTTTAATCCCCATTTAATTTAATATTATCACTTTCAATTAAGTAACCTACTAAGGATACCTAGGTAGCCACTTCCGGACTTTGATGCCTTCAAAGTAAGTCACTTCCCTCCTAACACCTAGATAACTTACCCTAGGTTTAATAATCTCAAATCATGACTCTAAGTCAATGTAATCTCATTATGTTCAAAATTGGTTCCAATAAGTAATAGGAACACATAATACAAATTCCATCATAAGAAACAACTCCATAAAGGTTGGATCTCATTTGATCAATTTTGATTCAAGAATGCAAAGCAAAAAAACATAATCAATAATTTCTAATCTTGCCTTTGGTAATAGTCCTATTGGGCTGACATACTAATTCCCTTAAATCCACACACAAAAGGCAAATAAGTGGATAAATAATAGAATTTAATTCAATAAACTAATTTATAAATTACATCACGAAATTAATTTATCCAATAATTACTAACACACTATAATTACATTAAAGAATTAACAATTAAATTCTAACCCTACAAATCAATTTATAACATCCACGAAATAAATTGATTCTAGGAATTAAAATTACTAACCCAATATAATTTCATAGTCTAAAAAAATTCACTAACTGATTAAATACAAATAACATGTCAACCACATCTAAATAATTTAGCCAACTAAAATAATTAAACATCAAGTAATTGCATAAAAGCAACATATGATAAAACCCTCTCTCTCTCTCTCTCTCTCTCTCTCTCTCTCTCTCTCTCTCTCTCTCTCTCTCTATATATATATATATATATATATATATATAACAAAAGAAAACAAACTAATTTTATACAATATTTCTTGTATTATTTTATTATTATATAACTATATATATAATTATTTTATTTTTATTTTACAATAATAATTTTTTTTTAAAATAATAACAATTTTTTAATTTTTAAAAAGAACAACTGAAAAAGGTATGTTGGGGGGACCCACGGTCCCTCCCGACCCTGTTGGTCATGACAATCCAAAAGATTGTCGGCATGACAACCCAAAGGGTCTGCCGACACAACAACCCATTAGGTATTGTCGGCACAACAACCCAATGGTGTTGATGGCACAACAACCCATTGGTAATGTCAGACATGGCAGCCCATTGGTACTATCGGGCATGGCAGCCCATTGGTACTATCGGGCATGACAACCCAATGGTATTGTCGGTCATGGCAGCTCATTGATACTATCGGCACAACAACCTGAATGTGTTGCTAGCACGACAACCCATTGGTACTACCAGACACAATAGCCTAATGGTACTTCCAGTTACGACAGTCCATTGGTATTGCCAGCACGACAGGGGTGTGTGGGGTTGGCCCACCACCCCAAATCAAATATGATATATTTTTTTATTTAAAGTTTTCAAATTATTTGTTTTATATATATATATATATATATATATATATATATATATATATATATATATATATATATATATATATATATATATATATATATATATATATATATATATATATATATATATATATATATATATATATATATATATATATATATATATATATATATAAATACACCAGCAATTAAAATATTGTGCCAAGACAACAAACACCCATTTTTTATTATTTTCTTCAAGATGAACAATCTGAAAACCCTTATTGCATAAACAATCTGGGTATTTTCTAAATCGCTTCCTAGGATTTGATTTAGATTTTCTTTTCAATTCAAATGTCAAATCTAATTTTCCTTCAATAAATTTATCGCTAAATCGAACCTAGGGTTTTCAAACAAACAATCTTTCACAAAATTTCCAACAGTCAATAATTCTTATCAATTTCCATAAATTCAAACCCTAATTGAAAATCAAGCAAGAATTAAAACAAGGATATCATGTAAACCATAATTCCCTACAACCAAATTCTAAAATTTTCATAAGAAGAGGAAACACATGAAACAACCCAAAACATCCAGATTTGACAGGCACGAAGAATACACTCCTTCCAAAATTATAGAAAAATAATCACAAAGGTTATCAAACCTTACCTCAAACACCAAAAGGATAAATCTGACGATGACCAGAAATGAAGACAAATCCAAGCTTTTAGAAATTGCACCCAAAATGAAATCCTTCACCCAAAATTTCTCCAAACTTGTGTGTTGAGAATAATGGTCAAACCTTCACAATATAGGAAATTCAATTCCACATGTAAAGGTTGGAACTCAACTCCATAAAGAGCCTTATTTACATCAATTCATAATTTCCCTTAATTTTAGTCTTAAACTCAAGTCTAATTTCCTAATTGCTCTTGTTGAAAACACTTCACTCAAAATTGACTAATTCTTTTAATTTAATTTATTCAATTTTGATTGTGCAACTTGATGCATTCTAATTAATTTAAATAATAACATTTAGTCTACTTTAATTTTACACATGCTATTTAATTTCTCAATTAATAAATACTTTTTATTTGAAAAAGTTAAATTTATAATTAAATAAATCTAAAGTGAATGTATTTAATTAATTTTAATTAATTAATAATTAAAAATCATTAAATTATTAATTGCATTTAATTAATTTTTAATTAATTAAATACTCTCACATTTAAATAGCTTAAAATAGCAAAAATCTAATTTATTTAAATTACACAATTAATCTAAATAAATCATCTAATTATAGCAATCACATCAATAACTAAAAATCAACTTAACTTAAAGAACCACAACCATGCTCAATGAAGGGACTATAAACTCACATCACCTAGATGTGTTTGGAAATGGTAAAATATCATGATCTTGTCCACTATTTCAAGACAATAGAATGAGTTTAGGTTGGGATTTGGATTTGAATATTATCTCCCCTCTTTTACCATTGAGACTAGCGATAGGGCACACTCATCTTGACAATTCAGGGAAGTCAATGTTTGGTACCTGCAAACCTACATACAAGACCATCATGTACATACATATATGATAAACAAGCATGGTGGGGATCAGGACATCATGTGGATTCTGCAAGTAGGTAACTATGACTCCGTCCCTCAACCATATCAAACACGTCATACAAGAAAGTTAAAACATACATGATTACCATACACATGCAAGTATGGGGTAAGTATAATCATAATCATAAGCATCATTTTAAAACATGCAAATCATCATCATATCTGTATCAATATAACAACTATAATCATCTATTTATTAAAATTACCATGTAGTGCCATACATCCAAAACCATAATATAAATGAAATATCAATGCACACATAAAAGTGGCCTAAAAGAGTTTGGCAATATAAAATTGAAAAGAAACTATGGGTGGGCACTACAAGTTGTATTTCATTGAGTGGATTTCCATTTATCACACCTTGATCTCGCACATGTTTTCAATATCCCCATGTTCATATTGACTCCTACTTTAAATTTGAGCCCTAATTAGCATGTAAAGGGAGGTTGGGATGTATGGGGTGACCCAAATTACCCCCTATATTGGGAGATGTCACTTATGTTGTATATTAGACCCCAAATTTAAATCAAATCTTGAGGTCTTTTGATTTTATGTAGGATTCCAATTCCATGTCTACCTCCTTCAAGTTGTGTGCCCAAAAAAGGCCAGGTGAGGTATAAGTATAGGACAACTCCCTCATTTTGGGATCCATCCATAAGAAATACTATCAAGGCACAAGAAATCAAGCATTCAAGGAGTAGTCAAGCATATTCAAGAATTTCATCTCATCATTATGGCAAGCCTAGCAATCATTATGCACGCATGTCTTTTATGATGTCCTTTTAGGTTTTATGGAGTCATGTTATTTCATCAACACTTTTGATCTCATTTCAAGAAGCATTTACATCACCAAGGTATGAGACATTGATCAAGATTCTACTACTAATAGCACGATTTCTTTCCTTTCATGCAATTTCAATTTGATTTCAAGGTTAATGCATAAATAAGGGTTTATCTAAGGCAAACCCCTTTCTCCCAACATTCTTTCTATTTTTTTATATGAAAGTGATAGGTGATAGAGTTTAGAATCCATCTATAGAAAGGTCTAACTATCTATAATAGATCCTTGGATTTTCCAACATTTTTTATTAGATCAAGGGAGACTCCCATTCTAGAGGGTGATTCTAGTCACCCTGTATGCTCTAGGTTGCCCTATACAAGCAATTTAGCCTAAGATTTGGTGTGTAGATGAGTTTTTGCATTGGTTTTTTAGATCTAGTTTCATAATTTGGTTTCTCAATCTGTTATTTCCTCTACATAACATAAAAACTTTCTTTCTCTTTCCTCTAATTTTGTATCTTATTGTACCATCCTAAAAAGTTAGCACCCATAATTGGATGCTCTATTAGGCCCCATTTTGGTGATTTGAAGATCTAATGTTTGTTATGCTTGATCCTAGCAAATTGATTCATCTTTTCTCACATCTTTTCCACCATCCCAACACCTAGTTCAAATTTGGGGTAATTCTCCTAGGTACAAAATGTTTCAAACATTTTGTTCCCTCACTTTTTGTCCCAAATTTGACTCGAAGCCCTATGACAGGGTTTAGTGGGAAATTAGATCTTGTGGTCGACTTGGCTTATTTTTTAATCCCAAAATGGTGGATGAGGTGTATAAACACCCTATCTCTCCTCATTTTGATAGAGATTCATGATCCACTATTATATGATCAAGCTTTCATAAGGCATTCAAGAGATCAAGAGCAATCAAGTATTCAAGCAATTTGATTCAAGATTTGAAGGCAAGCATCCAAGATATAGTTTCTTCAATTCATCCAAGTCAATTCCAAGGAAATATTCTCCAATGAATAAAATTTATCTCTCATGATGGCAAATTAGAGGATTTATCAATCAAGAAAGAAGATCTTTCCTTCCATTTGCATACATTCCTCTTTCATTGCAAGAGATTATCAAGCATATCTACATTGAAGATCTAGGAGTAGTGTTCATAGGTCCATGAATTTGTGAGGACATCATTGATTCCATTTCTACATTCCAAGGTCAACTCCTTGATTTCAAGTGCATTCAAACATCTTCATGGGTATGAGTGATTTCTGCATCCATCCATGAGGGCTTATGTAAGGTGAATTAAACATTTACCTTTTTGCACACTTTCCTTTACGAAATTTTCTTTCATTTTCAAGGGCTATTCCTAAATAGGGTTTTGACCAAGGAAAACCCCTTTTACCCAATATTTTCTCCACTTTGTCTATGTAGGAATAGGTTATGGAGTTGTCAAAACTTTTTTGAGAAGATCATAAAAATTCAAAGGATCCTTGAAAATTCTAAGTAAAAGTACTTGGAACATAATGTTTGAACTCATTTTCAGTTTCTAGAAGTTAGTTATTAGTTTTTAATTTTTAGTTTTGTCTCTATTCATATATTTTTTCATCTACATTGCATATTTTATCTTTCCATTTTCAAATTACATATTTAGTGAAGGGTCTCTACCCCATTTAGCACTTAGGTCCTTACTTGAGCTTATTGAGAGATCTTCCTTCCAAATGTGCAATTTCAAAAAGGAGGAGTAATCAACCCCTTTGCCTTTACTCCCCTTTTCTTCATGTACACTTTTGGTGAACCCAACTCATGACTTTTCCATTATGATTTTGAGTTATATCCCCTTTATGCATTATATCTTCATGTTTGATTTGATGGCTAGATGTTCTTTTCATTAA
Source organism: Chamaecyparis obtusa (assembly GCA_027943335.1). Lineage (NCBI taxonomy): Eukaryota > Viridiplantae > Streptophyta > Pinopsida > Cupressales > Cupressaceae > Chamaecyparis > Chamaecyparis obtusa. The sequence continues at coordinate 1,526,666 of BSBK01004778.1, forward strand.
AAATTGTGCTTAGTTTGCATATCTCTTTCAAAGTTCATATTTATATTAGATCTATCTATTTTTAATTTTCTTGTGCATGAGTGTTATTACATTTAGTCCTACCTATAGAATTCTAGTTAGGAGAAGTCATGGACATATGGATTCCTATGATCTCAGGTCCTCTTTTCTTCCTAGGAATCTTGATGAGACAAACTTGCCTACTAGTGATATTCATTCTATTGTTGAGAACAACTCTTTTGACTCTTCTCAAGATGAAGATGAGACCTTAAGAGTTCCTCCTCAGCAAGTACAAAATATTTCTTATGACTTTAAAAAATTTGAGCAATGGTTACAACATAAAAAATCTAATCTCGCGGTCATCCCTGTAGTGGAGGGTTTGAGGAAGATAATTCATAATGATGAACATGATGTTAATGTCTTGTGCATTATCTCTCATCTCTCATCTTATTGATAATAATTTCAATCCTATTAGAGATTTTACGAGTGATTTAGGTTTCACTCCACCTACCACTAGTATTGAGACCTCCATTCCTAGTGTGTCCACTTATGCTACACCTCTCATAACCACTTCCTTTTAAAACACCAAGCCTACACATGTTAGCATTCCTAATCCTATTGTTCATCATTCTTCAAGTGTTCTATGTTTGTCCTTACCTTTATCTATGCCTAATTATAATAGTGTTCCATTTTTATATTCTACCATTCCTTCCATTTCCCATAATGGTTCAAACCTTTCCTGCATATCTCCAACTATTCTTTCGACTAAATCCACTATCAATATCTTAGCTCAAACTATTTCATTCTTGTAATAACAAATTGCACCCATGACTCAATCCAAGTTTAACATTCCTACTTGTGACAGTGCTAGTCCTTTGTCCTTAGACATCATCCATGTTGTTATCTCTCAATACATAGGAATTCCTCATTTAGAGACTTACAATGGTAAGGGTGATCACTTGACTCATGTTAAAACCTTTAAAACATTGTGTAGTGATTTCTCTCATGATCATAGGTTCATGGCTAAACTTTTTACTAGAACCTTTTGAGACAAATTCTTGCAATGGTATTATTCTTTGCCTCCTTATTCCATTGATTCCTTTCAAAACTAGCTAATGCCTTCTTTCAACAGTTTCAAAACAACATTGTTCCTAAGATTTCTTTGACTGATTTGATGCATTCTAAACTAGGTGTTAAAGAAAAAGTGATTGATTTCATTGGTAGATTTAAGCATTTGCATTCTCACATTTCTTATCTTGTGCCTTATATTGATGTGCAATGTATTTTTATTTATAATTTACAAAATACATTAGATATTAGATATTGATTTCTGAATTCTCTTCTTTTACTCAACTATGTGCAGTGATTTATAATTATTAGCTTTAAGTGAGTCAATTTGACTTTCCACTCTAATGGTTCTAGTTGATAAGAGTGATGTTGCATCTCAGTCATTTCAATAGTTTCAAAAACCTAAGATCTTCTTCAAGATCAACAATTCATCAAATAATGTTGATGAGCAAGTGGCAACAACATCCAAAGGTGTGGCTCCTTTGTCATCTATTTTTGAATATTTTCATAATATGATGTTGAATTTGATTAATGCTAATGTTTTAAAACTTCCTCCCATTAAAATAATTGATACATCCAAACCTTTGCCTAAATACTTTGACCAAAAAGCATTTTTTCAATACCATCATCAACCTGGCCATGATACTGAGAAGTATTTCCATTTAAAATCTATTATTCAAGAGCTCACTAATTCTAATGACATATAATTGAGGGTGTTAATGATCAAGGAAACAAGTCTATTGCACCTCCCAATCAAAACTTGCAAATTTATACCAATCCTTTGCCTTCTCATTTGACCAATACCATTGAGTCTACTTAGTCTTTACCTTATTCTTCCACCCATGTTGTTGACTATGACATTGAGTGTACTAAAGATAACAATGGTGTCAACCTTATTGATTAATTCGAACCTAGACCCAAACGTGAACCTAAACTTGAGATTTTCATTATATTTGATCCTCAATAGATGATTAAAGCACCTGATGGTCCTCTTTAGATTGTAGCAAAGGTTAATGGTCTTCTTTCTTGTGGTGTCCATATATATATTGTACTTGAATGGTGAATGTTATAACCAAATAACATTTTTACACTAGACAAATGCAATAAGATTTCTATGCTAAATTTGATGTGATGATCCAAACTTTCAATAGTTTCACTTATCCTATCCATGGTTCCATTACATTTTCCCTAAAAGTTGGTGGCAAAACTCTGGATGTCACCTTTGTTGTCATCCCAACTTCCGATTAGTTTCAAGTTAGACTTGGTCTTCCTTGGCTCACCTCCATGAAAGTCATAGTCTCTCCTATCCACAAGTGTTTGAAATTTCCCCATGATGGAGAATAATCATGATTAATCATAGTCTCTATCAGCCTTTACCACCTCAAGGGAAATTTAACCTTGAGTTATTTTGGCCTTCCATGCCTCAACCAATTCAAGCTCACAAAGACAATATTTTTCTATCCTATTATAAATTCAAAATCCAAAATATTTGTGAGCTTAGCAATCCTAAATATATTCCATCTCCTTTCCATGGACCTAGAATTTTTCCTATTCCTTCTACACATCCTTTATATTCTTCCATTCCACCTCCTTTATCTTATAAACATTCCACAGACACTACTTCTCAACCTAGTGTGGTTCCTTTTGTTCTTCACCGTAAAGAAGAAAAGGACTTGATCTTGATTGATCCTAAACCAAGCCAAGTCTCAAGAAAAACAAAACATAACTATTGTGCTCATGATCATTGTCATAAATTTTGTACTAGAGCCTCTGAGTGTGCTTCCCAAGATCTTTCTTCCCTTAAGGCACCTAATGATGCTTTGATTCCCTTTTACCAACCTATGCATAGCCAAAAGGAGGAAGTTAATTTGAAAAAGATGAAATTGAACAAACATGATAATTTTATTCATATCTTAGATTCTATTGCAATTGATTTGGATGAAGAAGATACTCTTGATGATGATGATTTAAATATTCCTAATGTAAATTTTGATGTTCATGCTAGTGATTATGATGATATGTATGAGATTATTGATGTTAATCATGATTTAATAGCTAGATTTGTAAAATAATTATCTCTTAGTCCTAGTGATGAACAAAGTGACCCATCATCACAATATGGTCCTTGTTTGGAATTGGTTATTGATCCATCTGTCATACTTGATGGTGCTCCTCTTGTGTGTTTCCCACCTTCCTTAAACACTTCAAACCAAGATGGGGGCCAAGCTATATACTTGACTATCTCCTCTTGTATAGTGGATTCTTTGTGTTTGCTTGTTGTAATGTGCTTCCCCCATGATGTGTTGCTTGTTATATTTTTTTAAAAGATTTATTTAGATGACCCTTGTTTCTCTATTGGTGCAAGGTGATAAAGGAATTTACCTATTGTGACATTCTTCTATTTTTATCTCACTTCTATATGTTGCTACATGTTACGTCATATATGTGCCAATTTTTGTAAATGTGCCTTTATGTTGACTGATTGGGGATTATACAAAATGGTAGCTACCTATTATATTTGGTCTCCATGATGCTGACCCAAAAATAATCTTCTTTGTAACTCTTACATGACATTATTCCATTTTCCTTGTATGTCTACTACCTTTGGGGAATGATGAAAATTCATTTTTATAATTATGATATACATGAGTTATCATATGATCATACAAACCCTTAAGTTAACAGATCCCTTTTGTGCTCTCTTTTGTCATGTATTTCATTTCCCTTGGTTTATCTTTCTTTGGGGCATCTCACAGTAGAAGCATCTCTTGTGGGTGCATGTATGATTTTTTAAAGCCATTTCTCTTGTTAAGGCATTCACAATTGCTTTAATGTGGGGACATACACACCACTTATTATTTCACATTTTGCACACACATGCACACAATGATTCAATGCAATATCTTTTGATAGATGGCTAAGGAGACAATTCTTTCCTTGTATTCATATTTACATTATCATGCCCCTATGCATTATTCAACAGATCCTTAGACTGATTCTCCTTTTCTTGATCCCTTTGGAGATAATGTTTTCCTTAGGACTAATAAATTTTTAAAGGTCCCTTAATGGTGGCAATGCTTTCCTTAAGGATTGATCCCCCTTTTTTCATTGGTTGACTAGCATAACACAACTTTCTAGACTATCAATGCCATCTTTTGCGCCAATACTTTCTCTTGTCATGATGTATAGTAAGGCAATATCTTACTAGGCTAGTGGTAGTGCCTCCCTCTTTCTCTTTGTCTCTCTTCTTTCTCTCTTTTGAGCGATGCCTCTTATATCATGGTTTTGGATTTGATGAGGACTTAAGTCACTTGGGAGATTGATGTTTCTTTGTCTCCTTGACCTTGATAAAATTGTTCTTATGCAATGATCTACTTTATTGTGAGAACGAGTTTATCTCATACTCCTACTAAAGTGGGGGCTAAATGTACCTTCCTAAAAAGTTAGCACCCATAATTGGATGCTCGATTAGGCCCCATTTTGGTGATATTGAGATCTAATGTCTGATATGTTTGATCTTAGCAACCTGATTCCTCTTTTCTTGCATCTTTTCCACCATCCTAACACCTAGTTCAAATTCGGGTTAATTCTCATAGGCAAATGTTTTTTCAAACATTATGTACCTAGGAACATAATGTCTCAAATATTTTGTTCCCGCACTTTTTGGCCCTAATTTGACCCAGAGCCCTACGTCGGGGTTTTAGTGGGAAATTAGATCCTATGGTTGGCTTGACTTATTTTTGAATCTCAAAATGATAGATGTGGTATATAGACACCCTATCTCTCCTAATTTTCATATACATTCATGATCCACTATTATTCAATCAAGTTTTCATAAGGCATTCAAGATATCAAGAGAAATCAAGTATTCAAGCAATTGGATCCAAGATTTCAAGGCAAGCATCCAAGATCTAGTTTCTCCAATTCATCTAAGTTAATTCCAAGGAAACCTTCTCCATTAAAATAAATTCCTCTCCCATTATGGCCAAGAAGAGGAGTTCTCAATCAAGCAAGAATATCCTTCATTCCATCTATAAACATTCTTCCTTCATTGCAAGAGTTTATCATGCATATCTACATTGAAGATCTAGGAGTGGCATTTATAGATCCATGTATTTGTGAGGACATCCTTAATTCATATTCTACATTCCAAGGCCATCTCCTTGATTTCAAGAACATTCAAACATCTTCATAGGTATGAGTGATTTTTACATCCGTCCATGAGGGTTTATGCAAGGTGAATAAAAAAATTACCTTTTTACACACTTTCCTTTATGCAATTTCCTTTCATTTTCAAGGTTGATTTATAAACAAGGGTTTGGCCAAGGCAAACCCCTTTTAACTAATATTTTCCCCATTTTTTGTGTGCAGGAACAGGTTACAAATTTGTCATAAATTTTTTGGTCATATCATAAATAGTCGAAGGATCCTTGAAAATTCTAGGAAAAACTACCTGGAACACAACATTTGAGACATTATGTTCCTAGGTACAGAATGTTTGAAACATTTTGTACCTTACAACTTTATCTCAGATTGAAATCACAGGTCAATGCATCAGTCTGGTCCCCGAATGAGCTCATTTCTAGTTTCTAGCAATTAGTTATCAGTCTGTTATTTTTAGTTTTGTCTCTATTCATCTATTTTTTCATCTACATTGGGTCTTTCCTCTATTCCATTTTTAAATTATATATTTAGCAAAGGATCACTACCCCATTCAATATGTAGGTCCTTACTCAATCCTATTGAGACATCTTCTAATTAACCCATTTGCCTTTGCTTCCCTTTTCTTTATGTACACTTACATTTCCTCAGTCCATTTATATAATACAAAATCCATATACTGAAGGAAAACCCTCACACTCATTCAACACTTGATTCCTCTTAACAAAGTGGGTTGTTTTCCTTCCTTATGCATGAGAGAAATGTAGGTATGAGCCTCCTAGTTTGATTATCCATCCTAGTGATTGCCCCTCAAACTTATTTTCTTTCATTACATTATGGTGAACTCGACATCCTTACATTATCATTCTAATTTGGTGTCTATATTTGATTTATATGCATTGCATTAGAAACATTTACATCATAATATTACTACATTTTATGATTTTAGATGTCTAGGTTCACCTTCATTACATTTTGGTGAGCCCAATTCTTTCTTACATATATTTTATTTTCATTCCTAGATCTAATTTGGGTAGCTCTCATTTTCATCATGGAATTTTCTAAATTAAATTGGTGTGTTATCTCTCACATGTCATTACATTTTATTCTTACTTCCATCTATCAATCGTGTGAAGTAGATACTATGTTTTTGCATTTCATGTTGCTTGCATTCCGTCATGGTACTCTTTCATATGAAATCATGAGAATTGAAAAATATTCTTCCTTCTTAAAAGTCATTTTTAAATACTTTTATCCATGTTGCATGTAGTTATATAATGAAATTCTTAATGAAATGCATGGATTGTATTAATTTAATAGAGTTTTTGTTGAAAATGGCGAGCCCAAAGTTGACATTGCCTAAACAACCTTATCACTTCTCCTAGTTTTTATTTTATTAATGAGGATATAGATCATACTTCTAAAAATACCATATTAGAGAGTACTATTGTCCTCTTATCCTAAATCTACATTGATGCAAGAGATTAAGAAGGCTAGTTTATGCACTTCTTTAGATCCTCTGCCTTCTCCTAGAGCATCTTCTCTTTATCAAAGTATTTTCAATAATCTTGATTTTTCAGCATTTCCTTCATGATTTCTCTCCTAAGATAACATTAAGTAAGGATGAAGATCTTGAAAACCTTATTCTTCCTCTCAACCTAAAGAGGATTTGAACAATAATTATAGTATTCCTTATCTCCCTAAAGAGACCATTCATCCTACTATTCCTCCTTGTACTACATTTTTCTGCAGACATCAAGATGAAAGTCCTTCTCTTTCTTAATTAAAGGCTAATTATAATGTAGGCTATGATATTACTTCTCAACATGGATATAGTGGAAAATGTTGGTATTAACAAAAAAAGTAATAATGGTCCCTATAGATTCTCCTACACAAGTCACTAGAAAAGGTATAGGATTTATACCTCAAGCCAACATTTTTACTTCTTCTTCAAATCCTATCAATCCTTATTCTTCAAGACCTAGATTTCCTTCTTTATGAATTATTTTTCTAATTCCAATAGTTGTCGATACTCATTTAGATGATCATTTGGCCTTGTCTAAGATAATATTTTTGAACCTTAAAGATGATACTAAAATTTGATTTCCTTTACATTATTTTCCAATAAATCAAAAATCTCATAATAGTGATTTTCATTGTCTTTTATATCATAGAAATACACTCTCTCTTGCTGATTGTATTAAATTTAGATAATTTGTTTAAGATTTAGTAGGTATATGTCTTATTTGTTTAACAAAAAATCCTATATACTTTATTGATATTAAAAACATGTGTTAGCATTCCTTCACCTATCGTGTTGCTCCATACCATGTGATCTTAGTAGCTTACCTCATTGGGGGCTCTTTGTTTTTCATGGTGTTGTACTTTACTTTGAAATATTTTCTTGTGAGCAACATAATAGATCCATTTACTTGTCTTTCTACTTGGGGGTAAAGTTTGAACTCTTTTCCTTATCCTTATAAAGGACCCATTATCTCTTTGTTGATTTTTATCTCTTGTGACATGATGTCCTTCCTTGTATGGACTTGTTTTGTTTTGCACGAGGATTTTCATTCATGTTTAAAATCTCTTCCTTACTTGGGAGTGCATGTCTATTACAATTGATCTTTCACTTAGAGTACATAATGTGATATCCTTTCCCTTTACTTTACACTTGGCAGCAAGGGATTTCTTTTCAAACTCTTTCTTCTTCTAAGGATCCACTTTCCTTGGTGGAGTGTCATTTATTTTTTATGTGATATTTTCTTACAAGGAATTGATTGCCTAGATTGGGGATTCTCTCTTATACAAGAGGTGTGTATCCTTGATCACAATGTCTTCCTTATTTGCAAAAACATGTCCATTATTAAAAAAATTCCCTTTTGTGGGGGCTTAAATGTTAGAATAATTGAGAGGGGGGGTGAATCAGTTATCCATAGTCCCAAATACAAAATGTATATCCAAAAACAATTTACACAAACTTCTGCAACTCGGTAACATAAAATAGTAAATTGTCTGTGCTATTACCGATTACCAGTTAATAAATTATAGTGATTACTGACCAAATCAAATATGCAACATGTAAAGTATGATAACCAACAATCATCATAGTCAACACATAGCAAAAAATATTTAACATGGAAACCCTATAAAGGGAAAAACCACCTAGGACCAGCAACCCAAAAATTATTCACTCTTCTGAAGTGAGGTCACTGAAGAACCAACCCTGTTAAAGGTTACAAAACACACTGTAAGGTGTGACCTTGTTAGAGGATTTAACACTAACCGTTATCATCCAACCAACATTCACTATGGGGTTGATAGGATAACAAATGTACATTCTATGAATGACATTACAAGACTTTCAAGTCCACTCGATTAAGAGATTTATCTGATTACAATGGTTAAACTATAACAGTAAGTGATCTGATTACAATACAACTTCTATTGAAGATGTTCATATCTATATTATGCTTATTCAAATCCACTGATCAATATATCAATTCTGTTTCAATAATATTTAGTAACTTACTGTCTCTTGGTTATAGCTTTCTAACGCTCGGTAATCTCTGTAGTTCAGTTCTCCTTAACTAGTTTGATCAAACATGCATGAAGCTTGTTCACACGATATCTCTGCAGTCTCCTTCCTCCAGCATATGTTTCATAATGAAACCCTAGTCTCTTAAATAGACAAGTAAACCATTTTCTTTTCATCCATCAGATTTTTTCGCTTAATCTTCTTTTTTGGTTTTGACGCTTAAACCTTCTTTGGCTGATGTGTCAGTAACACATTTTGTTTCCATCCCTTAGATCTTCTTTGAATTTTGTTAGCCATTGATCTTCATAACAAACATTATCTCAAACCTCGTGATCATACACTTTACAACTCATCAACTTCCATCGGCTAAAATAATCATTTAGTTCCTTTTGTCCATACTCAGTTAACAAAGAAATGTGTCGGTGAACACAAGCTCAGTTTATACTGTGCTCAATATACACTACACTGCTTGGTGTATACTAGAATGCTTCATTAACTGACCACACTGCCTTGTGTCTTTTTATGCTCTTTTCCTCATCATAGATGAGTGCAACATAGTCAAGTCAATAACATAAGGTCATAGACTCATCAATAAGTCACCTAATGTATTCCTTATCCTCATCTGTCATATTCACCTTTTTCATGTAGCTATATCTATTCTTCATCTCTTTTTCTCCTTTCTACAAATGTTTAGGTATTTGTAACTTGCAAGATAAGTACTGTCAAAACTAGTTGACATCAATGACAACATATTACTAATTTAATCATCTTACATATCTAATCAGCAACTCAGAAATCTCTAATCATTGATCTTCAATTAGGTTCTAAATCAGTTATAGTTCATCAATCTCTCCCTTTGGCATTGATGGCAACTCAAGCAATATGAAATATGCCATACACATACCAAACATGTATTCTACAACTCTGTAAATAAATGTTATAACTCGTTATAAGCTCTCCCTAGCTTAATATGTTTAATCACTATGTTACTTAACAACATTGTAGGTGCAGACTATCTTCTACAAATAAGATCTTTGCAACTCTTAGATTCCTTCTTTTGTTCTCAATAACAAATCTTCTTTAGTTTATCTCCCCCTTTCATTTCAGTTCTCTCTCCCTTTGATAGTTGTTTCAGTATTCTCCTTGGTTATCCTCGAGCATCATATTATTTATCTCTCCCTTTGACAACAATGCCAAAGAAACACATAAACATATAGCTCTATAGTAGCCATGTAACTCTTTGTTGTCCAGTTTCTATACTGTATCTCTGTATACTATTATGAAAATATGTTCCAGTTCTTCAAACCTTTCACAACTTTAGATAGAATCCAAAGTGTGAACTATGTTGCATCAACATGAATGATCTTCTGATAAGATTAGGCTGATGCTACCTCCAGATCACATTAGTGATTGGTAGACAGGGGACGGACCCCAAGTCTAGTCCTTAAATATTCAAAAGTTTCCTTCGGTAGAGGCTTGGTAAATATGTCTGCAAGTTGCTCTTTAGATGTAACAAATTCTAATCTGACTTGATTCTCTTGTACTTGTTCTCTTAAGTAGTGATACTTAATGGATATGTGCTTTGTTTTTGAGTGCAACACTAGATTATTTGAAATATTAATTGCACTAGTGTTGTCACAATATATAATCACTAGCTTAGTGATTACCTCATTCATACCTTCCAACACTTGCTTGATATTTGCAATATTTGAACAGTTTGTAGCAGCATCAACACACTTTGCTTTGGTAGTGGACTGAGAAATACAAGGTTGTTTCTTACTTGTCCATGTAACAAGTCTTTCACCAAAGAAAAATGCTCCTCCGGTGGTACTCTTTTTGTCATCTATATTTCCAGCCCAATCTGCATCAGTGTAGACTTTGAGTTCAAACTTGCCTTCCTTTGGATACCATAAACCATAATCCTCTATTTTCTTTAGGTATCTTAGGATTCTCTTTGTAGCAACCATGTGTGACTCCCTAGGACTTGTAGAAAATCTAGCAACTATCCCCACAACATGTGCTATATCAGGTCTACTATGAACTACATACATCAACTTACCAATCATTGATTGGTATAGTGTCTGGTTTACCTCTGTAGTTTCATCTTCCTTGGTCAATTTACATCTGGTAGTCATCGATGTTCCAAAAGGTTTAGCATCTTCCATGCCAAATGTTCTTAGTACTTCCTTGATATATTTGGATTATGTGATGAATATACCATCATTCTGCTGAATAACCTATAAGCCTAGAAAGAACTTAATCTCTCCAAACATAGACATTTCAAACTCTTTTCTCATCTCATCAACAAATGATTTATAGATATGATAATATCCTCCAAATATTATGTCATCCATAAATATTTCAACAATTAAGATAGCATCATCTGAATTTCCTTTCATATATAGATTTCTATTCTCACTAGTTCTAACAAATCCAATACTTAACAAATAAGTATGCAACCTTTCATACCAGGCTCTAGGTGCTTGCTTCAAACCATATAAAGCTTTATGTAATCTACATACCATATCTTTCTTGTTTAGATAAATGAACCCTTTTGGTTGTTCTATGTTGACTTCTTCTTCAAGTATCCCATTCAGAAAAGCAGATTTAACATCCATTTGGTAAACTTTGAACTTTTTGTGTGCAACATATGCAAGTAACATTTTGACTCCTTCTAATCTAGCAACAGGTGCAAAGGTCTCACCATAATCAATTCCTTCCTCCTGTGCATATCCCTTGCATACCAATCTAGCTTTGTTCCTTGTTACCTCTCCATTTTCATTTAGCTTGTTTCTGAAGATCCACTTAGTACTGATAACATTCTTATCCTTAGGTCTAGGTACTAAAGTCCATGTCTTGTTTTTCTCTATCTATTCTATTTCTTCATTCATTGCATTAACCCATTCTCCATTTTCCAATTCAACTTTTACCTTATCTCATCTTACTCCTTGTCATCACGCCAACTTGTTTGTCTACAATTATCTAGGTCTCAGAATGATGTCTCCTAACAAATCTTATGAGTACTTGATCTCTTCTCTATTGTTCATCTTGTACAGGTTCATTTTCTTGCTCAATAGGTCCTTCCTTCTCACTGGTTTCTCTTTCCCGTTCCTTGGTGTTGTTTTCCTGCTGACCAATTGTCATAGTCTGCAGCTTCGGTAGATACTCTGGTTGTTCAATGTAAGTGAATCTACCATAGTCTTTTGGTTCCTTTCTACTTTCTTCTGCATTCTTATCATCAAACTCATCAACCCTGACATTAGTACTTTTAATCATTTTATTAGTAACTCTATTTAGACACTTGTATTCTTTGCTTTTAGTGGAATATCCAAGAAATATCCCTTCATCACCTTTTGATTCAAACTTCCCATTTCTTTCATCTTTCAGAATAAAGCATTTACTTCCAAAAATTTTGAAATAACTTACAATGGGTTTGTGGCCAAACCATAACTCATAAGGTGTTTTGTTAGTGTCCTTCTTTAGTTGTACTCGACTCAAGACATAAACAACTATGCTAACAACCTCTCTCCAATATGTTTGAGTTACATTCTTTTCTATCATCAATGTCCTTGCGTAGTCAACAATTGACCTATTCCTCCTTTCAACAATTCCATTTTGCTAAGGTGTCCTCGGTGTAGAGACCTATCTTTTAATACCATGCTCATTACAATAGTTAGTAAATTCATCAGAAATAAATTCACCGCCTCTGTCAAATCTCAAGCATTTCAATTCTTTACTAGTCTCTTTCACTACTTTTGCTTTATACCACTTGAACATCTTAAATGCCTCCGATTTTTCCTTCAAGAACATGAAAGTAATTAATCTAGTGTAATCATCAACAAAAAGAATGAAATATCTATCTCCATAGTAACTCTAAGTTCTCATGGGACCACATAGGTCAGTGTGAACTAACTCAAATATTTTCTTTGTTGAATAATCTTTGCTTTTGAAACTAGATTTTGTCATTTTACCTTTTTGACATGTTAGACCAATTTCTCGTCAATGCAAAAATCCTATGAAATTGGTCTTATCCTTGCAGTTTTCCTGAAGTTGTCCTGCCCTGCCTACAAGCTTGTTTTAATGTGTGAAGAAAATCTATGATGTTCCATAGCTTGCGCCCTTAGCCCCATCTTCTTTAATGTGTCACCATGCTCTGGTTCTGATCGCATGTGCTAAATCACAAAAACTAGGGATATATTTAAGTTTCAAGGTTTTCTGGAAATGATTCTTTCATGTCGGGTGGTGTCATAATTGTCTAAGTCATAAAACCCTCAATGTTTTTGCATTCCTTTGTTACCTATATGTTAATGTGAAAACCCTGGTTGTTTTCGACACTTCGCATGCTCGCAGTTCTTCTCTGGCATCAGCATTTTCTTATGTGCACTGCTATGACTATGTGGGGCCTAGCTCTTCATGATGTTCAGTTGCTTGATCTCTAGTTTTATGTGCGGTTAAGTTTTTCATTTGGCGATTAAGCGACTGTGTGTTCGCGGGGTCTCTTGATTCTGGCGGTTAAGTGCTTTTTATTCCACGACCTAGCATTTTCCTCAGTTGCGTGGTCACATAATCTTGGTAGTTAGTTCTTTAATATTTCATGACCCGGCGACACGGTTATCTCCTAATCACGTGATGTAGCGGTTAAGTTGTGAAATATCTAGCAACTTAGCAAGGACCGTAGGATGAAAGAAAGATCAACGATGGTCGCTTAATCTCCGGATAGACTGTAGGGTTAGGAAACTATCTAGTGACTTGGAGAATGCTTTTGTCACGTGATCTCTAAACCAGACCATGGTTAAGTAAAATGTCTTGCGACTTGGAGTCTTCCTTTATTCGCGCAATCTCCAGATGACTTCGGGTTTGGTAACATGGATTTTTTTGGTGGGCCAACTTTTTGGTATTGCAGGCGTGCTTGTTCCTGATTGGTCAGTGTGACGGACATCAATGGGGCCAATGTTTTTGATGTCTAGGAAAGTTTAAAGTTTGGCTATGATCTGTGGTTGTTGCATATTTGCAAGGAATATTCTTTCCCCTTGCGATCATGCAATAACTGTTCGATGGTGTGGTAAGTAAGGCGGTGGGTCTGAGGTGCTAGTCATGCTGAGGTGCTTGATTTTTATTAGTTGCCGAGGTGGTGATGTGGCTGTGGATATTTCATGGGCTTGTTGACCATTGTGTCAAATTTTAAAGACCGCCCTGTATGCACCCTAAAATGGTCACCTAAACTTTGGGCCCCATTTTTTTGATTTATTTATCTCTGAATCAGTTTTATCAATAATCAATATTTTTCAAAAATATCAATTTCCTTGATCAAATCCTATTTCATCATTTTTGATTATTCCTTGGGCTAACCATTTTATCCTAAGTCTTTATTTGATTAAAAGAAATATTTCCTCCCCTTTTATTAAATAAAAGGCCCCCACTTTTCCTCTTATCCTAAGTTGCACAAATAAAGCATTAATCTTATTTTATAAAAAAGGAAAAAACACTTTTTGTCTCATATGGACATAAAGTCAACTCCTATTTTCCTATTGGAGGATACTTGTGCACATGGATTGCTCATCTTTCAAACTCCACCATTGATTAAGACTTTTGCCTCTTAATCTCCATGGTCCATTCCTTTGCATTTCTTATAAAAGGAGAGCTCTCTCCCTCATTTTAGGTCACTTGTCTTTATGCTAACTTTATGCTGCAGGAATTCTTGAAGACTTTAGAGCTTTTTAGAGATCTTTGTTACATCAACCTTTCTTTGGACTTCTTCATTGCTTCATAGCTTGGTTTCATTTCTTGCATCATAGTTTCATTCTCATAGCATTCTTAGTGTAGATTTCCTTTATGCAATAATTTAACCTCACATAGCTTAATTAGGGGTTTGTAATCCATTGCAATTTCCTTTCATAGATTAGTTTACATTGTCATTTGATAGATTAATCTTGCATATTCATATTATTTTGCATTACATTTGTATACTTTGATTCAATTTGGGGATATTGGCATTGTTGCCCTTATCTTCATTGTGAATCTCTCATTGTGTGGTTGACTAGCAAGGTCATTAGTTTGTAGCTCTAGCTGAGAGAAAATCTATCATAGTATCTTGCAACTCCATGCATAAAGAGCTATGAGCCGCTTTGTGAGGCCTCATTCTTGAGCAACCTTGCATGTAATGGTTCATAGAAGTGTGGTCACTTTTGACTCATATATTTTTGGTGCCCACCGTGGGGCAGAGTAGATAAACTTTGTCCTTTAGTTTCTTGCATTTTCATCATTTTTTGGATATTTTGCAGTCTCTATTTTGGGTCTCAGAGTATTGTGCAACACTTCTCAAAAATATCGCGCGATAGACCTCATAATATGGATGTGACACTTCACGTATAGGAAGAATCACCCTCCTATATTCTGGTCTGTCACCTAGTATCGTGCGAAGTATCACACTTCTGTTGTGCAGAGTATCACCCAGACAGAAAGTATCACCCGGGTACAGGAAACTATGTTGCGCGATACTAGTGAACTCTGAGGTATATCTCCTGATACAGCAGAGAGCTAGATTTTGAGTTTTATCAACCGAATTTGATCACATTTAGTTTTCTAGTTTACTTTATTGCATTTAAACAAGTTTAATTTGCATTTCTTAGTTTAAATTGATCAAGTTTTTGCATTGCTTTCATTTAGATTTTGGTTTTCCTAACCCTAGTTGTCTAACAAGTTGTGTTTGTAGGAGCTTTTCTTGAAGGAAATTTCTATAAATTTCATGCTAAAGGGCTACTAACATTTTTGCAGGGCTACCCAAAGCATAAACAAAAGTAAAAAATAATTTTTTTTTAAAAAGTGTTTGTGATTTATTTCCTTTCAAGTGTGGCATTTACTAATTGTATTAGGAACTTTAATACCTTATGAAAGAGATTTTGAGGTGATAGGAGAAGTATGCTCTTCACCTTTAGGTGAACCAGAAAATCTTGACCCATCTTAAGGTTTTGGAAGAAAGGGGGTAATTAAATTTGCTTGGTGTGTTTGGGAGAAGTTTTTGAGATAGGGGAGTATGCTCTTCACCTTTGTGGTGAACCAAAAACCTTGAACCTCAAAAATCATCCACTTTTTGTTTAGTTTAGGATCCTTTAGTGGGCCTGCTCTTGAACAATCAAGAGGAACTACCCAAGTGGGGACAAGCTAATACCAAGCTATTCCAACCCACTATAAACTCAAGGCTACTGAGGACACAAAACTTTGGTAGACATAACACTTGTCTTCGCTTGATGTGAGTAGCTCGTGGGATTACGACCATGGGGAAAACATTAAGCAAGAATGCTTAAGGTAGTGTTGAGGCCGCAAGGTCTGAGTCCTCTTTGAGGAGCAAGAGGGGTGTTGTGAATGGAAGCCCTTATTAAGAACCATTAGATAGAAGCCACCTTATTTAGCCGCTTATCTTCTTAGTGCAAGGATTGATCTAAGTGGAACAACCTGGATCACCTTAAGATACTCACCATATGTGTTCCTTTGGTTGTGTCTTTGACACTTCCATGACAAAGCCAATATCTCTTGTGGGCAACCACTTAGTGTGAGGCAAGGGGACATCAAGTTGTGGGCTAAGTTGGTAAGTATTGAGCCTTGACTTTTTTAAGGATAGATTTGCTTGAATTGTCTTCAATTGTGTGATACTAGTGTAAACATTCTCAACATACAAACAATTGGTAGCATTCATAGGGTACTTTTTCAATTTTGATATCACAAGTGTTTGTCTTGGCAAGGTTGCTTTTTCCCTTGTTTCAAGTGTTTTGAGACATGTTTGATTTCTCATTGTTTGCAAACCTATCAAAATTCTACTGATATTTTGATTGAGATCGAAAACATTAACCCTCAGATCAAATTTTTTGATCAAACAGACTCAAAAACACAAATTTTACATAGTTTTGGTCAAGAGTTGAACAATTTTGCAACAGTATCGCCTGCTTTGAGAAGAAATATCGCGCGATAGTTCGCCCCTGCTGAACTATCACCCGACCTGCCTGGCGTTTATTACCCAGCTATTTTGAGGTCTATCACCTAGTGTAAGGTGAAATATCACCCAATTATAGGTGTATCACTCTGTTAGCCTAAAGTATATCGCCTAGGTAGTTTCTATCGTGTTTTCAGTTCAGTCAGTTTCAGTTGCTGTTAGTCAGATTAGGTCTTTGAGTAGGTTTCTTGCTCTGTCGCTAGAGACCTGTCTTGGCTCTAAACTTCTAGTTTTTTCCCTTTAGGGACAAAATCAATTGATTTACAGGGTCACTTTGGAAATAATTGTCAAGTTAGAAGGTTATTCTTGGTGAAAAGGTTTATCCCTAGAATTGTTAGCTACATTCTTGGAAAATTTTAGTACTCTTATTGTCCAAATCGCTTTCATTTAAATCTTAGTTTCAATTATATTTTGGCCTAGCCCAACCTCCTGGTTCAAAAGTGCAAGGGTAGTCACCCTTTGATTTGTAGCACCTCTTTAACAGTGTTCGTAAAGCCCTTTTTTTCTATCTTTTCATTTTTCTTTGGACAATAGAGAACTTTGATTATCCTAGTTTGGTGTTGACACTTTGAGAGGTCACCTTATCATTAAGAGTCTTTTTCTTTCATGTTAGTTACAATAAGGTACCAAGTCAATCAAGGGAAGTGACCCCCTATTGTCTTTAGCCAGTTACCACCAGTTAAGACTCGTCAACAACATAAGGAAAAAGGACCCCTTTTTGATCAATCTCCTAAGAGTGAATCTGAGGTTTGTTTTAATCCAAAGGGTAATCCTAGTGAAGTGAGTTCCTCTTTAGTACCACTTTCATCAAGTATGGATATGAGTTACACTTTCACTCAACAACAAAGAGAAGCCATGAATCAAACTCTTGAGGATATTTTCCAACGACATAGGAGTACCAGAGAGTATGGTGGTTCTTCTCATGCTAGTCCACCCAGGTCACCCCCCAACAACATAAGATATTTTGATGCTCACCAACGAGCTGCGAGGCATTACCAACAAACTCACTCAAATTCAAGGTCACAACACGAAGACCAGAACAACGAGTCTAGTGACCACCACATCAACACAACCAACGTAATAAGGCATTCAAGACAACCTTCCCCACTTAAAGATACCTCTTGATATGTGAATACATGGTTGAAAAGCATTGAAAGGGAGAAGCAAGCCTATCTAGATGAATAAGCTACCAAAAAAGAGAAATTTAGACAACTAGAGGAAGAGGAACGTGCATTATTGGACATAAGAAAAAGAGTCACCTAAAAAGAAGAAGATAGGCTCTATGCACAACTCCAAAATTGATTCAATGGGAGGGGTACCAATAGTGGGACCAACTCACCCCCATCTACCCCCTCACCAAGTCCTAGAAGAAGGTCAAGGATGCCCTCAAGATCCCCAAGTCCTAGAGGTAGAAGGAATTCAAGATATGATCACTATAGGAGACAATCAACTCATAGACATTCAAAGCAACCCTCCCAATGAGCACATCATGGCTCACAACATGGAGGAAGTTATGCCAAATTTGATCATATGGATTTTATGACTATGCAACAAGAACCATCTTTTCAAGCATATGTGGAAAGATATGTGGAACAAAACAAGGATCAGTTCCTAGAAAGTCTCATCAACAAAGGTGCTAAGGTCCCATATAATTTTGATGTCCACCAAAAGATTAAGAAACAGAATCCTTCAACCAATGAGCTGATCATGAAAATGCAAAAGGATATAGAAAGGATGAGGGCTCCTAAGAGCACATTTAATTTGGACTCCATATGTCCCAACCCAATTGACAAGAGTGTGGTGTTGGTTAGTTCCCTAAGAAAGTTGAGTTTCCAACCTATGACAAATATGATGGCATTGGTGACCCTCATGACCATGTTCGATAGTTCTACATAATGAGATTTTCTTTTCACCATGAAGACTCCTACTTGATGAGATTATTCTCGAGGAGTCTCAAAGGTCAAGCCATGGAGTGGTTCACCAACCTTACTCCTCCAGTAAAGACATTTAAAGAACTTGTCCAAAGATTTGTTCAACATTTTGCTTACAATCTCTCAAGGTCAGTCACAATGCTTGATTTGAGCAAACTCAAACAAAATCAAGGAGAACCTTTTGTCACCTTCCTGCAAAGATGGAGATAGTTGTGCTCGAAGTATCCTAGAACGATTCTTGAGGAGGAAAGAATAGACATCATTGTGAGCAACTTGGTGCTAGAATTAAGGTATGAAGTAAGGAAGATCCCATTTAATTCTTTTGATACCATGGTGGAAGTGGCATGTCGCATAGAGGATGTCCTAAAAGAACAAGGCATTTTGGCCAAAACAACTAATAACAACAATAGCCAAAACAACAACAATAATGGTAATAAGGACAAAAAGAACTCTTAATGGAATAAGAATAAGCAAGTGGTCAATGATGGAGTTGTTGATTCATCACAACCTAAGAATGAAGGAGTTCTTAATCTCTCTAATGTAGTACAAGCCATGAAACTGCAAACATCTTCAGGACAACAAGAGAATAAACCCAAGTATCAAGGGAGACCTAAAAAGGAAAAGAGAGAATTTACCAAACTTGGGGACTCATATGCAGACATTTTCAAGACATTAATTGCTCATAATTTGGCACAACCTCAGGATCCTGCCAAGCACCGCATACCGGATCCTAAACCTCATTGGTGGGATGAGAAGGTTTTTTGTGTCTTTCACAATGGAATTGGACATGATATAGAAAATTGTTTCAGACTTAAGCATCTTGTTCAAGACTTTATTGAGAGCAACAAATTACAATTTGATGGTTTAACCACTAATGCAGATCACAAGGATTTTAAAGAACCGTTGCCCAAATATGAGAAAGGAGAGAATTCTAACAACAAGAATGGAAAGGCTGCTATTAACTACACTTACACAAATGCTGAAAATGTTATTAACATGCTTGAAGTTGTTGATGATAATGTAAACATGGTGAAGGGGAAAGACCCTTATGGATATGATGTGGATTCAACTCCTATGCCTGATGAAGGACCCGTTGTGGTACTAAGAGGCCCTCACTCACGAAGGATGTCCCAACCCCTCAATGTTGTCACTAGGAGTTAGTCTCAAGCTCCCATTGTTATTAGAGGTCCTAGCTCTAGTAAGTCTAAGTAGCCAGTGTCAAAGGGTGTTCTTCCTAAATTTGTTGTTGGTCCTGATTCAAATTATAACCTTATTGACCAATTACAACAGACGCCAGCATAGATATCTATTTTTGAGCTTTTGGAATTGTCCCCTAAGCATAAGTGTGTCCTTGAGGATGCTTTGCAAGTAGCTAGTGTCCCTAACAACTTAGATATTGATCAATTCTAGAATATGGTCAACCATTTGGCTAGCCCTCATTACCTCACTTTCTCAGAAAAAGATGACAAATCCATCAGTCACCCACATAACTTGGCCTTACACATAGAAGTCATGATTCATAAAACCCATGTTAGGTGCATATTGATAGATGGGGGTGCGGGGCTCAATATTTGTACCATGAGTTTGTTAAAGGCTCTAGGATATTCTAAAGAAGTCATTGACACAAGGAAAAAGATCACAATCAAGGCATATGATGGAGCAGAAAGAAGTTCTAAGGGATTGGCCATTTTGCCTATTCGCATTGGTCCAGTAGAAAAGGATATCTTATTTCAAATTGTTGATGTTGGACCTTTAGCCTACAACATTTTGCTAGGTAGGCCATGGATTCATGAAATGCAAGCAGTCCCATCAACATATCACCAGTGTGTTAAGTTTCCTCATAATGGTGTAGAAATTTGCATACCTAGAGATAGTACTTTGTCAGTTAATAACATTTCTACTGGATCACATATACCTTTGAATAGAGAAGCTGACAGTTCTAGTATTTCACTTGAATAATGTAAGGAGAAGTTTAAGACCATAGATCTTGGGATGGGAGATTATAAAATTGATTCTTTTACAAAATTGCCAATCTCTCCTAGGTCTTATGGGAAACCATCACTAGATATGAAACCTTCATCATCGGCAATGACATTATTTGGAAAATTTGTTAAGTCTTCAGTTCCTATTCAGGAAGAGAAAGAGGAAGTTGTTTTAAGAGACTGGATCTATCATGAGGAAAAGTACCGACATAATGAGAATTTTGCACCTTCTCCTAGAGCCTATGGGAGAGGATATACATTGGTCAAGAATATGGGTTATCCAAGACATGGTCCCCTCAGTCACAGGTTGGGTGCTAAAGCTGAACCTCTTAACCATGCCCTTTTTGGATGAAGGAATAAGTCAACAGTTGGCTTAGGTTTTGAAAACAAGAAACAAACAAGCATCCCTGTCTCAGCTGCGACAGACAGTGACGATGACTTAGACTACACACCTAATCTTTCTAATCAGCAAGACATGTCTGATGATTGGGTGCCTTCAACAAATCTCCTTTAGGGAGATTCAAAAGATTTGACAACTAACAATACTCCTATCCTAGCTATGACGGATAGTGACTATATGAATGCTAGATTGACAATGGAAAGTTTTGCTATCCTAGTTGCGACAGATAGTACCAATGCTAGTGTTAGAGAAGGGGAAACCTTTCCCAACCTTGAGGCTTCTACATCACAAGGCCCAAATAATGATTCAGAGATAGACTCACATGAGTTCAAATGGGACTCACTTTCAAATGCAATAGTTTATTTGGACATGGATGTTGTTCATACTTATAGTACTCAACCCGATGTGACCAACGAGCCTAGTGTAGGACTAGAGGATTGGACTCCTCGAATTGCCTTAGTTGACGATGATTGTTGGCTTGGTAGGAAAAATCCTGATTCAGGTATCTTAGGAGAAGACTTGATGAATCCCAATTATATGGTCACCAGAGATAACACCTTCCACATAAACAATGTTGAACCAGTCATTAACCTACCCCTTGTTCACTATGACCTTCTTGACTGGTCCCAGCGCCATCAAGAGCCTAGACTCCTCACTTTTTAGAATGATTACGAAATTGCCTGCTATCTGAATTCTCTTGAACCCGTCATCTCTTCCACTAGTGAACCGACCACGAGTATGATGGAGCCTGATATTAAGTACCTCAGTCTAAAAATCAAAGAAAAAGAAAAAAAAAGAAAAGGTCTGATGGCGAAAACCACTTTGTAGCAGTATCAGAACCAAAAATAGTAAAAATAAATGACGTATCCGAGGGTGAAAACCTCTTTGAGGCACCTAAGGATGGGGTACTTAATAACTTTCTAAGTTACTTCCAGGACAGGTCATCAATTCTCATTGAGCCTACACAATCAGTGAATTTGAATATAGAAGAGGCTCCTCAAATAGTGCACCTAGTTCAGTTTCTATCAGTTGAAGAAAAAGAGGCATATACAAAAATTTTACAAAAGAAGAAAATCAACTTTGCTTGGACATATTCAGACACGCCAGGGCTTGACACTGATCTTATTATGCATCATCTATCTATAGCTCCAGGAATAAAACCGATCAAACAAAAGTTGAGGAAAATGCACCCTCACGTAGCTCTCCTTGTAAAGGCAGAATTAGAGAAGCTCTTAAGAGCTGGATTTATTAGAGCTATTGACTATGCCGATTGGATCTCAAACATTGTTCTAGTTTCAAAACATGATGGGTCCATTCATGTATGCACAAACTTTAGAGACCTTAATAAAGCATGCCCAAAGGATGACTTTCCACTCCCTAACATAGACATGATAGTGGATATGACTGCGGGCTATGAGATATACTCTTTAATGGATGGTTTTTCTGGTTATAACCAAATAAAAATAGCTCCTGAAGATCAAGAGAAAACAACTTTTACATGTGCATGGGGAACCTATTGTTGGAACGTCATGCCATTTGGCCTAAAAAATGCAGGAGCAACATACCAACGAGCTATGACCATAATTTTTCATGATATGATGCATAAGAACAATGAAGATTATGTGGATTATACCTTGGCTAAGTCTAGGAAATGGGATACACACCTCGATGATTTGGAAGTAATTCTAGATCGCATGGAACAATTTCAACTTAGATTGAATCTGAAAAAGTGTGCATTTGGAGTTGCCTCAGGTAAACTTCTAGGATTCATAATTTCAACAAAAGGAATAGAGGTTGATCCTGAAAAGGTCCAATCTATATTAGACATGCCACCTCCTAGAAACATTAGTCAGATGAGAAGTCTTCAGGGATGACTCCAATCCATAAGGAGGTTTATTTCATAGCTTGTAGACAGAGCACAACCATTCAACAAAACATTGCATAAGGGAGCCACATGTGTATGGAATGAGGATTGCCAAAAGAGCCTCGATCAAATAAAATAGTATTTGGCCAATCCTCCAATTTTGATGCCTCCTATTCCAGGGAAACCATTGATTTTATACATTTCAGCGACAGATTCTTCCTTGGGGGCATTGTTGGCTCAATTGGATGACATTGGGAAAGAAAGGGCCATTTATTACCTTAGTCGTACTCTAGTATCTTATGAGATCAATTATAATAGCATTGAAAAGTCTTGTCTTTCCATAGTGTTTGCTTCCCAAAAATTGCGACACTATATGCTTGCTCATACTATACATTTGGTAGCAAAAATTGATCCTCTTAAGTACTTGCTTAATAAGGCTACTCTCACGGGTAGACTTGTTAAGTGGATGATGGTTTTAACTAAATTTGACATAGAGTACATTGAAAGGAAGGCCATAAAAGGGAAAGCTATTGCTGACCAATTAGTTGATTTCCCAGTTAAGGATAGTATGTCTATTCAGGTAGAGTTCCCAGATGAACACATACTGTATATGACTACTCGCACTTGGAAAATGTTCTTTGATGGTTCCCACATGCAAAATGGATTTGGTGCTGGAGTATTATTGTCTCTCCACATGGTTACAACATTCCAAAATCTTACAAACTTTTATTCCCATGTACAAATAATATTGCAAAATATGAAGCTTTAACCAATGGATTGAAAATGGCTATAGAATGGAACATAACAAAGTTACATGTCTTTGGGGATTCCCAGTTAATTATCAACCAAGTCAATGAGGAGTATCAAACCAAGGATGATAAATTGATCCCTTACAAAAAGATGGTTGAATCATTGAGACATTACTTTATATTTGTGACATTTTAGCAGATCCCTAGGACAGAGAACAAAGCTACAGATGCTATGGCCACATTAGCTTCACTCCTTTAGTTGGAACAACATGAATCAAGATTTGAATTCCTGGTGGAAGAGCTACACCATCCCATATTTGACTCATCTGAAAGCCATGTCATTGGTACCCTTGTCACACATGAGTCTTCCCGATATGGTGCTATCTATTCATATCTCTGTGATGGCATCATCCCCGACACATTCAACCATTCTGAATGCCAAAACCTTGTCCACAATGTCTCTCACCACACCCTTATCTCTAGTGATTTATATAGGAGGGGTTTAGATGGGACACTCCTTGGGTGCTTGGAAAAAGAGGAATCTAACCAAGTGTTAGCAGACATCCATGAGGGCATTTGTGGTGGACACTCCAATGGTCTTTCCATGGCCCGAAGGTTGCTTAGGGTGGGGTATTATTGGCCCACGATGTAGATAGATGTAGTAGCCTTTGCTAAGTCTTGTGAAAAATGTTAGAAACATGGAAACCTGCTTCATGCTCTAGGTAGGGAGCTGATTCCTTCTATTTCTCATTGGCCATTTCAGCACTGGGCCTTTGATCTAGTTGGGAAGATTCACCCCGACTCATCAGGTGGACATAAGTTCATTATTACTGCTATTGACTACTTCATAAAATGGGTGGAAGCGGTGCCACTTTCTGTTACTTCAGGGAAGACTATCTCTTTGTTCATGTTGAATCATATTATTTGCCGATTTGGAGTACCTTTTGAGATTATCACTGATAATGGAGGTCAATTCAAGAATAAGGACCTAAAGCATTTATGCAAAAAATTTAAAATCAAGCAACATTGGTCCTCCATCTACTTTCCACAGGGAAATGGACAGGCAGAAGCCTCCAATAAAACCATTCTTAAGATTCTTCATAGGACAGTGCACAAGAATAGTAGGGATTGGCACTTGCAAATCAATCTAGCACTATGGGCCTATAGAACTAGCATTCGTACACCTACAGGAGCCACTCCTTTTTCTCTTACCTATGGTGCTGAAGTGGTATTGCCTTTAGAAGTAGAGATACCTTCACTTAGAGTCTCACTCAAAGGATTGATAATAGATGAAGATTACCACACCATGAGGTTACAGGAACTAGAACTTCTAGATGAGAAGCATAAGGCTTCATTTGATCATATGAGAGTGTATCAGAAGCGTATGTCCAAGGCATTCAACAAGAAGGTTCATCCTAGAGAATTTCAAGTAGGTGATCTTGTCTTGCGAGAGAATCCTAAGAACCAACAACATAGAGAACAAAAGGGAAAGTTCGAACTCAATTGGCTTGGACCATATGTTATTACAGCTGCTTTTGGTACAGGTGCATATTTACTATCAGATTCAGATGGAGAACAGCTCCCTGATCCCATCAACATTTTGCACCTAAAGAAGCTCTATCCTTGATGCTCACTCTATCTGGGGGCATCCTTTGTACATATTTTATGATCTTGAAAAAAAATACTAAAGAAATTCATATATGATGCTGAAAAAAATCCTAAAAAGTATATAAAGTCTTGAAAAAAATATAAAAAAATAAAAAAAAATAAAAAAAATACAAAAGTGCCTTGGTGAAAACCTGGAAACAGGCGCCTTGGTAGCAAAAATACAAAAAAAGAAAAAATCAAAAAAAGAAAAAAAATGAAAAAATGAAAAAAGATTCCAAGTGGTGAAAACCTGGAAATAGGTGCTACTTGAGGCCTTTTGCACCCCTATTTATTAGTATGCGTCCTCGACTCTTAGCCTTTTTCCATCATGCCTTGACTTTATTTGACTTGGTTTGGAATTGGTCTTTATTTTGTCTAGGGGCATAATTGTTCGCAAAGGTCCTTTAGGTGCATTTGTCTCTTGGGGTATTTCCCAACAGGTGTTTTTCAACACCACCCCAAATAGTGTTTTCCAACACTACCCTTGCATCGAGTGTTTCTTAACACTTATCAGATGTCTTACCCAATAGTCTAAGTTTGATGCGATATTTCTCATTTGTAGATGCGATGATCAGAGTTTGACTCTATGACCAACACACAACTTGTTGAGATATGTTGACTTTATTTTTCTTTGTGTGCTGTCTATGAGGATTTCTTTGATGAGTGGTCTCTCCCTGAGAAGTTTTCGATGATGCATAGCTAGAAGACTGAGGGTATGAGAACATGTTTTATTTCTTTATCTACTTGTGGGTATATTTTGTTGGTCCTAATTGTCATGAGTATTTATGCTGGTCTTACTTGACACTATAGATTGACAAGGTATTATCCTTGACTATTTTGCAAGTGCATGCTTATAGCTATCCTGACTTTCATGTGTCTTGATACAAGCATAATCTCTCCATAACAAACTTAGGTAATCTCACTGCACTAGTCATCTTGACTTACATGTCTTTGATGCCTAGGTGGGATTCCCACATTCCTATCTGATAAAGATCATATTCATATCCACATAGTTATGCTAGTGTGCATTGTATGATCTTAGGGTGCTACCTAACCGCTCGATGATGATAATTAGATGTCTATAAGAATTGTGACCTTGCAAGTCAACCACTTTCATAGTAGCTTGCATTCTTAGGTTCATGTTAGTATAGTTTTGCACTTTGCATATGGAGTGAGCTCTCTTTTTCATCTTACGTAGACCTATTGGTCAACTGCGCTCACCTTTTCTTCTTCCCGATCATGTCTTTCACTCCTTGTCTTTTTCATCTCGAACCTGTTCCTATTCATCACAAGGGGTTAATCATATCATCATATCTATATCAAAACTGTCATTTTCAGAAACACAAGTCTATATTATACACGTGAGAATCAAACATGCATTTATGAGAGAGAATATACATGGGCATATACATAAACATTTTGCGCAAAATGACAAGACAACATACGTAAATTGATACATCCATCACAAGTGAGACATAAACACATGATATATCAAACATCTAGTAATCTCATATATAAATCAATGTCATGATATAATATACAATATGGGATCCCAAAATCTAGATCAATGTCTCAACATCTATCCACCTAAGCCCTAAACCTAGGACTCGCTGCCACCCTCGTGAGGAGCTCGTGGTGGTGGAGGGGGCATTGCTCTCCTATCAGGTACCATATCTAATGCCCCTACCCTCTGAGAGTATGATGATGCTCTCTAATCCTTTGGAACAGCCTAAAGGTAGAGTTCGTGATAGTATGCTGCTCTCTCCATCTCCTGTCGGATCTCTAAGGCATCTGCTTGTGCCGCTACCTCGCGACGTGCTATCTCTACCCTGAGATCGGCTATCTACTGATCTCTCTCCTCCCTCAAATCTACTAGCTATTGATCCCTCATAGCTATAGTGATCCTCAGCTGTTGCATCTTTGTCTCTAGAGCATGTATCCTAGCTCTTAGGTCCTCCCCTCCCGCAGGCTGATCCTGCTGTATCGTTGCCTGTCGACGAGCTAGTCTTGCCTCATCCTCAAGGGTATCTGCTCTCTGTCCCCGTGGCTATTTCCAGCCACCTACTCTAGAACTCTCCCCGACATCTCTCACTCTCCCCCTCCAGCCGTCTCCCCTGTCTCCTCCGTCATTGCCCCCATCACCACCTTGTACTGGTACTTGTGCATCTGGTATGGTAAACTGAGGGAACGACATCCTGCATCTCTTAGACCTGTATGCTGCATCTGATCCTGCATCTTCCATATCTGGGAGATACTCCCAAGGCTCCCTCTTGATGCCAGCTATCTCCTCAATGGCTCGCCGATGGTCCAACATGGGTAGCCACCCATGTCCCTCCTCATCTCTGGCCCTAGCATAGGTGGTGGTCTCTATGGAGACTCACTACTACCTCCCAAACTATCACCATACCTAAGTGATGCAGAATCTCTAGACAATCTCTGAGTGTCGGCCTACTAGTGGCTGGGTACATAGCATGTAACTCAGCTTGTCCTCTGCATCACTCCATCCCTCGACATCCCTGTATGGCCTCTATGTGAAAGAGGTCATCTCATCTAAGATCCTCCTGTAGTATGTCACATCCCTAGTATGGGCATGTGATATGAACCTTATGTACCTGTATATGAATGGGTACCTCCACTCCCTAGGCTGAACTCTAGGGCGCATCACAGCGATGTGCTCCCAAGCCCACACCTATGCCAGGATGGCACCACAAGCCCATGTCTGACCGTCCTTGTAGATGATCTCATGCAGCTCATGATACATCTCTGCAAGAATGACAGGCCCCCACGCCATGCACTGAGACCTCCCTACTAAGTCTATCAGTAACCTGCCCCATCCGAGCGGGAATCCCTTCTGACTGCGATCAGTCATCAAGATCTGTGAAATGATAGATGCCATAATACATGGCACTGAAAAATATCTGCCAAAGTCATCTAGCAATCGCTCCCAACTGACATGCCGATCAAGGATGGTCACATCCTGGAACATCTCCTGGATCAATCGTCGCCCCTCAGTCATGTCCTAATCATAGTATACCTGTGCCATCACATGAATCATGTCATTTTTTATTCTCTGGAAACATTACATTTATGACTATCTCTAAAAAAACATGATTATACTTATAGGCTCGCCATGGCATGGTACTCGCAGAATCCTGTAGATGTCCTCTAATGTGATAGACACCTCTCCAATGGGAAAATGAAACATGTTATGCTCACTGTGTCATCACTCGGCCAAGGCTGTCAATAGCCCATGATCGGCCCGGATTTATAGGAACCACAACAAATATCTGAATCCCATAGCTCTGATGTCAGCATTGCCCGGATCATCTAGATCTTGGACACACCTCAACCCAGTCACCTTCGACGCTTTGATGATCAATGTCGAAAAGACCTCCTGCAAGCCATTAAACCAAGCCAGCTATTAGAACATATCATGATGGATGTCTAAAAATCAGTATAACACATCTTTCAAAAAAATGTCAAATTGTCTGGACCCATGTCATTTTTGCTCAAAAATACTTAAAATATTAAATTTTGCACTTGGGCGATACTGCTTTTGGAACAAGTATCATGTGATACTTCTTCCTATAGCAGTGCGATATACCTTTGGTTGTGCGATACTTTGCCCGGTATCGTGCGATAGTTCACTAGTTATCATGCGATATTGGTGCCTATATGCATGCGATACTTTGGGGACTTGCGAAGTATCGCGTGGTGTTTCTCCCCAAAGGGCGCGATACTTCTAAAGTATCGCACGATATTTCACCTAAACCTTAAATTTAAAAATTTAAAATTTTTAAAAATGTGCTAAAACATGTATTAAATGCCATAAATGACTCAAAAAATGCGAGTTTTTTGAAAACATATCGGGGTAGGATAGTGTGGTGGCCGGTTGTACAATCGGGCACGCTTGAATCGATGCTTGTGGATAGGAACTCTTGCTGGCTGGGCCATATTCTCTCTCTAAAGCTCTAAAAATTCTCAAATCGCTAAATGACAAATGATTTTGAAAATGACATTTTTGACCCCTTTTATAGCATTTTGACTTTTTGACCTAATTTTCCAAACACCTCGGAATTGTGCAAAAATTGCACCCCTAGCTAATTTCGACATCTTGGATCCATTTTTGGACTCAAAATCAAAATCTAAGGTCATCTTGATAGTCAAAATTGCATTTCAAATTTCACCCTCTTCTGTGCAATTGGTTGACCTTTTGAGGCATAATTCTTCGATCTTTGATGGAATTTCTTCATTTTCATGTCTTTCAAACTTCATCTTTCATTCACCCTATTTCTTGTCTTCTATTTCATCACTGGGGCATGTTTTCCCTACCTAATGGTTAATCTATTCGACCTTATCTTCGATTGTGATTGATTATGATTTGATAATATTTTATCAATCTGCTGTTCCTCTCTATCTGATTTCAATTTTGATTCTGAGGGGGCAATATCTATTGGATTTTAATCCTTGATTCTTTGATTTTCTTGATTCAGCTATCCTTCTGTGAGTTTTCACTCAAGCTTGAGATTCTTATCTCTTATTTTGGATATGATCCCGAATCGACTTCATGTCCACAATCCTTTGTCTATATTTGTCCGGGTGTGATCCCGAATCGACCTCACATCTGAGTTGTTTTGTGATCCCAGATCGATCTCACATTTCAATTCTTCTTTGACTGCATGTGTTCCCAGATCGATCACACATTAGTCAAAGAGGGGCAAATGTATGCACCCTAAAATGGTCACCTAGACTTTGGGCCCTATTTTTTTGATTTATTTATCTCTGAATCAATTTTATCAATAATCAATATTTTTCAAAAATATCAATTTCCTTGATCAAATCCTATTTCATCATTTTTGATTATTCCTTGGGCTAACCATTTTATCCTAAGTCTTTATTTGATTAAAATGAATATTTCCTCCCTTTTTATTAAATAAAAAGCCCCCACTTTTCCTCTTATCTTAAGTTGCACAAATAAAGCATTATTCTTATTTTACAAAAAGGGAAAAAACACTTTTTGTCTCATATGGACATAAAATCAACTCCTATTTTCCTATTGGAGGATACTTGTGCACATGGATTGCTCATCTTTCAAACTCCATCGTTGATTAAGACTTTTGCCTCTTAATCTCCATGGTCCATTCCTTTGCATTTCTTATAAAAGGAGAGCTCTCTCCCTCATTTTAGGTCACTTGTCTTTATGCTAACTTTATGCTGTAGGAATTCTTGAAGACTTTGGAGCTTTTTAGAGATCTTTGTTGCATCAACCTTTCTTTGGACTTCTTCATTGCTTCATAGCTTGGTTTTATTTCTTACATCATAGTTGCATTCTCATAGCATTCTTAGTGTAGATTTACTTTATGCAATAGTTTAACCTCACATAGCTTAATTAGGGGTTTGTAATCCATTGCAATTTCCTTTCATAGATTAGTTTGCATTGTCATTTGATAAATTAATCTTGCATATTCATATTAGTTTGCATTACATTTGCATACTTTGATTCAATTTGGGGATATTGGCATTGTTGCCCTTATCTTCATTGTGAATCTCTCATTGTGTGGTTGGCTAGCAAGGTCATTAGTTTGTAGCTCTAACTGAGAGAAAATCCATCATAGTATCTTGCAACTCCATACATAGAGAGCTATGAGCCACTTTTTGAGGCCTCATTCTTGAGCAACTTTGCATGTAATGGTTCATAGAAGTGTGGTCACTTTTGACTCATACACACCCGATCTGCCGGGAAAGACTAATATTGACGGTCGTATTTTGTAGTTGACCGATTAGCCATTGTAGCTAAATTTTAAATGTTTCTTGGGGGTTCTTACTAGTGTTTTTCACAGTAAGCCATATGCGACAAAGTGGGTTGCTCAGAATTGATTTCTTCAGGACAGTTGTAGGTTGCGAAGATGATGATGAAGATCTGGGTTGCTGTCCTGATCTGATTTTGCTTTGTGGGGTGCTATGCCAGTTTTTAATGCAATGGCTTATCTTTCTCTACAGGTAGCTAGGGTTTGGTATGTTAGTGATCTCCATGCTATGTACATGTGAAATTTTCCAAGTTGGTCTTGGCATTAAATTTTGTTTCTCCTACAACAAGAAAGTAATAACTTGTGATCGCAACTAGCTTATGGTGATGACACCAATGCAATTGTATATTAGATTTGGTCTGATCTTTCGGGTTTCTAGGCTTCTCTACATTCTTTCATTTCTTGTTGTACTAGGTGGTTGTAGACCTAATTTTTGCTCTAAATGATCCGTAGCTTGTTGCAATCCTCATTCCTATAAAAGGATTTTCAAGATCATTTAGAAGGGTTCTAGTTTCCTTTTCAGATCTGGCTTTCGTTCTAGGGGTTCCTTCCCCTAGTCCTATGAATGTTCTTCCTACAGTATTTTTCCTTCTTCTCTACATATAGGGTGATCCCTTTTTCCTTTCTGGCTATGAGAATATAAAGAAGTTGTAATAGATGTCTTATGTATAAGATTTTAGTACATTTGTTTCTGCTATCAGATTGTCTCCATTTGAGTTTTAGGCTTATTGATTGAAGCATCAAGGGTGTTTTAGCCTTTCTACTTGCATTTCCAGTGAGTGTCTGTAGTAGAGTTGTTTTCATAGAAACAACTAAGTTTAGGACTAGTTTTTAGATGTGTATGAGCTGGGATACCAAGGGTGCCTCGTGCTTGTCTTTCAGTGGATGCTGATTAATGTATTACTTGTTGATAGGTCTCTTCCAAGGGGAGAGTTAAAATCCTTTGAATAGGTGATAGCATAACTGGGTACATAGGTGGATTGTTGAAGCATGATCTGATCAGTGGTGGATGTTTGTCTTCTTGTTTCATAGCTCTATTGCAGTGAGGTATTTGACTCTACTGCCCATTGGATAAGGCACTGGTCTATGAGAGACTAAGGGTATCCCAGGGGTCCATTCAACCCAACATCAATTATTCAAATGAAATACTTTTCCTTTCATATTGGTAGTAGTAGTAGGAGGTCCATTCTAGGTTTCAGACTCATTCCATGCAAGCAGGTTATTGCATGAGGTTATGGTTTCATTAGGGTACAGGATACCTATAGGGGTCTGAAAGCTATTCCACAATAATACATATGCAACCCTTTTGCTTATCAAGAAGAGTCATGAGTGTGCAGATGAGGTAATACCCGCCTGAGTGATGTGGAGCTAGAAGAAGAAGGAGGATGTCCTCAATCCTCATCAATTGGCACTTTTTCCCTGTCAGACTTTGGAGTGGAGACTAACCAGTTTGTCATCATAGTGTAAACCTGACACTGTGTGGGAAAAAGTGGGAACCAACATGACATTCATGACACATAACATGATCAGGCTTTGTTAATTTAGGCAGACCGAGCTAACCTTTTTCTTTTTACCGATCTTAATCATGTTATCAAAATTCACATGACATAATCTTTTATGCCACAACCATGCATCCTCATTTTTCATCATTAAACAAGAAGACTCATCATTGTTAAGATAAAATAGATTACCTTTTGATTGTGCTCCTGTTCCAACAAGTTTTCCACCATCATCAAATATCTTTACTATCTTGCTCTCAAAAGCAACTCGGTGACCAAAATTGTTCAGCTGTGCCACACTTAACAAATTATAGTTTAGTCCTTCTACCCAATAAGCATTATCGCATTTGATTCTATCATTTATCATCAGAGATCCTTTACTTCTAACCATACAAGGTGTATCATTATCCATTTTTACAGATCCTCCATTGTATTGCTCAAGATGATCAATTTTTTCTTCATCACCAGTCATGTGATGTGTACAACCACTATCTATGATCCAGGTATCATTTTTATTAACTTTAGAAATTAGTGTTGTTTCTACTTGCCTTTATTCTTCCTCAGAATCATCCTTCATAACAAAAAATACTACTTCTACATCATCATTTGAATTAGTATTAGTATCATCTTCTTCGATAATATAACATACATTTTTACCTTTATCATTATTATCGCGGTTGTCTCTTTTGTAGTGTCGGTAACTTCTGTTGTTTCTCCTCCCATAGCTTCCTTCACCAGATCAGTCTTTGTTTCTGTCATCTTTTTTCCTATTTGGACATCTAGCAGCAATATGACCAACTTCTTTGCAGTTAAAACATGCTAAAGGTAATTTACCCTTATATCTACCTCTACCTTTAGGTAATCTTCTGGCCATAAGAGCTTCAAGTTCATCAAGCTCATTATCAGTATTGCTATCATTATCATCATGTCTACTACTAGACTTGACAATCTTAGAGAAGTCATGAAAGCAAATTCAATAGTCGGTACAACACTATTATCATAATTGTTAAGCTCAAATGTAGTTAGTTTACCAATCAGATTATCAAGAGTGAGAGTATTACTAGGTACATATCTCATTTCATGGATTGCAAATATTCTGATTGCATAAACCGATAATAAGGTTCTAAGAATTTTGCTTACCATAGTGTATTCATCAATAACACCATCAGATCCTCTTATTACATTAACAACTTCCTTTATTCGATTTGTATATTGCACTATGTTTTCACCTTCTTTCATCTTCATATCATCGAATCTTCCTCTTAAACTTTCAGCTCTGGCTCTTTTGCCATTTTCATCACCACTATAAACTTGAGCAAGTTTATCCCACATTTTCTTAGTAGTAGTACAACCTTTGATATCTTCAAATTTGACATCTGTCATAGCAGCAACAATCTCCATCATAGTGACATTATGCTCATGTCTATCTCTTAATTGATCAAGAGTCAAAGGTCCAGTGGGCGATGCAAGGTAGCCATTCTCCATTAGAGTGAGGGCAAAATTACCGATTCCATATACATGTAGCTTCATACAACTTTTCCATATTGTGAAGTTATCTTTGTTTAGCTTTGGCACTTCCCTCTTATACATTTTGTGATCTTTGTACTGAAGTCCTTAAAACTCTATTCCAAGCAACCAATGCTCTGATGCCAATTGTTAGAATAACTAAGAGTAGGGTGAATCAGTTATCCACAATCCCAAATATAAAATGTATATCCAAAAATAATTTACACAAACTTCTACAACTCGGTAACATAAAATAGTAAACTATCTGTGCTATTACCGATTACCAGTTAATAACTTATAGTGATTACCGACCAAATCAAATATGCAACATGTAAACTATGATAACCAACAATCATCATAGTCAACACATAACACAAAAGATTTAACATGGAAACCCTATAAAGGGAAAAAACACCTGGGACCGACAACCCAAAAATTGTTCACTCTTTTGAAGTGAGGTCGGTGAAGACCCAACCCTGTTAAAGGTTACAAAACACACTATAAGGTGTGGCCTTGTTAGAGGATTTAACACTAACCATTATCGTCCAACCAACATTCACTATGGGGTTGATAGGATAACAAATGTATATTCTATGAATGACATTACAAGACTTTCAAGTCCACTCGGTTAAGAGATTTATCTGATTACAATGGTTAAATTGTAACAGTAGGTGATCTAATTACAATACAAATTCTATTGCAGATGTTTAGTACATTATTATGCTCATTCAAATCCTCTGATCAATATATCAATTATGTTTTAACAATATTCAGTAACTTACTGTCTCTCAGTTATAGCTTTTTGACACTCGGTAATCTCTGTAGTTCGATTCTCCTTAACCAGTATGATTAGGTATGCATGAAGCTTGTTCACACAATATCTTTGCAGTCTCCTTCCTCTGGCATAAGTTTCATAATGAAACCCTAGTCTCTTAAATAGACAAGTAAATTGTTTGATTTTCATCCATCAAATTTTTTCACTTAATCTCCTTTGTTAGTTTTTCTGCTTAAACCTTCCTTAGCTAATGTGTCAGTAACACATTTTGTTTCCATCCCTTAGATCTTCTTTAAATTTTGTTAGCCATTGATCTTCGTAACAAATATTATCTCCAACCTTGTGATTATACACTTTACAGCTCATTAACTTCCATTGGCTAAACTAATCATTTAGTTCCTTTTGTCCATACTCGATTAACAAAGAAATGTGTCGGTGAACACAAGCTTGATTTATACCGTGCTCGGTATACACTACACTGCTCGGTGTATACTAGAATGCTTCATTAACCAACCACACTGCCTTGTGTCTTTTTATGCTCTTTTCCTCATCATAGATGAATGCAACATAATCAAGTCAATAACATAAGGTCATAGACTCATCAATAAGTTACCCAATGTATTCCTTATCCTCATCTATCATATTCATCTTTCTCATGTAGATATGTCTATTCTTCATCTCTTTTTCTCCTTTTTATAGATGTTTAAGTATTTGTAACTTGCAAGATAAGTACTGTCAAAACTAGTTGACATCAATGACAACATATTACTGATTTAATCATCTTACATATCTAATCAGAAACTCGGTGATCTCTAATCACTGATCTTCAATTAGGTTCTAAATCAGTTGTAGTTCATCATTCAAGTGTGTCATCCTTCATTAAGAATCCATTTTTCCTACCTTGTAATAGGGGGCTAAAAGGTGAATTATTGTTCTCGTTCCCTCTTGGTTTTAAATATGTTATTTTTGTTCAAATAACTCCTCTTATAGGTATATGTATTAAAAAAATATATCTCTTCCTCCTAAGGATCCCTTTACACATATTGCAAGATATCTTTTTACACATTTGTCTTTCCTTGTCTTTAGAAAGAGTTATGCCTCTTTGAGGGTTATGCATATATTGTCTCTTAAAGGATATCTCTTTAGTGTTGAAGATGAGTATCCTTGTTTTTATTTTCCTTGAGATACCATCATAGTTGTATGCTATCATCTTAAGGAGGGGTACATATATGAAGCCTCATGTTTATTATATGGTGGATGTCCTTAGAGACAATGCTTTCCTTGGTTATCCTTTCACACCATTTTTGACAGGATTCCTTTGGAGATAATGCTTTCCTTGGGTAAATCCTTTTGTAGATCTCCTTGGAGATAATGCTTTCCTTGGTTATCTTTTGTACCATATTACAAGGTTCCTTTGGAGACAATGCTTTCCTTGGAGCAATCCTTTCACATATTTCCTTGGAGACAATATTTTCCTTGGTTATCTTTTTTGCACTTTTTTGATAGGATTCCTTTAGAGACAATGCTTTCCTTGGGACAATTCTTTTATGATTTTTCTTGGAAATAATGCATTTCCTTGGGATAATTGTTTTGTACTATATATAAAATTTAATTTTGAGAAAATGATCAACTTAGGACAATACTTTGTTAGAAAATTTCCTTGTAAATAATTATTTTCTTGGTTATTTATGGATAGGTTGACTAGCATAGTGCAACTTGTTAGACTATCAATCCCATATTTGCACCAACCTCTCTTTTGGATGAGTAGAACTGGTATAACACAACTTTCTAGACTATTCCTACTCTTCCTACTCTCTCTCTCTCTCATTGATTTCCTAGCATAACAAAACCACTCCTAGAGTGTCCACTTATGCTCCACCTCTCATAACCACTTCCATTCAAAATACCAATCTTGCACATGCTAGCATTCATAATCCTATTATTCCTCATTATTCAAGTATTCCATGTGTGTCCTTACCTTCATCCATGCCCACTTATAATAGTGTTTCATTTCATATTCTATCATTCCTTCCATTTTCCTCAATGGTGCAAACCTTTCACACATCTCCTACCACTCTTTCTACTGAATTCACTATCAATAGTTTGGCTCAAATTGTTTCATTCATGCAACCACAAATTGTGTCCATGACTCATCCAAGTTCAACATTCCTACTTGTAATATTTATAGTCCTATGTCCATAGACATCATTCATGTCATTATCCATCGATACATGAAAATTGTAACGCCCCGCCAGGGAACCCAAAAGAAACTAACCTAGAACATGATACTATGTTTGGTGAACAATTTTTTTTCTAAAGTTTACATTCAAGATATACATTCACATGAAAGCATTAACCATTAACTCACGTGACACACATCGTAAACATAGGTTACAAATCTAATGGGTCCCATGACATAGTATTACTTACTAACATAACACATTAAATAACACCAACAAATGTGTCCATAAATTAAATACAACAATTACATTGTAATGTTTACGTTTCATGAACAATCATTAATTCTAATAAACATACATCCACTGCACATGTCACAGGGTATGCATTAGTCCTTCTAACAACTAAATTACAATATCCAGATTAGGTATCACATGTGATACTTTAATACAAGATTTACAATAAAGAATAAGTATATAAAAACATCAATGATGAAGTAACATAAGGAATCCAACTGTAAGACACCATCAAGCATTGGTACCAGGATGTCAAATCTTGAATGGTAAAGAATCACTACCACCCATCTATGTAGAACCACAAAGGTCTACCCCACCATGCTGAGGAGATAACATTGGACCCTAATCGGATAATCAAGTCAATACAGGAAACACCACTAGGAAAGGAATCCTGATAGCTTACTAACTCAAGGTCAATAAAGTAGTGAAAGGTATGACTCACTAATCCAGAAGCAACCGACCATGTAGGATAACTAGACTATGTGTAGGAAGGTTTCATCATGTACATCTAACCCTTGAGTCTCATCCTGATAATCTCTTTGGATCCTGACACTCAAATGGCCATACATGAAATCAATGACTTCTCATACTGATGAAGCCATTAACTATGCCAGAACACACACCTCAATTGGCGGAAAGCATCCATCCTCATCTTAGTCTGTACTAGCAATCAAGCATGGGAGAGGAAACTATCTTATTAGGTTCATTTATTTCCCCTTAATTTAAATTAGGTTATCACTTGTTTACAATAACTTACAATAAGTGATCCACAACAGCCACTTGTGGGCCCTGACGCTTATTGCAAGCCACCCCCTAACACATATCTAGGTAAACTACCCTAGTCTCATAGATCTCTCCTAGATCAAGTCACAGATAAAATAGGTAGTCACACATCCATAATCATCATAGAAACCAGTATTGACTACATAACATATTCACTGAATCATATAGTACAACAAGAGCCTATAAGGTCAACTGGAAAATATAGAATACACACTCATGCCAAATAGAAGAAACAACATGAACAATAAACAATTCCCAAGCCTCTGTCTTTCCTAAGTCATCTAGTTCCCATAAAACTGACAACCCCAACATATAGAAAAGATAAAAACCATACTGAGGAAAACAACCAATTTCAGTATAAAATAATGCATGTACAGATGATAAGTTAATACATATGTATTCAATATTTAAACAAAAGTCTAATTTGATCATAATAATTGCATCATATAAAACTGCTCATATTAAACCAAATTAAGATAAGTAACCCATGTTGAATCAATTAATCAAACCTAATTTGTTGCCCAAAAGACACAAGGTTTAACAAAATTGATTAATTTCCAATAAGCAAAATTTAATATAATAATTCATTCACATACTTCACTAATGTTTAATAAAATTAACAAAGTAATTTATTATTGTCCAATAACAATAAATTACAAATAAAATTCGCTAATAACATTTACCATAAAACAAATAAAAACTCATTAATAATAAATTCGTTAAAACTAATTAACAATTTTCAATAAAAATAACTTTATTAACAACAAATTTTAATATTAACAAATTAATTTATACTAATAAAATTTAATATATAATAATTTAAAATTTCTATTAACAAAAATTAATAAAAACTAAATAAAAAGAATCGCATTAAATAAGAAAAACAACTCACAAAAGTGGGGGGGCCCGCGACCACCCACCACCCTGCCGGCACGACAGGCTAGCCTACCGGCGACAGTCCTACACTGCCGTGCGGCAGATTACTACCGTGAGGAGAGGTGGCATTAAGGGAGGGGGAGGAAAGGGGTGTGGTCCTCGCCTCCCTCTTGCCTTATTAAAATTTTTTTTCATTAACTTTTTTTTTATAACAAAATCGCCTGTTCAGCACACATAGTGCGGATGCTGAAGGGAAAGGTGGGGGTACGGGGTTAAAACCCGTGCCCTCTCTTCCAAATTTTATATAATTTTTTTTAAAATTTTGATTACTTCAAAAATTGAATATTAACCTTTAAGAATCTGCAATATATATATATATATATATATATATATATATATATATATATATATATATATATATATATATATATATATATATATATATATATATATATATATATATATATATATATTATTGCCAAATCTATTTTATTAACAACAAAATATAACTAACAAGCTTTTAAGGATATTTTTTTAAAAAGAAAGATATTTTCAAAAATGGAAATGACAGAGCTACAGGAAAATTTCCAGAAATGGAAATAAAACTCATTTTCCAAGAATTCATTGAATAGTTTTGTTTTCTCTAATCTGTCTTTTTCCTTTCAACATTATTGTTTAAATATTCAACCAATTAGGACATGGAAAACTAATTTTTTTGTCTTATCCAGTATTTTTTTTTACTGTATATTTTTTTACAGAGAATGGGTTTTTTACACAGAATGCATTTTTTTAACTCAAATTGAATTTTTGAAGACAACCCATTAATTTAATTTATTCATACTATAGAACTAACTATAGAGATTTTAATTTTTCATTTTCTAGGTGCCCTAGGATGAATTTTTCCCCAAAAATTTCAGCAACATAACACTACTATGCCAAGTCACAAAATAAAATAAAAACATAATACAAAGGGTTTCCTAATACCCATAATGAAGCATAATTGAAAAATAGATTTGCATCCTCAAATCAAATCAAGTACATCTATAAAATGAAAATTTTATAAATAAAATTACAGGAAGATTAAATCAATCCCCTTCCTCAATCCAATGCTAGATACTGAGATAGAATGCCTGTGAGATGAATACAATCCTAGAACTGTGAACAGAAAAGCTCAACCTGCAAGCTCTGAGTCACAGTGCAAGAAATTCCCAAATCTAAAGCAAGCAATCTTCACCCAGAAACCATGCATAATCTCCAAAAGCTCAAGAACACATGGAAACACAAAAACTCCAAAAGCTCTCACAAAATTTTCCTCCAACAAAACTCACTAACTCCAAATGAATGCAAAAATCCCTCTATTAGGGATTCAACTCCACTAAACAAGCAAAACCCTAGATGACTCACACAAGGACTTCTAATCCAACTCTCTCTCTTTTGTTGAGAGAAATTACCATTTATTAATTAAAAATACATATTTTATGCACAACTCATATTAAATTCCAAAAGGCAAATTGACCTCTTTTTCAAACAAGATAAATTCAAGCTCAATAAAGCACATGTTTAGAATTGAAATCCATTATTAAACAAATTTAATATTTCAACATCATTAAATCATGCAATTTATTAATTTAATAACTAATGGACAATTCAAATATAATTTCACACAATTAATTAATTAATATCAAATATCCTAATGTTTGATTTTTAATTAATTAATAATCACATAATAACTTAGGAAACAAATTTAATATTATTTTTCAATTTTAATATTAAATTCCATAATAATAGAAGACCACATATGCAGACAACAATAAATCAAGATCAACTCACAAACATGCAAACTCAAAGAAGGGTATCGCGAACTGTCACCTTAACAAATCCGGATAGGGTAGTCAACAGATACTTATCCAAAAATTAGGATAAATGGGCTAAGGATTGGGTTTTGGGTCCATCTGTCATCTCCCCTATTTACCATTGAGACGAATATATATATGGGCACACTCACTCCTGCCAATTCAGGGAAGACGATGCCTTGTACTTGCAAACTTGTCATCACAAAACAAAGCATGTACATACAACATATAACAAGCAATGATAGGGTACGGACAGTCATGTGGATCTCGACAAAGCGAGTAACTACGCTTTCGCCCTCTACCATAAAGACACATAAAATAGATACATACATACGAGCACCATACACATGCTAGTATAGGGTAAGTACATCATAATCAAACTGAAACATGAAACATTTCAACATAATATATATCAATATCCAAACATGACATCACATAATCATAATCAAAACCATAATCCA
This sequence comes from Chamaecyparis obtusa, assembly GCA_027943335.1. Classification (NCBI taxonomy): domain Eukaryota; kingdom Viridiplantae; phylum Streptophyta; class Pinopsida; order Cupressales; family Cupressaceae; genus Chamaecyparis; species Chamaecyparis obtusa. The sequence goes on from BSBK01004778.1 coordinate 1,568,024, forward strand.
AATCATTAATAATCACTGACATAATAAAATCTACACACAACAAAGTGGCCTAAAAGAGTATGGCATCTGAAAAACTGAAAGCAAAATATGGAGTTATTACAAAAATTCATCACTTAGAGACTTATAATTTAGTAAAGGTGATCCCTTGAATCATTTTAAAATCTTTCAAACATTATGTAGTGATTTCTCTCATGATCATAAGTTCATGGATAAACTATTTACTAGAATCTTTTGAGACAAATCCTTGCAATGGTATTGTTATAGTCTCTTTATTCCATTCATTACTTTCAAAAGATTTCTAATGCTTTCATTCAAAAAATTTAAAACAATATTGTTCCTAAGATTTATTTGATTGATTTGATGCATTGTAAATAAAGTGTTAAAGAAAAAGTGACTAATTTCATTGGTAGATTTAAGAATTTGCATGCTTATATTTCTTATCCTATGCATGATATTGATTTGAAACATATTTTTATTGGTAATTTACAAAAAGACATTAGAGATACAATATTACTTTATGAATTCTCTTCTCTTACTCAATTGTGTACATTGATTCATAATTATCAACTTCAAGTAAGTCAATTTGAGAGCACCACTCTAATGGCTCCAATTTATAAGAGTGATGTTGCATCCCATTTCTTTCAAAAGTTTCAAAAACCTAAGATCTTCATCAAGATAAAAAAATTCATCAAACAATGTTAATGAGCAAGTCGTAGAAGCATCCAAAGGTGTGGCTCCTTTGTCATATGTTTCTGAATCTTTACATAATGTGAGGTTGAATTTGATTAATTCTAATGTTTTAAAAATTCCCCCCATTAAACCAATTGACACATCCAAACCTTTTCCTAAATCCTTTGAACACAAGGCTTTTTGTCAATATCATTTTCAACTTGGCCATGATACTAAGAAGTATTTCTGTTTAAAATCTATTATTCAAGACCTCACTAATTCTAATGCTATATTTTTTGAGGGGTTTAATGATCAAGGAAACAAATCTATCATGCCTCCCAATCAAAACTTACAAATTTATACTAATGCTTTTCCTTCTCATTTGACCAGTATTGTTAAGTCAACTCAGTCTTTACCTTCTTCCACCATGTTGTAGACTATAACATTGAGTGTACTAAAGCTAACAATGTTGTCAACCTTATTGATCTATCTGAACCTAAACCCAAACTTGACCCTGAACCTAAGTTTTGCATTACATTTGATCCTAAAGAGATGATTAAAACACCTAATGGTTCTCTTTACATCGTAGAAAAGGTTAATGGTCTTCTTTCTTGTGGTGTACTCATAGATCCTACTTGCATGGTGAATATTATATTAGAAGAAAATATTTACACTAGAAAAATCCAGTGATATTTCTATGATAAATCTAATGTGATGATCCAAACTTTTAATGCTTTCACTTATCATACCCATTGTTCAAGATTAATTTTCCCATAAAAGTTGGTGGTAAAACTCTAGATGCTACCTTTGTTGTCATTTGAACTTTCAATCTCAATTTCAAGCTACACTTGGTCTTCCTTGGCTCACCTCCATGAAATTCATAGCCTCTCCTATCCAGAAGTATTTTAAATTCTCCATGATGGAGAAATAATCATGATTAATCATAGTATCTATCAGCCTTTAAAACCTTGAGGGAACTTTGACCTTGACTTATTTTGGCCTTCCGTGCCTCAACCAATTCAATCTCGCAAAGACAAACTTTTTTTATCCTATTAGAAAATTCAAAATCCAAAATATTTGTGAGCTTTTCAATCCTAAAGATATTCCATCTCCTTTCCTTGGACTTGGACTTCTTCCTATGCCTTCTACACATCCTCTATATTATTTTGTTCTATCTCCTATATCCTATAAATATTTCATAGACACTATCTCTCAGCCTAGTGTGGTTCCTTTTGTTCTTCCCACTAAAGAATAAAAACACTCAATTTTATTTGATCCTAAACCAAGACAAATCTAATAAAAAATAAAATGTAACTGTTGTGCTCATGACCATTGTCATAATCATTGTGCTAGAGCCCATGAGTGTGCTTCCTAAAATATTTCTTCCCCTAAGACACCTATTGATGCTTTGATTCCCTTTTACCAACCTATGTATAACCCAAGGGAGGAAGTTAATTTGAAAAAGATGAAATTGCACAAACATGATAATTCTAATCATATCTTACATTCTATTGCAATTAATTTGGATGAAGAAGATACACTTAATGATGATGATTTCAATGTTCCTAATGTAAATGATGATGTTCATGTTAGTGATTCTGATGATATGTATGATTTTATTGATGGTATTGCATCAACACTTGTGATCTCATTTCAAGAAGCATTTGACATAATCATAGTATAAGACACTTATCTAGCCTTTGCTACTAACAACATGATTCCTTTACTTTCATGCAATTTTAATTTAATTTTAAGGTTAATTCTTGAACAAGGTTTTGACTAGGGAAAATCACCTTTTCCCAACATACTTCTCATTTTATTTGTGTAGGTGATATGTGATGGAGTTTCAGATCTGACTATAGGAAGTTCCTATAGTGCAAAAAATATCTCTAACTTTTCCATCCAATTTTATCAAATCTAGGGCAACTCCAATAGTAGACGGTGAGTCCAATCACCCCCTACACCTTAGGTTGGTTCATATAGGAAATTAAGGCTGAGATTTGGTGTGCATGTTAGTTTTTGTGTTGTCTTCTCATATCTAGTTTTAGAATTTAGTTTCTCAGTTTGTTGTTTCCTCTACATAACAAAAACTTTTCTTTCTCTTTACTCTAATTCTACATCTTACATTTTGTCATTCCATTTAAAAAATGACAATCCATATAGTGAAGGAAAACCCTGACACCCATTTAACATTTTAGTCCTATTAGTCCTAGTGGGTTTTTTTCCTTCCTAATGTATGAGAGCAATTTAGGTGTGAGCCTCCTAGTTTCATTATCCATCCTAGTGATTTCCTCTCATATCTACTTTCTTTATTATGCTCCTTATACTACATTTCTCATTTGTCTAACACTTTTTGTTGGAATTTATGGTGTCATGAAGTTAGCCAAATTTTAGTCTTCAATTCATCCCGCATGGCTACATGCTTGGAATGATTTATCATGTGCCACTCTAGTTGTTATTTTCTCAATGACCATACAAATTCCAATAATTTATCCTTATTTTCTCAAATTTTTCCATAAAAACTCAAAGAGGAATATATACTCTAAAGCCTCATTAGTGTTTGTTCCAACATAAAGGACCTTAACAATTGTATACAAAGTGTTTGAGTATCTTCTCAGTTTGATATTTTGTGTTGTCTTAGGTGTTTGTTCTCGTTTCTTTCGTAGTTTAGGTTATGGCCATTAAGTATCCTTCTTTATGCTATTCTAGAGACTTTTTCCTCTCCCCTTATCTTTCTTGATTTTAATGTCAAAATATTCTTCACATAATATCTCACTCCAAGGGATATAACACTCTTTTTTCTCTTATTTTCCCTTCTTTATTTTCCTCTCCTTGTCATGATTATACTTGTAAGACAAATCTCCTACTTTTAGACCTTAAGGGGAATGTGTCCTCATCTAGGAGTGGTGACTCTTCATATCTTTTCTTCCTCTTTTTATTTGTTAATACCATATGATTAGTTAATAGCCTAACTTCTTCACCCAAGGTTAAATTAACTTATTTCTCCTTCTCTTATTATTCTTTTAATTTGGTATTACTATGACTAACCATTCTCTATAAATAATTATTATTCAAGGATATAAATTTATTCATAATGTTTTGGTACTCTCTAAGCCTATCATCTAACCCAACTATTATGTTATCTAAATCCATTTTTTCCCTAGGGTTTGGGGAAGATACGAGTAGAGTAAGATCCTCTATACTATAAGTTTCCTTTTTTAACAAGCTTTTAGGTTCTTAATTATGCATCATCTTCTTGAAAGTTCTTAATAGACTTCTAGTTCCTTTTAGTAACACATTTATTTGGTGTCTTCTCCTTATTTTTCCTATTTTATTTTCCTTTGTTTCTATACCATCTTAAAATGGACACACTCCTCATTTAAGACCTTTTAGCTCCTATCCTTTATCAATTTTTTGGACCATGAATGGATTCATGCTCAATTCCCTTTTTCTCCCGTTCAGTCCTATTTTTCCAGCTTTCATCTATGCAGTTTTAGAGATCTTAGAGTTGGCTCTCTATGGGCCACCCTAGGAATAGGTCAATCTATTCCTTGGTGGTTGTGAGCCTCAGGCCCAGTGTTGTCTCAGGGATTCAATTTGCAAAATTTGGTGACCCCGTCAACTTACTTTGTTTTCCCACCCAGAAACTAGTATAAAAAGAAGCCTATGCACCTCATTTTATATGAGGAAAATTTATGATAGTGATATCATGTTCAAGCATTCAAGAATTCAAGCATTCAAGTCTTAAAAAGATTCAAGGATCCTTTGTGGACATCTTTCCTCTTCAAGATCTAGCATATTGTTGGCCATAAAGGGAGGAAATATACATTGAGGAATTTATCATATTCTTCATTTGATTCAAACTTACATCCATGGCTCCATGAAGTGATTTTGGTAGATCCATAACATTTGTGGAGATTTCCTACATTACAAGTTCAAGATCAACATACAAATACAACAAAATACTTATTGACAAGGGTTTCTTCAAGAAAGGTGAATACTTACATTTGTCTTGTTTCATTTACACATTTACATTTCAATTCAAGGTTGATTCCTCAATCTAGGGCCTGACCAAGGCAATCCCTTATCCACCCCAACCCCAAAACCTAGTTTTCTGTGTGCAGGAGTAGGATCTCAAAATTGTAGGTATAGATCTAGAAGTTGTAAAAAGAGATCTACCAAAAAAATATAGGTCAACTTCAGTAAAGTGCTTCGGGAAAATGGTGACTTGGTCAACCTATTTCAAAACATGGTGACATGGTTGACCTACTCCTGACAGCCTAAGATTGTCAACATTTTTTGGGTTTTCAGTTGTGATCACAAATCCATAGTTAGAAATTTAGCTACAGGTCCCAAAAAATAGTTTTCAGACTAGAAAAGCATATTCCTCTTCATAATTCAAGGTGGGTACCTCTTTATCTATTTCACATATTAGTTTAGATCTATTTTCACATCTTAATTTGGCTAATTGCTCATGTTTAACACCTAGATTTCTATTGCTTATCTTGCTAAATCAATTATTTCAATTTTACAAGTGCATTTATATAACCTTAATAAAACCTTACATTGCATGAAAGATGACTTGCTTGTGTACTTATTATAATTTGGGTTTAGAATTGGCATCTCCTCATCTTCTTGGGTTTTTGCTAATCTAACTTAGGTTATATTGAGAGATACAACTAGAAGCCCCTCTTTCTCTTGTATTTCTAATGTTAGTGTGAAAATAGTTAATTAATGAACACATTTCACATAGTTTACATTACTAAACTCATTGAAACCATTTTCCACCTAAACAGTTTCCAACAACACCAACATTGACGCACTTAGAAAATTTTCCAATAACATTCTCTAATCTTTATTTATTGGTCATCTTCATTCTTTTCTCTCTCTCTCTCTCTCTCTCTCTCCATAATTTTATTGTCTCCTCTCTTCATTATTTGGGTTAGTCATTCATATTTTTATTTTTAATATAATTTATTCCTTAATCTCTCTTTTATTTATTTTGTTTCATTTGGCCATGAGTGTTTTAGATTTAGAGTTGCATTACTCTTATATTATGTCCCATGGTGGATATCCAATAGTTTTATTAATATCCACATCCATTCATACATCTCTATGGACCTTTTCCCCATTTCCATTTATCACACCCTTGGCACCTAACCCCTTCTCACAAAGTAGAAATCAAGAGAATAAAAAAGTATTTTATCATGCCAGGTTCATCATTTTCTTTATGTTTCTTATGTTGAACACACTCAAAGGATAAGGGGTGGTTGTGAATCAATCTCTATCAATACTTAAATATTTTTACTTTAATTCCAAAATATATAGCTTTAATCAACAATAATACAAGATAAATAAATCAACACTAATGCATAAGAGAACACCATATTTATGTGGAAAACTTGATGAGGAAAACACCATAGTGAAAGATATCTCAAAATATATGAAAACTATTACAATAAGGCTCATTTATAGACTTATAGGAAAGATTCACCATCTTAGGGAAAGATACAATGACTTGTTTCAAAGACTCACTATCTATGAGAAAAATACACAAAAAACCTACAAAGGAGACTCGTTATCTTAGCATAGGATATATGAGAATGAGTTAAAGTATATAAGCCTTTAGCTCACAACTTCCAAAAGTCTACTATGAATTAAGTATACTTTTGACATGATATCCCAAGAAACCATTCATCAATTCATTTCCACAACTTGTACCATACACATCTACTTCCTCAATTTACATCTTCCACAATTCACACACTTGAAGCTGATCTAATCTTATATATATATATATATATATATATATATATATATATATATATATATATATATATATATATATATATATATATATATATATATATATATATATATATATATATATATATATATCATCAATAAAAACATCAATTATGTTAACCTAAGAAATGACCCCAACAATTTAGCCTCAACAATACAATGTGGTGAAAGTAGTCCTATCTATTAATTAGAAAGGACCTAAAAATATTATATTGTATCTTCTACTGTAGCCACAAAATATCAAATACGCTAGTACATATTCTCCAAATTTGACAACAAGATAATGGAAAGATGTAGTGTGTAGTCCTTTACTAGCCATCTCAATATCACAACATCAAGGTGAATTTGCATAATATAGATCACCTCAAGCAAAATAGCCCCAAAAATCTCATCACAACCTCCAATGCTGGCACAAACCCCAAATGAAAATCACAAGAAAGAATAAAGAATTTGTTGGCTAGACATCCACAAATTACATAGGAAACCTACTACAAACACAATGCAACACTAAAATAATCAACTATTGTCATAAAAATCACATAGAGATGTTTTTTGAACATATAACATCATTATCAAATATAATTTTCATATTTTCATGTTGACCCAAGCTACCACAACCATTCTGATACAAACTTCTTCATAACTAGAAGGCCAATAAAAATAATTATGAAATACATCATCATAAAAACACTTATAGACACTTTATTACCAGGAATTAGAATTGAGACACTACATAAATATTACAAGTATTCCCTCTTAACAACAACATTAGAAATGTTAGTGCAGAGAAATACAAAGCATTTTTTGGACGAGTCCTAATAAGAACCAAAACTGTCAACACATTACATACACCAAAGACATCTATGTCAACACCAAGGATCTAAAAAGGTAGGAGTGCAATGTCCAAAACACATACAATCTATGTTACAAACTAATAGACCATAACATCAAATGCAGAGGAATACAAAGCATTCTTTCAACTAATCTTCAACATACTTCACTGCATCCACATTTTCATCAACTCGTAATGATCAAAACTCCTTTGTAGCAATAGTTTCTTTCTTAGAAGCAACAAGAGAAATACTATAATAGATTGTAGCATCATAATACCATCGACATAATTTTAATGCTTCTAATACTCATCTTAATGCTTCTTATCCTCATCTTTTTTTAAATTGATAAATAGGTCTATTTCATAAGTATTAATGGCAAAACTTTTACAAGGACATTTTGTTTTTAAAAAGAGATATTGAATTTAAAAGATCCTACTTGACCCTACTCAAATAAAATTCATACATACATAGGTTCACCATCAACCTTTGAAACCATTTTCAAGATTTCTATCACCACAAAAAAGACAAGGAAAAAAATAAATAAAAAGGCAATGGTCATATCCAGAAGCCACCAAAAAATAGAAACCCACCATTACAAATAGATCAAAATGGGCCTTTCCTAGAGATACTACCTAGACTCAAGAACCCTAAAACAATAGGGTGGTCCCACAATAGCGAGTCCCACTTTTTGGCCAACTTTGACACAGAGTTCAACATTCTGAGAAAAAACTTCACTTTCGAACATCTGTTGCAGCAAAACTATTAGGAATTTGAAGATGATGTAAACTAGAGCCTTTTATAATTTTATTTCTAGTTTCTAAATATATATATATTTAAAAAAAAAATCATTTAAATTCATTTTTCCTTTTCCTTAGAAAAGTGGTTTGCGTGAAAAAACTATGTTTTTAAGGAGTTACTGTCACTTGGATCATCATAACTTTTTTTAAAACTATGATAATGATGTAATTCTTTTGATATTATATTTTCAACTTCAATATCTAAAGGATGCAATTGGTTTTATTCATTTTGGATGAATATTTCATAGTTTATTAAGTTTTAAAGTGACAGTGACTGTAATTTAGACATAAGGTCACTTGGATCGCTCTAACTTGATCTGTGCGTATCGAAATTATTTTTTTCTTTTTTTCATAGAAAGGTAACACAAATATGCTTTTCATACATATTTTTTATAATATACTATTTTTCCTGAAGTCTTGAAGAGACAGGTTATTGAATGACCAAACAACCTATGTTTAGTTAAAGTAATATTTAAAAGTGATAATGAACTCAATATGTATTAAAATTATATTCATTAGAAAGCTTTTTATGCATAACATCATTTGACATCATATGTTTGAAAAAATCTTCTTGTTTAGTCCTTGTTTCAGGCCTTCAAAGACCATTTTTCTAAATTTCAGTTGTTTTATGAGGGCAAAATTTCAGTTTTGGGGTCTTCGTGCGAAGACCCCCTTCGCACGAAGACACTTGAGGGTCTTCGTACAAAGACCCTTCGCACAAAGCCTCCCAAGTGAAAATCCCAACGAAAAAGACACCCACCAAAATTTTTCCTTAGGTACTTCATACAAAGTATATACTTCAAGCGAAGTCAGCTAGTAAAATTATTTTGTAATTTTTCTTAAAATGGTATAAAAGTAAAACATTTTGTTTCTATTTTACATCGAATTGCAATTAATAAATTCACATTTTATATTATTAAAGACATTTTTTGAAGGAGGATTGGTATTTTTATTTTTTCAAAGGCATAATTTTGGAGAGGAAAAATATTAGATTAAAGTAATTTTTGAAGAAGAAATTTTTTGTTGACGATCTTGTGGAAGACATTTTTTGGAGCTCAAAGAAATGGGGGACAAGAAGGGAAGACAAAGTAAATCTTCTAGAAAAGGGTCACCCAGTACTGAACAAAGAAATTGTGAAGCTGCATTGACATATTATCATAAAACTAAAGAAGCTGAAAGACAAGCTGAAGTAGTAGGGTCAAGTCAAGTCGAAGAATTGCATATTGAAGAAGGGTCGGGATTACTCCCTATGGAAGCTCAAAAAATTGATGTTAGAGAAGGGTCAACATCACATGCTCCTACTGGTATGGATGAAATTTTAAATTTAGCTCAAACTGTAAAGAAAAATATTAATTATAGAAACTTAGATCATTTACTTACAATGGATGTGGAGAATTTGAGATCACTTGTTAATATTCAACCCTTAAGTCTTGCTAGGAAGAGATTAATGAATATGATAGCAAGAGAAATATTAGGTAAATTTGATAATTTTGAAACACTTGAACAAGCTCAATTGCTTTCACTTATACTTATAAACAAAAAGTTGGAAGGGGCATTAAAATTATTGGGTATAGACACATCATCAAATAAGAGAAAAGTTGTTGACATGCAAACTGATATGATTGAAAATATTAAGAAAGGTTTAAACTAGCTAGGGAAGCAATCTCAAACAATAGATAAGTCCATTACAAGAAAATTTATGTTGACATCCATTGTAGGTAACACTATGGGACGAAAAAAGATAGATATCTTCAGTTTCATCTCAATTTGGTTTTAATAGGAAAGCAATATCACGATATGTTAATAGGAGAATACTTTTGGATGATAGCACCTTGGAAGGCAATTGGGAAATCATGTGTAGAGCTCCCCATTCCAATAGGATTGACGAAGGAATAAAAAAACTGGTCACATCATTTTGGAATGATAATACATGTCCTTCATCAAACACTAGAGATGTTATCGAACATAGAATTTTAGCTAATCAATATGAATATCATATGAAACATTGGTTGGACACAACACAACATGAAATGTATGTGTCATTTTGTAGTTCAAATCCTAATATAAAGATTGGGGAAACATTGTTTGAAAGATTGAAGCCATATTATATCAGGATAAACAAAGTGTTTGAAACTTGTTGTTGTCATTATCATATTGAATTTGATCTCCACTATCAGGTTTTTCAAAATTTTGTAGAAGACACTTATGTTTTTGAAAAGCCTCCTCCTACTAGATGAAGTGAGTTCATCTCATACATTTTATGTGACAAAAGAGATGAGGTAGCTAGATAAATAAATTGCATAAAAGGAATATGCCAAACATGTGCCGATTTGTCTCTTTTTCCTTTGAAAAATGAAAATATTGATGTAACAAAGATGGTAAATTGCAAGAGTTACAAATATGTAAAGAATGAAACAAAATTTGGGAAAGAATACAAAAGATTAGAATATGTTGAAAAGGAGATAAATGTTGGAGTATTTATGGAAAAATTTAAAATATTGATTCAACCCTACATTCATCATGCTTTTTTTGCAAAGTGGCAAGCACAACAATTTCAAACACTAAGAGACAATTTCCCACTTGGAACTATTGTATCAGTTGTTGATTTTGTAGAAAATTATTCTTTTGTTCATCAAAAGGAAATTTAGTCAGAATACTATTTTTCAGAGAAAATTACTATTATGATACATGTGTGTTATTGACGTGCATAATTATATTTGGATGGTATTCAGAGCACATTTGAAGCACGACTCATCAAGAAGGAATATCATTTTTATATAAGTGATGATAGAGAGCATGACATTCATTATGTGGAACACTACTTCAAGATGTTTTTTGCAAATTTAAAAGAAAGAGGTATAAAAATTGATAAACATTATGTTTGGTCAGATGAATGTGCTGCACAATTCAAATCATCGAGACCATTTTATGCACTATGTAGATATCATCGTAATGAAAACATACCACATGTCTGGAGTTTCTTTGAGAGTGGACATGGAAAAGGTGAACATGATGGTGCCAGAGCTTGCATCAAACATTGACCCCGAGTCCCAAATGAAACTCAACGTACAACTGCTATATAAAATATAATGGAATCTGGTCATTATTTAGATAATGACCATGTGATGCAAGAAATAAAGGGTAAATCATACATGCAATTTGAGGAATCACACACCCTGTGACCTGATATGCCCTCACCACTACCTTCCCCTCATAATGTGGGAAAACCTCTCATTTGATGGTTTCCTTAGGGATGAGGCTCTGAACCATCGCCAAGGAAACATCGCCCAAGACCTCCATCCTCAACTCTCAAAAAATTCTCTCAACTACCTGAGGTGTGAATGAGGAGTGAGACCTCAATTTGGTATTCATAGTCTCCAAACTGGTCAATATAGTATCACAAGTATCTCTATATATACCATCCACTGAAGATGTACATATAGACTCTCTAAGTCAAGCCATCTCTGTATCAGCAATATGAAAAATGGTCTGCATATCAGGAGTCTGAGGTGCACCCTGAGCGACCATCTAGATACATAACATGTGAAAGCTAAGTGTTAATAATTAAGTACTTGATTACATGTTATAACTGCATGTAAAATGGAAACAAATATTTAAATATATAAAATTATAGGTCTTATTAGGTCTTAAGGGTCCTAAGATGTACTAATTAGGTCTTAAGGGGTCGTAGATAACATAAGAGGTCCTAAGGGGTCCTAAGGGATCCAGATAAGAGTCCTAGAATGTTAATGGGTCACATGTGCAATAAGTGGTCCTAGAGTGTCTTAAGGGGTCATGGGTAACATAAGAGGTCATAAGCTATAGATATGGGTTTTAGAGTGTCTTAAGGGATTGTGGGTAACATAAGAGGTCATAAGCTATAGATAAGGATCTTAGAGTGTCTTAAGGGGTTGTGGGTAACATAAGAGGTCCTAAGGTATAGATAAGAGTCCTAGAGTGTCTTAAGGGGTCATGGGTAACATAAGTGGTCCTAGAGTGTCTTAAGGAGTCATGGGTAACATAAGATGTCATAATTTATAGATAAAGGTCCTAGAGTGTCTTAAGGGGTCATGGGTAACATAAGTGGTCCTAGAGTGTCTTTAGGGGTTGTGCATAACATAAGATGCCATAAGCTATAGATAAGGGTCCTAAAGTGTCTTAAGCTATAGATAAGGGTCCTAAAGGGTCCTAAAGTGTCCTAAGGTATAGATAATAATCCTAGAGTGTCTTAAGGGGTCGTGGGTAACATAAGAGGTCCTAATTAGTGGACTAATTGGTCATAATTGGTCATATTAGGTCCTAATTGGTTCTAATTGAGTCTAATTAGGTCCTAATTAGTTCTAATTGGTCATAATTGGTTCTAATTAGTCCTAATTGGTCCTAATAGGTCTAATTGGGTCTAATTAGGTAGATAATTGGGTCCTAAATTTTGTTCCTAATAGGTCATAATTGGTCTAGTTACCTGTCTAATTAGTCCTAATAGGTCTAGCTAGGTTTAGTTAGCTCTATTTGGACCTAATAGGTCCTAATACATCTAATTGGTCAGATTAATGTTGGTTAAAGACCTAATAGGTCTAATTGGTCCTAATAGGTCCTAGTTAGGTCTACTTGGTCCTAATAGGTCTAGTTAGACCTCTAATTAGTCTTAATAGGTCCTAATTGCTAATAATTAGTCTTAGTAGGCCTAATTGGCTCTAAAATTAGGTATTACAATATCACATTTACATGATGAACATTAAGAAAAGTCTTCACCATCAACTTAAAATATCTAGAGAGAGAAACAACTTAGACATACCTTGTTTCCTAATATGACCTAATATGACCTATTAGGACCTAATATGACCTAGAGTGTCTTAAGGGGTCATGGGTAACATAAGAGGTCCTAAGGTATAGATAAGAGTCATAGAGTGTCTTAAGGGGTCATGGGTAACATAAGTGGTCCTAGAGTGTCTTAAGGGGTCGTGGGTAACATAAGATGTCATAAGCTATAGATAATGGTCCTAAAGTGTCTTAAGGGGTCATGGGTAACATAAGAGGTCCTAATATATAGATAAGAGTCCTAGAGTGTCTTAAGGGGTCATGGGTAACATAATATTAATGGTTCATAGATGTGATAAGTGGTCCTAGGACATCCTAAGATTCTTTAATGGGTCTTGGGGATCCTAAGGTTTCATATTTGTTTTAAGATGTCATGTGGGATCCAGATAAGAGTCCTAGAATGTTAATGAGTCATAGGTGCAATTAGTGGTCCTAGAGTGTCTTAAGGGGTCGTGGGTAACATAAGAGGTCATAAGGTATAGATAAGGGTCCTAGAGTGTCTTATGGGGTCGTATGTAACATAAGAGGTCTTAAGGGATCTAGATAAGAGTCCTAGAATGTTAATGGGTCCTAGGTGCAATAAGTGGTCCTAGAGTGTCTTCAGGGGTCATGGGTAATAATGAGTCCTAGATGTGTCTTAAGATAATGTAAGGGATGGATAAGGGTTAGGTAGAGTGTCTTAAGGGGTTAGGGGTAACATAAGAGGTCCTAAGGGGTCCTAGGTTTCATTAGTGGATCCTTGTATGATATTAATTGAATCTAAGATACATAAATGTGTCCTAAGACAACCTAAGATATGTTAATGGGTCTTGATGATCTGAATGGGTCATATATGTCTTAAAATGTCATAAGGGATGTATAATGGTCCAACAATGTTAATGGGTCATAGATGTGATAAGTGGTCTAAGGGATCTTAGGTTACATTAATTGATACTAGTATGTCTTAAGGGTTCTTGCGGGCAACGATGGGTTCACATATGTATTAACAGAAGCTAAGATAGATGAATGTTTCCTAGGACATTTTAAGATATAATAATGGGTCGTGTGCATCCTAAGGGGTCCTATGTGTCAAGTAAGATGTCATAAGCGATACGTAATGGTCCTAGAATCTCTTAAGGGGTTGTAGGCCTCGTAATAGGCCCTAAGAGATCATAGGTTACATTAATTCATCCTAGAATGTCTTAAGGAGCCTTGAGGGAAACAATGAGTCCTTGTATGTATTAATGGAACCTAACATGTACATCAATGGGTCATAGGACATCCTAATATGTATTATAAGATCTTGAGATTCCTAAAGGATCCTAAGTGTCTTAATATGTCGTAAGGGAGGAATAAGGGTCCTAGAAACTTACTGCACTACAATTTTTTAACATTTTCTAACATACTACTAGATCATTTAAAAAAATTTAACTACAATTTTCTAAGAATTTTACAAACTAAAAATTATTTAAAACAAATAACTAACTAATATTTACTAAAAATGCATGTACATGTGTGTGAGAGAGAGATTCCTAATATTTACAACTTTAAACTTAAAATTTAACATTTTCTAGCATTTCTAACTTTAAACTTAAAATTTAACATTTTCTAACTTTAAACTTAATGTTTTTTAACATTTTCTAACATTTCTACTATAGTTTCTAATGTTTTGTAAATATTTTCTAACAGTTGCTAACGAACTACTATGATTTTCTAAAATATTCTAACATTTATACTATAATTTTTAATATTTCTATCATTTTCTAATATTTAATTACTATTTTCTAACATTCTACTATTAATTTCTAACATATTGGATAATATTTAACTACAAATTTTTAACATTTCTACAAATAAAAAATTATTTAAAACAAATGACTAACTAAAATAAATATAAAACATATTATTTACAATAAAAAATGAGAAAAATGTGTGTACTTGATACTGCTAAAAATTTGAAGACGTCGAAGAAGCTCGGGAGGCACTGGCGTGCTGACGTGCTGAGGTGCTTCGCTCCAAGGCCTGGGGTCCACAAAAAATGATAGTGACAATGAGACTAAAAAAAATGCCAAAAATATATAAAAAATCCAGCCCAAAGGGGCTTCTCTTGAAGCCCCTCTTCACATGAAGACCCCCTTGTAGGGTACTTCAGGTGAAGAGGGGTCTTCACATGAAGCCCCTTATTTGGGGTGCTTTGTGTGAAGTGGGTCCACCACTTCGCGTGAAGTATTCACTTCGTACGAAGGCTCCAACTTTTTTTTCCATATCTTCCCAAGTTTTTTCATCCCTAAAAGTGGGACACAACTTCGTGGGATCACCCAATATCAACTAAAGAAAAAATAGAAAAGATGATGCACTAAATGACCTAGATTACAAGCTCCAAAATCGGTCATGTCCTTCTTAGTTTCCCCATAGGGTTGTTATACACAATATCCTCTAGTCATATTTCACCATAAAACATGCCTTCCTCTTAGTTATCGTCAAATGGAACATATTATCCTTATCTTGAGTGTGGAGAAAATCCTTCAAGGATTCCAAAGAGCCTCCTCACAACACTCCTCCTAGTTGTTGGAAGCACTTTGAACTAAGAATGGATGCACTACTTGATCCCCATCCCCAATTATACACTGCACTATGAGACCCATACCTAGTTCTTCCATGGACAAAATGGGCCCCATTCCATGACACCATTCTGGGTGGACACATTCCTTCATAACATTATCTCTTATTTTGAATCTAATTCTAATGACCAATCCATGAGGGATGAAATGATATCAAAGTTTTAGCGGTACCCATGTTCAGATCACATAAAATCCTCACCCAAAAGAAGATCAATTTTTTTTTTTTATATTAAATTTATTTAAGCTCCCATTTTGGGAATCAAACTCAAGACCTTGCTATTACAAAGAGAAGCAACAACTGTTGCACTGTAGGACAATGCCTGAAGATCAATAATTTTACAAAAAACTAGCTCATCAATTTTGAAAACACCCTTTAAATTCTTCTCTAATATGTTCCCTTTGAAACATATTTGTTGCTTAGGTGATATCAACATGAAATTTGTCTCCATCTCTTCCTCAATCTTTTTCTTTTATTCACCACAATTCAATAACTGAAAGGAGATCAAATGAATAAATTTTCCACCTCTTTGTGGCTTTAATTTCATCTCCATATAGTCATAACTCAACACCTCAGTCACATTCTTTAATGTGCTATCCTTCAATGGCATACAAAGCCAAGAAATCATCAATTTCTAAATCTTTGAAATCTTCAAATAATTCCCCTAGCTAATCCAACAATAATGAAAGGGAACAATTAGAGAGGGTGTTCGCTATTGTATTCCTCTCCTACTTAATATGTGAGATTTAAAAATTTTTAAAGGTGGCTAAATGATTTTTATTGTTTTGATATATTTATTTAAGTGTCATGATAGCATATCCCCTTTGGTTATTTCATTAAAAACTATTAGAGAATTCCCTTCCAAATGAATGTGAGAAACTAACAATTTTTTTTTCCATGTAAAGTGCAAGAAGAGCTTCTTGTACTTCTTCATTATTAGTCTCATCACAAAGATGTTTTGGACCCAAAGTGATTATGTTTCTTTGTTAATCATTGGATATAAAAGTAGTGCCTGATGGTCCTAAATTACATTTTGATGCTCCATCAAAATTCAGCTTCATCCATCCCTTTTTAGGACTTTGTGAATGGATACTCAAATTACCAGCTACACCTAGATCTACCTAGGAAGGCCCATTAGCAAGCCAACTTCTAATCCATATCTTAATGCTTCTAATCATCATCTTAATATTATATCATCATGATACCATCTCTATTGACAATGAACAAGTCATGCCACCAAACAATATCATCACCCATCTTCATAGATGATGTTAAACACATCACTATCAACACCAATTATAGTTGACATCCAACCTTACACTAAATCAACATAGCAACACTTTTTATCAACAAAAAAACTAAATAATAATATCTCATAGCAATGATAACATCTAAAAATCATAGAAAAACTTAGTACAACATATCTCACAACTACTCATGAATGCCAACACCATAGAACAACAATGTTGAGGGATGACAACATAGCTCTTTTCATCTCAACATAACAACACAACTATCAACAATCTTGGTCTAATCAATATTGAGCTCCAAAATTTTGATGGTTGACATTTATGACAACACCACAATACATATTTCCAACTTGGTCTAATCAATGATGGACTCCATAATGCAAAGAGTTGACATCAATGATAATACAACAACATATATTTCCAATAGGTTCATCTAGTATGAAATTCAAATTTAAAAATTCTCTGAAAAAACCTCAACATAAGCTAAGTGATGCCTTGATAATGGAGCAATTGTTAAAAATAAATCTAAGGGACGCAAACTAGATTTTTGCACCCTAAGGATTTCTAGTGTTTTAGTCTTTTAGCCTAGACTCAATCCTACTAAGGAAAAAAAGGAAAGATATCCAAACCCAAGATTAGTTGTAAATCAAAATTAAAAAATTATATATACATAATAGATCAAAATTTAAAAATATTTGTATTTTTTCTATTTATAGGTATTACATTACTTACATCTACTTATATAATATACATTTGATACATTTCACCATTCTTTACCATACTATCCTATATTACTACTAAATGGATCTTTCTATCTACTTATACTTACAATAGGGGACATGGCCCCCAGATACTATCCTTGAACTATATTCTATCTTCCAAAGCTTGCATTCTCAACTCTTCTTTTTAGGTAGATATAAAGCTTCTTTAGATTGGCATGTGTACTCTATTTATTGAAAATAACTACCACATGACACAATGGAATTCTTAAGATCAAAGGAAAGAGTGTTAGGATTAGGTAATACTGAGAGGGGGGGTGAATCAGTATTACTGAACTTTGATTTAAACTTTAAACAATTATAAATAAACCATAACACTACTGAAATGAAAAGAACAATAAAACATAACACATAACTCATGACACCATGATTTATTCTTGAGGAAACCCTGGCCAAGGGAAAACCCCAGTGGGGATGGTACCCACAACTATGTAGTAAAATATTGTATCCCTGTTAGGAGATCTAGCCTAGTTAGGAGTTGATAATTACATAGTACATTTCCTTGTTAAAGGATTACAAAACCTTGTTAGGGGTATACAAAATTCTTGGTTAAAGGTGGTGAGAAAACTACTCTTATAATCAAAACTTGTTACAAAGAGTTCTCCAAAATGTGAACAATACAAGCACTTATCTTTCTTATTTAGTTCCAGTTATAGATCTGCCTCTTATTGATCTTGAATTTGATCTCTGTTGTCAGATTCACAACCTTTCTTTATTCTCATTACCACAATACATATCGCTTTCATAAAAGCACTCTATACTTATACAAAAACTGCTATCTAGTCGGCTTCACAAATACCATACAAAACATAATAATTAAATATGTAAAGGGTAAGTATGAATTTGGAGATCATATATTACCCAAGTGTCAGCAATAGACTCCATTCACCTGACTTAACATGTTACCATATCCACTAACCTTGCCTTAATCTTCACAACTACTCATGTGCCCTATTATACTGAATCTCTGACTTTGCATAACTTCAAATCACTGAATCTCACTAATATGATCACCAAAAATCATGCACTCTTAACTAAAGTACACACACACACACACACACCAAAATATCTTCTGCTAACTTTGCAAGCCATAATACATTATACAATTCCATCACTGACCAAAACTGTAACACTATACCTTGTTATCCTAATTCTGGACTTAGTCATTTTCATGACTGTGACTCCAGTACTAAACCTCTCATCATGTGATCACTCTAGCATAAGTGTTTCCATGAATGAAAAACCTTAAGTGATTCCTAATGCTCCATAAAATCACTTGCCAAAAATATCTCCCTTTGGCATTGATGGAAACACTTAGAAAAATGACTAAGTGTCAAAATACAACTCTCTTCTTTTTATTTTCTCTTTTCTACTTTTTGTTTTATACATCTTTTTCTTCTTCTTCTTACTATTTTTCTTCTCTCCCTCTCTTTTATTTTATTTTTCTCTACATACTACTCTCCTCATTTTTGTTTCTCTTCCTCTCCCTTTGACATCAATGGCAAAGGTTCATTCAAAATTTCAAAAACTTAAGCACAAAAAGATTTAGTGCTTACTTACTAGTTTTAAGAAATCTTGGAAGGAGTTTTCCAAGGTCTTTACTTCCTCAACCCATGACTTTATCAGTAACTCACTGACATGGATTAATCCATTAAGTGCATATGAAGCGGTCTCTGCTACCTTAAGCTCAATAGGTATAGACAGAGTCATTGATCTTTCAACCTTTTCCATTTCTAAAAGATGAGTCTCCATCATTGAAAGCTTGGGGGCTATAAGGCTCTTTACTAACCCAAATTTGTCTACAAGTCTCCCTTTCTTTGTTTCCAATACACTGATTTTATCCAATGGCTTGGATACTTATTTGTCCATTTCAATCATAGTTAGTGAAGATGTTTTACAACTGTCCATCAAGGTATCAAGTGTAGCCCTATCATTGGCTTTAAAATATCCTCAATATTCTGTACATGACTGCAAGGATTTATGTAGTAGCTGTAAATATTTATGCCTTGAGCTATGGAGTTCTTGGCCTTAAGAGTTGTAGCCTTGAGAATGTCTAAGTCCCATGAGACAAACTGACATACTTCTCTCAACTTCTTCTCCAAAAATCTCTTTTTTTCCTTATCTTCTATAGTCTTTAGTGATGAGTCAAAATGAATATCAAAAATATCTAGTACCATACCTATATTTTCAACTTCTTCCTTTTCTTGAAAGATAATAGGTGTGGGAAGTAGTTTATTTACTATTTCTACAGCCCTACCCATTACCTTTACTCTTTTGTCCCCTTTCTGCACTAACCTTTCTTCAGCCTTGGCGAAGGCCATGAAGGATAGCCTCATAAGCTCATCCTCATCCATGCTGTCTACATCAACACTTACCAGTTTGGCCATGCTTGCCAACAATAAGGTAGAAGAGGTGTTAGGTTCTAATTTTTTCTCTATTCTGATCTCAACTATTTTCTCTATTTCAGTCTCTTCTTCCTTCCTTTCCTATGATTTCTCTTCTTGTTTCTCCTCTATTTTCTCTTCCTCTTCCTATTGTTGGACTTTAAATTTCATTACACTATCCAAAGTATCCAAATTATGGATCATTTACATCATGCACAGTGTCAAGGGTCACAGGCACACCAGAGACAAAGAAATATGGTTGCATGCTAGCTTTTTCACTTTCATCTGCTACATTGGATCTCTCTCCCAATCCAAAAGACATAGGTTTAGTGACCTTAGGAGGTGATGTTTTCTTTGGCATATCACTCATTAGGATATGATCTAATGCCTTTTGAGTGTCCTGAATTACTTCATCATACTTCCTCGCCATGATTTTTACCAGTTTGGCCTTTGTCCTCAACAAGAGTTTTAATGCATATATTATCCTTTCCTTTTCTTGTATTGAGACAATAGGTAACATGTACTCAATGGCTTTATTCCTTATGTTTTTATCTTCTGACTGTGCCAACTACTTCTTGATTTCCAGTTTGTTATACAGTTCTTTAGGGATACTCCCTTCAATTTCTAACAGATTTTTCTTAAAAGCTAAGAGATACTCAATGATAGTATCTTCAATGATCACTTGATTCTTAGAATCATATCTTTCATAGTACCTATCAACTATCTTCAAGTTACCATCTTTTATCACTCTCTTCTATAGTGACTTGAGGTCTGGTTTCCACAAGGTTTGTGGATCCCTTGGTGCTACTTTTTCTTCTTCTTCTTTCTTACGAGCCTTTTCCTCTTTCTTCTTCCTCTTCACTTCTACTTCTTTCTCCTTGGGACTTGCATGGTTAGAACCTCAACACTTACTTCATATCCCATGGTCTAACACCATTTCATCCTTGGTTCTAATGCCTCAAAGTAGACACAATCAGTTTCAACCATGAAACAGATAGTGTCCTCATACTTTTCAATAATGTTCTCAAGTATTCTAAACCTTTCCTTCATTTGTCTTTGTAGTATATTTGTCATGGAAAATAGTTCACCGTCAACCCAATTCTTGTCTTGTCTCCAATAGCTCTTTGAAATCTGAATTCTAGTAGGTACATCTACTTTCCATTCCCAAGGGTGCATGCTTGGAAACTTGTGAATGATGTGGATGTACATATGGACTAACAAGGACCCAAACCTAAATGTTTTAGTCCTATCTTTCTTTATTACTATGATATTTTCAAGCAACTATTGTGCAAGCATTTTGCAGAGGTTATATTTCTTTTTTTCCTTCACCATTCTGTATGCCATCATAACAAATCCAGATGATATAGAGTTTGGTCTGCTACTATAAAATAATGTGTAACCTAACAACATTGCTACCAACCTAACATCTTGCTGAAAGATGCCATTCATTGTCATTGCCTGCTTATCCCACTTGGAATGGGTTAGGATTTTTGCTTGTTTCCTCAAATTCTTTTTTGATACAGGTAGGGTTCCTTCATTGTCAAGGCCTGTAATCTCATGAATCATTTGTGCACAAATATGTTAGGAATAGTCCCAAGAGATAACTAAGAGGGGGAAGTGAATCAGTTATCTACAAGTTTCAATTCTTTATCCAATTAAGTATGTAATAACATTAAGCATAAACATAATGAAAGAACACTTAACACAACACCACAATTTTGGTTATGGGGAAACCCAAATAGGTAAAAACCTCGGTGGGAATTGACTCCCACTAAGAACTGCACTAGTGTATTATGATCTCTGTTAGAAGATCTTACAACCTTGTTAGGAGTTGATCTTTACAATGTAATAAGTATAGTGAACTAGTCAAGGGTTAGACCTTGTTAGGAGTCTTTTATAATTAACCCTGTTAGGGGTGAGGATGCATTGTTCGAGAGCACACTGCTCAAAGGGGTGAAGGCTACAACCTTTTGATTAACAAATATACACTATATCTGGATCTTGGTGAACTACACGTAGACTTGTTGCCTTGATCAGTTCCAATGAATATCATATACTCTCTACTTTGTCACATAGACCTTCTGCTGATGGCTCAACACTTCACACTCTTTGCTCTACTCTTTTCCTCCAACTCTGAACCATGCTTAGCAATCACAAAAGACTGCCTATAAATATCTTTCCTCTAAATGATATAATCAAGTCGGCCTGTTAGAACCATCTTGAAATCATATTAGATAAACAATGTAACTCTCCAATAATATCTCAGTCGGCTCTACTAAGCACACAACATAAATTAGGACTTCATAATTCCATGTGAGTAGATGCCACACTACACACAGTCGGCTTCACCAAATTATCTCCAAATTTATTCTCATGCTGAATTATATCATGCACTCTTAACCACACATTCTTAACTCTCTTATTAACATGAATCCAAGAACACATACTGAGATAATAGGTGCAACTAGGGAAATCATATAAACACTGTCGACTCTTCTAGATAAACTCAAGAAATTGTAACTGTCAACTGGAGACTTCATAACTCAACTTATACTACTTATATGACTCTGTGTTCATGAAAATAACATCATACATATGTATACAACATAAATATAAATGTGCAAGGCTCTACTGCAACTATACTGCAAATCACATACAAAACTATTCCTTGGACCTGCCAGGAACACTCACTAATATACACAACTGTACAATTGTCTTTACTCAAAATCAACCTCTATGTCTATGATATCATGCTGATAACATATCCATGCAAAATATGCTCAAGGCTCTCTCCATTAGGCTTCCATTCTTGTTACTTACCATATGTTGTCATTAATGACAAACATATAGTTAGCAATCTGGCTTGCTGCCAAATCTCCAATAATCTCCCCCTTTGGCATTGATGGAAACATATGGAATGAAAAACACCACCAATCCAAATGTCCAATTCTTTTATAACATTCTCCATTTCCTCAACAAAAATCCCCCAAGGAAGTATCCTCCAACTTCTGTAATATTCTTCAATATTCTCCATTTCCTCAACTGTACTGCTTCCCATGACTGTATTTTTACTCCCCCTTTCTACTTGTTTTTTATTACTATATATTCCTTCTTTTTATGTTTTTCATGACTATATATTACTCCCCTAAGGAAGTATCCTCCAACTGCTACAATATTCTTCAATATTCTAGATTTCCTCAACTGTACTGCTTCCCATGATTGTATTTTTACTCCCCCTTTCTACTTGTTTTTTATTACTGTATATTCCTTCTTTTTATGTTTTTCATGACTATATATTACTCCCCCTTTAACATCAATGCAAAGGGTGCCAAAAAAATTTAAGCATCGGTACTACTCCTGAGGTAGAGTAGTCAACCCATCATCATTCACTGAGGACTGATGCACTTGTGCAAATTCTAATTAGAGTCAGGGAAGGGAATTAATCCCAACTTCTCCCTAAGATACTCAAAAGTATCCTTAGGTAGGGGATTTGTGAATATGTCTGCTAGCTAATCTTTTGTACTTACATAATCCACCATTACTTCTTTCTCTACTACTTTCTCTCTTAGGAAGTGATACGTTATCTCAATATGTTTTTTCTTTGCTTGCATCATAGGGTTCTTTAACATATTGATAGTGCTAGTGTTATCAAAATGAATAACAATAGGATAATCAATCTGAATACCAAAATCTTTTATCATCTTCTTGATCCACACAATTGTAGAACAATTCAATGCTGTTGCTACATACTCTACTTCTTCTGTTGATTGAGAGATACAATTCTTCTTTTTACTTGTCTAAGTAACGAGTCTATCTCCAAGGAATACAGCTCCTCCAGAGGTAATCTTTCTATCATCCACACATCCTGCCCAATCTGCATCTGTATATACATGAAGCTTTACATTCTTAGAATTAGGATACCATAAACCAGAGTCTAAGGTTCCATTCATGTATCTAAATGTTATTTTTACTGCCATGAGATGACTTTGCTTAGATTCTACTACAAATCTTCCAACAATACCAATGGCTTGCAATCATCCATCTTGAATGTCTTCAAGATATCTTTCACATACTTAGTCCGATTTATGAATATACCTTTGTTTTTCTATTGCACATTCAATCCCAAAAAGTACTTGATAGGTCCAATCATGCTCATTTCAAATTCTCTTTGCATTTTCCTAAAAAATTTTGCACTAAGTTTTTCATTACCACCAAAGATAATGTCATCAAAAAATATAGAAACTAACAATTGTCCATCAGATGTTTCTCTTATGAATAAATTATAATTTGCTACTCCTTTCTTGAATCCAATCTTTGTTAAGTAACCATCAAGTCTTTCATACCATGCTATAGGGTCTTTCTTAAGTCCATAGAGGGCTTTCTTCAATCTTTATACCATATCAGGTCTATTTGATAAAGTAAATCATTCTAGCTGCTCAATGTATACTTCTTCCTTCAACTCTCCATTCAAGAATGCTGACTTAACATCCATCTGGTATACCTTAAAGTTCTTGAATGTAGCATAAGATAGAAACAATTTTATGGCTTCCAATATGCTTACAAGGTAAAATGTATATGAATAATCAATCCCTTCTCATTGCGCATACCCTTTACATACTAGTCTAGCTTTGTTTCTTACTACTATTCCATCTTCATTCATCTTATTTTTGAATATTCACTTGGTTCCAATCACATTCTTATCACTAGGCCTAGGGACCAATTCCCATGTATCATTCTTAATAATCTGATCTAGCTCTTCTTTCATTGCTTCATGCCAATCTAAATCATTACATGCATCTTCAACACTTAAGGGTTCAATCTGTGATAGTAAACATACCTCTTTTTTGCTATGGAAATTTTTGCTTTTGATCTTGTCATGACTTTTCTGCTCTGATCTCCAATGATGAATTTCTTTGAATGATATCTAGATGTTAATTTAGGAACATTAGGAGTGACTTTCTCATTAGACTTCTAAGATTTTTCTTCACTTGTTTCAGGGTCATTGAATAACACATCAATGCTATCAAATATTTCATCAACAACTATTTCTGTAGTGGTAGGTCTAGGTTCTTCTCCAATCATAGGTGCATAATCATGATATCTTTCTTGAATCATAAACTTTTCATTAATCTTAACATGGGCACTTTCAATGATCTTCTTTAATCTCAAGTTAAAACATCTATAAGCTTTGCTTTTGGTAGAGTAACCAAGAAAAATACCTTCATCACTTCTTGCATAAAACTTGCCAATTACTTCATCTCTCTTGATGTAGCACTTTCTTCCAAAGATTCTAAAGTATTTGACTATAGGTACATTCCCAAACCATAGCTCATAAGGTGTCTTGTCTATGCCTGGCCTTAATTGAATTCTATTGATAGTGTAACTACAGTATTGACCACATCTTTCCTTCAATCATGATGGTGCACACTGTGTCAAGGATGATCATTTTCCTTCTCTCTGTAATTCCATTTTGCTGAGGGGTTCTAGGAGCAGTTAGTTGTCTCTTTATCCCATGTTCTTCATAGTACTCATAAAATCTATCAGAGGTGAATTCTCCTCCTCTATTTGATCTAAGACACTTTATCTTTAATCCAGACTCATTTTCAACCTTAGCTTTGAATACTTTGAATTTGTCAAATTCTTATGATTTATCCTTTAAGAACACAATCCACATCATTCTAGAATAATCATCAACAAACAAAATGAAATACCTTTCACCATAGTATGATCTTGTTTGAGTTGGCCCACATAGGTCTATATGTATCAGATCCAACTTGTTATCTACCAAATTATGTTTACTTCTGAATGAATTTCTTACATGCTTTCCCATCACACATTCCCTGCATATTGTGTCTACTAGTTTTGCAATGCTAGGAAGATCTCTTACTGCCTTTACATTACTTATCTTTACTATGTTATCAAAATTGATATGATAGTCTTTTGTGCCATAACCAACTATCATCTACTTTAGCAACAAGACAACTAGCTTCTAGATTAAGCTGGAAAACATTACCTTTAGTCTTTGATCCCGATGCAATCATTTCTCCTTCCTTTTTGTTAATGATGCACTTGTTGTCTTTGACCTCCAACCGGTAACCTTTGTCGAGTAACTATCCAACACTTAATAGATTATGTTGTAGACCATCAACATAAAGAAAATCATCAGTGATGTTCTTTCCATATAAGGTGATGGCTCCTTTACCTATGATAGATTTAGGAGTGTTGTCACCAAATCTAACCATGCCGCCTTTGTACCTATCCATATGTACAAATATATCTTTGTCTCCTGTCATGTGATGTGAGCAACCACTGTCAATGATCCAGTCTATCCTGATGTCAGCTTATGAAATCAGTGCTAACTCTTGTGCATTCTTTTCATCTTCAAGAGCAATGAATCCAATTTCATCCTCTCCTTATTCTTCATTTGATACTCCATCTCCAACATAGTAACATTCTTTTGTATACTTGGGCTTGTAGTTATTTTTGAACTTCTTGACTCTTGCAGGACACTTATATGCAAAGTGACCAATCTTGTTACATGAAAAGAACTTGAATGGTAATTGACCTTCATATTTTCCTTTTCTTTTCTTTTCTCTCTTAGCAATCATAGAAATGAAATCATCTAGTGTTTTTTCTTCATCATCACCATCAAAATTACCAGAGGTGTTCAAGGATTTCTTACCATGGACTGGGGCTTTGAAGGCTGTCTCACTTTTAGGCTCTGTCTTCAAAATTGAAATCTCAAAGGTTGAAATCTTGCTAATTAAGCTCTCTCTCTTGAATTATTTTGAGAATGGTATAGTCTCTTCCAAGATGTTTATGTTGTTCTCATATTCTGGTGTCAAGGTAGTCATTATCTTATCCATGATGTCTTCTTCGGAAATATCTCCACCATTATTTCTGATTTCTGATACTGCTTCATTAATCTTTTGATTGTAGGCTCTAATGATTTCTTAATGTAGCATTTCCAATGAATTGTACTTTTTCTTCCATGTCTTTCTACACGCATTCTTGGCTTCGATGTCTCCTTCAAACATGTCTTCTAGATACTTCCAAATCTTGTAGAGTTTATCTAGTTTCTTGATCTCTAAAAAATCACTGTCAAACACAACACTGATGAGGGCTTCTTTGGCAAGAGCATTTGAAGTAAAAAACTCCCTTTGCTTAAGAGTTGCATCATCCTTGGAAAGATATGATAAAGAAGGAATCTCAGTTTCTTTAGTAGCTACCTCAAAAATTTCAAAGGCAATGCACTTCAAATGAGTCATCATCTTGTTCTTCTAGTCAAGATAATTTTCTCCGTCAAACTTAGGACTTTCTTTTCTAAAGAATACCATTTGGTCAACCTCAAGCTATTAAATTTTCTCTCAGAGGTACTTGGCTCTAATACAAATTGTTAGGAATAGTCCCAAGTGATAACTGAGGGGGGGTGGGGGGGGGGGGGTTGAATTAGTTATCTACAAGTATCAATTCTTTATCTAATTAAGTATGTAATAACATTAAGCATAAACACAATGAAAGAACTCTTAATACAATACCACAATTTTGGTTACGGGGAAACCCAAATAGGTAAAAACCCTAGTGGGAATTGACACCCACTAGGAATTGCACTAGTGTATTATGATCCTTGTTATAAGATCTTACAACCTGTTAGGAGTTGATCTTTACAATGCAATAAGTAAAGTGACTTGGTTAAGGGTCAGACCCTGTTAGGAGTCTTTTATAATTAACCCTGTTAGGGGTGAGGATGCACTATCTGAGAGCACACTGCTCAAAGGGGTGAAGGTTGCAACCTTCTGATTAATAGATTTACACTATATTTGGATCTTGGTGAGCTGCACGTAGACCTATTTTCTTGATCAGTTCTAATGAATAGCATATACTCTCTAATTTTTCACATAGACCTGCTAATGGCTCAACACTTCACACTCTCTGCTCTGCTCTTTTCCTCCAACTCTGAACCATGCTTAGCAATCACAAAATAATGCCTATAAATATATTTCCTCTAAATGATATAATCAAGTCGGCCTGTTAGAACAATCTTGAAATCATATTAGATAAACAATGTAACTCTCCAATAACATCTCAGTTAGCTCTACTAAGCACACAACATAAATTAGGACTTCACAATTCCATGTGAGTACACACCACGCTACACACAGTCAGCTTCACCAAATTATCTCCAACTTTCTTCTCAACCAAACATTCTTATCTCTCTTCTTAACATGAATCCAAGCGTGCATACCGAGATGATAGGTGAAACTACTGCAATCATATAAACACTATCGGATCTTCCAAATAAACTTAGGAAATTGTAACTATCAATTGGAGACTTCATAACTCAACTTCTACTACATATCTGACTCTGAGTTCATGAACATAAGATCATACATATGTATACAACATAAATATAAATGCACAAGTCTCTATTGCAACCATATTTCAAATCACATATAGAACTATTCTTGGGACCTATCAGGAACACTCACTGATATACACAACTGTACAACTATCTTTACTCAGAATCAACCTCTGTGTGTATGATATCACACTGATAACATATTCATGCAACATATTCTCAAGGCTCTCTCCATCAGGCTTCCATGCATACTAATTACCATATGTTGTCATCAATGACAAAAATACAGTCAACTATCTGGCTTGCTGGAAAATCTCTGACAAAATCTTGACTGGTTGTTCTCCAATCCAAACAAACTGGTCACGAACTTTGCTAAGTGTAATACCCCAAAAATGGGCTATATGTTTATTAACCTCCTATATCAACATATAGAATGCAATTGACATCGAAGTCCTAACCTAAGGCACATCTGAACATCATCGAATTCTAATTGATTATCATTAATTCTGCATCAGGGAATATTCCTAGCAATATTCCTAATTATCTTTAATTTAATGATTATTTGGCGATAAATCATATTTATCCTAAAGTTTGATTAATTGAATATTCTGAATATTTAATTAATTAGATTTAATCCTGCCACTTAATTATTAAGTTTAATTTAATTATATTTATTCCTAAGTATTATTATTTAAATTTGACAATAAATCAAAATTCCTATCATTAATTGATTAAATTCTTATTTAATTAATTAAAGCAAGTTGTCATATTTAATGATATTATTTTTGAATAAAATTTTGAATAAATGATTGATTAACCCATAAATTAATTATTTTATTTCAAAAATCAGTTAAGTTGAGAATAAATCACTTTATTTATTTATTAATTCATAATTATTCATGTGCACAATCAAAGAGCAGTTAAACTCCAAATCAGAAAATCAATGCAAGTTATTGACTTTTTGAAACTCAACATCATTTTTGAGCTCAAAGTTGATCTAAACTTCTAATTTGAGTTAAAAAGCTATTTTTGCATGATTTGCATAATTTTTGTGAGTTAATTATCTTTTGTTTTTGATAACTCAAAAATCAACCCGAGTTTATCAATAGTGATTTATGGCTTTTTCCATGCACCTCCAAAGCCC
Organism: Chamaecyparis obtusa; assembly: GCA_027943335.1. Lineage (NCBI taxonomy): Eukaryota > Viridiplantae > Streptophyta > Pinopsida > Cupressales > Cupressaceae > Chamaecyparis > Chamaecyparis obtusa. The sequence continues at coordinate 1,597,460 of BSBK01004778.1, forward strand.
CAGATTTCTATAAAATCAAGGCTTAGCTCTTCATATCTCATCTCATGAATTTGCAAACTTACTCTGTAGAATTGGCATTTGAAGAATCAAGCTTCTTGAGAATCAACAACTTTTGTGAGATCAATTTCATTTTTACATTCATTTTAGCTTCATATTGCATATCATTACTAGATTAATTTCATATCAATTTCTCATATAAAATAGATTCATATCAGTTTATCATTCTTATTGCATCATAAAATCCAAAAAAAAAAGATTAATTGCATTCAAGTCATATCTAGATCTTGCATTCAAATCCTTCGTTTAGGTGTCATCAAGGTCACTGATCTCGATTCCAATATGAGAACATTAATCTCACACCTATTAGAAGGTAGTAAATCGCTTGGTTAGTTTAGCTTTCAATTACTTGTAGATTTCATTTTTGCTAACCTCTAATGTTTTACTAAAGTGTTGTGTCTATAGATCAGGTACAAAATTCACACACACATTTTTGGCGCCCACCGTGGGCCCCTAAAATGGGTTTCCCTTCATTTCTATCAATCTTCTATCATTTCTCTATCAAAACTCTCCTGCTACTACCTGTTCTAGTGGTATTCTCAGTAGGACGTTATTTTTTATTTCTTTTTTGCTTGCAAAAAAGAATTTTTTTTTTTTGGGCACTTTTTCTATCAAAACTGCAATTTTTATTTTCTATCTGTACAAATTTCATACAAGTTTTGTGAGAAACTTGTACCAGGAGATACCCACTATTGTATGATAGTTTATTTAATCAAGGACCATACCGGTAGAAACAAAGTGTCGTTTGGAAGCTCAACTGTCGTTTCATCAAACACCTAGTGTTGTATAAGTTTTCAGACTATCATATCATCAGACACCTAGTGTCGTATGAGTTTTCAGACTATCGTATCATAAGACACCCAATGTTGTACAAGCTTACACACTGTCATTTGGAAGCTCAACTGTCATTTCATTAGACACCTAGTGTCGTACAAGTTTCTGGACTGTCATTTGGGAGCATACCCACCGTCGTACAAGTTTTGGCACCAGGTTTCAATTGTCGTTTCATTTTTCAAGGCAATTTGTCAAATTTGATTTTCAGATTTTGACTAACAGCTAATCTTAACAATTGGAATTCTCTATTTTTGATTGACTCTTGCTGGTTTTGATTGGAAAAAGTGCAAGATTTGCTAAAAAAGGGTAAAAATCTACTAAGCGTGTTGTGAGGAATTCAGGTAATCTTCTCAACTGATGAGACTTCAATTTTTGGACTTAAAACGAACATCTCATGTGTCTGGATTGGGTGACTTTTATTGTTTTCCTATCACAGACTTCATTTGGGCTATAAAAATGAACATAGTTTGCTTTTAGCATCTTTGTTACACATAGTAATTAGGCCCCATGAACACTATTTGTGGATCTTGAGAGAGTGGGTTCCCAACAAAACCCTTCTCAACGAAGGATCCCTTGTAGGTGGGGAGGATACTTTGAGAGTCTCACGTTCTACTAGATTGGTGGGTCTTCAACTTTTGATTGAGCCATTCTCTCTTTGAAGAGGTTGATAGATCACGAGGGGTTGACATCATAGATCTTTGTGAGATAATCTTAGTCTTAGCGTGTCAGATTTATCTGTCTACTTTGTTTCGGTTAAAAGTGAAAAGGCTAGAGGACTATGCTCTACTCCCTTTTTGGGTAGTATTAGAAACTTGAATCCTTGAATCTGGAACCAGTCCCCATGTGGTATACTTTGTGAGTCATCTTTAGAGAGGGTTAACCATAGTGGACATTCCCTAAATTGGGCCAACCACGTTGATGGAACCTCAAGCAGTAATAGCCATTTTTGCCATGGTAGTGACAACCGCTATATAAATATCCTTGTGGAAGAAATCTTCATAGGGTGTGGTTCATTGTGGGTTGTTAGATCTCCCTAGCAGCTCTTGATTGATTAAATTCTCAGACTATGTCAAAACCCTGGTGCACTAGGATTGGAGTTCACCCCTTTGGATCATAAAAGTTGCAGAGTCAAACCATTACTAAAAACCCTAGTGAGGCCAAATTTTTATTTTCTAGGAATATGTGCATTATTGCAAAACTTTTTGGAACATACACAATTAGCACTCCTAGGGATTAGCACAATTCAGTCACTTGATTGTTCATGTGCAAGGTTGCTTTTTCCCTTGTTCATTATTTTCAGATGTGCTTGAAATCACTTGCTTGCTATTCTATGTGCTTGTTTATCTACTTGGCTACTAAAAATGAACAAATCTGGTATAATCTTCAAATCTGGATAGTACTGTTTGCAAGCAATCCAAAATTGAAAACCCTAAATTTGCAAAATTTGAAGTGAAATTCCTTTCTAGAGTCAAAAGTCATCTTAGGAGGTCAGAAAGTCATATGAGTTTTTGCAAGTGTCATTTCATAACTACCCAACTGTCGTATGATCAAGAACCCAATGTCGTATGAGTCTTTCTGCCAAAAAATTCAAAAAGTCAAATCCTGCTAGCAATTTTCATACAAGTTTGTCAACTATCATTTCATAGCCTACCCACAGTCGTATGAGCCTGCAAAAAGTCATTTGGAAAAAGTGTCAGAAAGTTGTCAGAATTGTCAGATACCCAGCTTTTTTCAGCCTAGTTCTAGAATCTGTCATACAAATCACCGTGTCAAGAACAGAGCAATAGCCATTGAGAATCAATACACATGTCTCAAAGAATCAGTACACATGAGGAAGAAATTCTAATCACCACTATGATGAAACAAATGCATGCTATGCAAGTCAAGCTTAACAAACTTGAGAAAGAAAAGGAACGTAAAGAGTTCTCCATGGAAGCTCTATGCCTTTTTCCATTTGATAAAGACTTGTACATGTCACCATGCCCCCGGATAGAATTTGAGCAATGTGATAACCCTTATGATACCTCTTCCACAGAGAGTGACATGCCCATCTTTGAAGACTATGATGACTATGATGATAGACAATGTAATGATACCTATGACACCTCTGTTCCTAAGAATCCTCCTCATCGTGTGTTCCTGCTTACTATGAATGGGCCATCACATTGGATAGATCATGAGGGTGATCCATATGATTCTAATTTTGAAAGAGACTTTGATGACTTCTGTGAACAATACCTAGATGACACGTCTACTTCACTTGAGGAAGAGAAAGTTTTTCATGCTGATTACAAAAGTAAATACTATAAGAATCTCTCCTCTAAGAACTCTTAGGCTGAAAATAAATATTACACTCTCAAGCAAGATCATGTTAATGTTGGACCTTTGTCTTGTGATGGTCCCCTTCCATCCCCTACTTCCTCCAATACCCGTACATTTCCTAAATCTTTTGAGTCTTTCAAATCTTTCATAGAACCTTCATCCGACACAAGCCCTGATACTTTTCATGTGGTTTCCTATAGTTATCCTCAAGGGCTACCTCTTAAAGAAAATCAAGCTAACCTTCACTTGGCTGAAAATACTTTCAATAATGCTAAACCTAAAGAGCCTAAGCCTTTATATGTTATAATGCCTACTTCAGCTAGTCCTTCACCATCTCTTCCAAAGTCTTCCATACAATCCCAACATGCTTTCTTGTCCTTAGAAGTGGCTCCATGTCAAGAGGACTCTAAAAATAAAGAAAATAACATAAAGAAAGATCAAGATCAAGAACCCTCCATGTCATCCACTCCTTTTCCCAATGTCTCTTACCCACTTCAGGGTTCTTTTGATCCTACACGCCACTTCTCATGCATTCCACCATGTCTTAAGTCTTCTCCTAAGCAAGATCACGATACTACTTACACTGTTGAGCTTATTGACCATTAAAATAACCTTACTATGCTTGCACTTTCCAAAGATGATACTTCCATTAAGGTTGGTAAAAATGGTGTTGTTACTTTCAATGTCAAGCCTATTGAAAATCAAGAAAAAAATTATGCGCTTATGCTATCCAAAGATCCTTGTCAAGATCAAAGTATTCCATCTTCTTGTTCTACCACTCCATGTTCGCTTCCACTTTCTACTCTTCCTAAGTCTTTGCAAGCTCTAAAAAACCCTATCAAAGAAGGTGCTCATATTCAAGATGTTCATGATCCTATTGAAAATCCTAATGGTCACTCTAAAGATGCTCATATCCTTGGTTGTCATATAGATGTTGATGAACTTATTGATTATCCTTTTGCAGTTTCCACATCCATCCTTGGACCTCCACCACTACTAAGGGCTTCACATCTGCCTTCCATCTTGGGTCCTTATGTCCCTTCACTTTCCCCTCCTAACTCTCCTAATTCACCATCCATCTTGGGTCCTTACATCCCTCCATCTCCTATCTTTCCTCAAGATCAACATAGATGCATACCCTTGAATCCTTTTCATCCACCCACCCATCTAAACTAGTCATATCCTCCTTCTTCCACAAGTCCCAAGTCTTTTGGAAGTAACTTGAATGTTCAATACAAGAAAAATAAGCAATACAAGAATCCATCAAAAAAAGAAGATCACCATGTCTCCTCTAAATGACATGGAGGCATAAAGTCAAAAGAGATATCTAAGAAAAAAACTACAAGACAAGTATGGGTTCCAAAATCCATCATTAAAGATATTCTCTCTAGATTATCAAAAAGAAATGAAAAGCCTACAGCTATATGGATTCCAAAGTCTCTCTTGAAAGAGTCTGGTGTTGAGCAACAAGTAAAGTTGACATTCAAGCTTCCAAAGGCTTCCACTTCATCTTCTTCCAAAAATATTCTTCCATTCCATGTGCCTAAACCACAACCTCTACTATCCATTCACCATATTCCTTCACGTATTCCTTCATTCACATTTCCTCCATCCTCTCACCACCCTTCAAGGTGTGTGTTGACATTGATATTTCCTTCCTTTCCATCTACCCTTTCACAATCCTTCCATTCATTATCCTTCTACCTTCTATCCTTTTTCCTCATTTTCCTATTCCTCCTATCTTCCAACCTCACTCGCTTTACATAAAGCCTTATCCTCCATTTTCTCTTCCATTTCCCTTTCCCTATTAGCATCTTTGAGCATATCATTTTGAATCCTTGGCATATCATGGTTTATCCTTTCAAGGGGCATTATCTAAAAAGCTTTCCTTCTTCCAAAAAAAAAAAAAAGAAATAAATAAAAAAATTGAAAATGTGCCTTGGTGAAAACCTAGAAATAGGCACCTTGGTAGCAAAAGTAAAGATAAATAAATTCATCCTATGGTGAAAACCACTCCCTTGTGGCGCCTTGGATAAGTACCATGATGAAAACCTGGCAATCAAGCATCATGCGTAGTTCTTCTACACATTTCATCCATTCCATCTTCTCTCTTTGATCTTGACAAGGTTGACCTATACATGAATATTTGGCTATTTTATGAGCTATCTTACGATGATTTTGCACTTGAGGATTTCTTCCCTTCATTCTCCTTCATTCTCTTGTCTTTCATCTCTTCCACCAGCTTGCCAATCCCTCTTATTCTCCACCTTGATAGACATTGGAACTACATGATATGATCTTGCTTGGGAGTTTGCAGTGAAAAAAAGGAAAGGAAAGATGCAATCAAGTTTGCTAAAAACTGTCAAAAGTGCCAAGTACATGGTAACTTGATTCATGCTCCAGGGAGAGATCTAATTCCCTTTACTACACAATGGCCTTTCCAACAATGGGCTTTTGATCTTATAGGTGCTATCTATCCACACTCTTCTAATGGACATACCCATATAATCATAGCTACAGATTATTTCACTAAATGGGTAGAAGCAGTTCCCTTAACACAAGCAATTGGGAAACAGATATCTATGTTCATCTTGAAATACATCATATGTAGATATGGGATCCCACATTCTATAATCACAGATAATGGGGGACAATTCAAAAATATGGACCTAGATGATTTATGTGCCAAATTCAAGATTACTCATCATTGGTCATCTATATACTATCCTCAAGGGAATGGACAAGCAGAGGCTTCCAACAAGAATCTATTAAAAATATTGCACCGTATAGTTAATAAAATAGGAAGAGACTGGCATCTCATGATCAATCCATCTCTCTGGGCCTATAGAACAAGTATCAAAATGCCCACGGGGGCTACTCCATTCGCTTTAGTTTATGGGTTTGAAGCGGTACTACCTATTGAGGTTGAAATCCTATCACTAAAAATTAGAATGCATGGTCTAGTAACTGATGATGACTATAGAGTGTCTAGCTTGCAAGAACTTGAACTACTAGATGAGCACAGACAAGCAGCGTATGATCATCTCAGAGTGTATTAGAAAAGAATGTCTAGAGGCTACAACAAGAAAGTCAGACACAGAGAATTTCAGGTTGGCGATGTAGTCTTGAGAGAGAATCCTAAAAATCAATCACATCGAGAGTGTAAGGGGAAGTTTGAACCCAACTGGATGGGTCCCTTTGTAATCACTGCTACTTTTGGCTCTAGTGCCTATCAACTCTTAGTGACTGAAGGAGAACAACTCTGAGAACCAATCAACGTTCTCCATCTGAAGAAATTCTATGCCTAAGGCATTCAGTCTATGGTAAAATGTCCTGAAAAAATTATAAAAATCTGAAAAAGTCTTGAAAAAATGAATATCTTGGTGAAAACCTAGCAATAGCCGCTTTGATGATTCACAAAAAATTGAAAAAATATTAAAAGTAAAAAAAAATTGAAAAATGGAAAAAAGCAAAAAAATGAGAAAAAGAAAAAGTGCCTTGGTGAAAACTTGGAAATAGGCGCCTTGGTAGCAAAAATAGAATCTCTACCAAGATGGTGAAAACCCAGCAAATAGGTGCCACTTGTTCAAAATGCTCCATCTATCAGTGCAATCTTGGTCTTTCCTAGCTTTCAGTCTTGCTTTAGTTTATACATATCTCCTGCTTTGTTTCTGCTTTCCTATTTTCAATAAGTTGGTCTGTACACCATTGGAAAAAATGTCTGTATCCTATCAATGCCTAACATTTGGGGGCAACCAATGTCATATCCTATGGTCTCTAGTATACCTTAGACGTTTCATATCCAGTCAAAGTCCTTTGAAGCTTTATTCGAGTCAGTCAGTCAGTCTCCTCTCTAGAAAGGATTTTGCATCTACAACAACAATCAAACATCAAAACAATCTGTGCTTTTCATGCTTTTATCTCCTTATATGCTTACTAATTCGCATTGAAATTTTTTCATATTATGTCCTTTCAAGCTCTTCGATGATGTCCTTTATAGGATTTAGAGAGTGATGACTGGGGGCATAATCTTTTCTTTGTCTTCTGCTTGTATGTGAAAATCTAACAACTTTGGAAATTCTGGATTGATATGGTGTCCGACTGTAAGAGCCTCTATCTCGAATTGGATGGCCATGTGTACCTTGACCATTGATACCCTAAAAATTCAAGGAAGTTTGATATAACTATTGTCTTTTTGAGTGAGTTCTTTCTCCTACTGTGAAACGCGATCTTGCCTTAGGATGTGAACGATAAAGGGTCACTACAGATAATTCACATTGGATTTAGAATGATCTCTTGACTATTTGATGTGTTTGTAATGCAAGGCATATTCATGTCATCATGACATCTATGTTCTGATGCTTATACAAATTGCTATATCAAAATGGACATGATATTTAGGTCATCCTGGCATTTGTGCCTTGGTGCTTATATCTAATCTGACATTCTGAAAATAAAACCAATATTCATATGTCCATGGTTGTTTTAACCAGTGGGTGTTGTATTGGTTCTTGAGCATTACAAATCGATATTCATATGTCTATGGTTTCATAGCTAGTAAGCGTTGTATTGATTTATCTGGTTACCTAAAAGTTCAATGATGATAACAAATTGACACATGATCAGTGAGTAGGTCCTAGGTCCTAGGTTGCATTTCATTTTGCATGTCATTTTTGCGTTTTGCATATTTGCATGATCTCACAATGACTGGCTAAACTTCAAAGCTTAAATGATTCTTCAATCACCTATTCAAATCTAACAAGAGCTGAATCTTACACGAAGGTTCCTCCAATGAAACAACAAGTAGAATCCTTTTTCAGGATCAAAATTGAAATATGAGATCATTCATATTATTAACTACTTGCACACTCGACCTTCAATCATCAAAGAAATCCAACATTCAACTTAACTGATTATCTTACATCAAACTATTAAAATTTTAACGTGGTCAACCATGGTCAACTCATGGTTTAACCTAGTCAAACTTGGTCTCCAGGACCTCTAAATGATGCAGAACGCATTCTCGAATGTGTACAACCACTTCTCAAATCAATTAACATGCTTCTAAACTATAACGCTGACTTTTCTTGTCAGATTTCAATTTTAATCCCAAAGGGGGCATGGTATTGCACATCATTCAAGTCTGTAAAATCTAATTCTGTCTATCAATCTTTCCTCAGTAATCAAGACAACAACCACGTCTAGTTACTGATTCATCAAAAGTCCTCGTCGCTTGGGGCAAATCTATCATCGCTTGGGGCATATCAGATTCATCGACATCCATATCAATCTGGTATTCTCTTAATCTTGTAAACTATATCAAATTTTTGTAACCATCGGTTCATTAGTGTTATTTCCTTGGTTCTTCGGTAACTGAAGGGTTCAGATGTGATACCAACGTGGTTCTTCTAAGACAATCGAGTCTGGAATCAGTCACTCTCACTTCTTCGCAATCATAAGGTTCAGAATCAGGCATTTTGACACTTTTTCACAATCATTGGTTCATCATTGCTATAGTGAACATTATCTTTGTTCATTCAGGACCTAGCATCATCATATCTTTCGAATCGGTTTCTATCAATCAGTTTCATATCTTTATCATACACAGACTATCTTTGAACCACTGCGCTTCGCACAATAATTCAAGGAGGGGCAAAATGTAATACCCCAAAAATGGGCTATATGTTCATTAACCTCCTATATCAACATATTGAATGAAATTGACATCGAAGTCCTAACCTAAGGCACATCTGAACATCATCGAATCCTAATTGATTATCATTAATTTTGCATCGGGGACTATTCTTAGCAATATTCCTAATTATCTTAATTATCTTTTTTTTATTGATTATTTGGTGATAAATCATATTTATCCTAAAGTTTGATTAATTGAATATTCTGAATATTTAATTAATTAGATTTAATCCTGCCACTTAATTATTAAGTTTAATTTAATTATATTTATTCCTAAGTATTATTATTTAAATTTGACAATAAATCAAAATTTCTATCATTAATTGATTAAATTCTTATTTAATTAATTAAAGCAAGTTGTCATATTTAATGATATTATTTTTGAATAAAAGTTTGAATAAATGATTGATTAACCCATAAATCAATTATTTTATTTCAAAAATTAGTTAAGTTGAGAATAAATCACTTTATTTATTTATTAATTCATAATTATCCATGTGCACAACCAAAGAGCAGTTAAACTCCAAATCAGAAAATCAATGCAAGTTATTGACTTTTTGAAACTCAACATCATTTTTGAGCTCAAAGTTGATCTAAACTTCTAATTTGAGTTAAAAAGCTATTTTTGCATGATTTGCATAATTTTTGTGAGTTAATTATCTTTTGTTTTTGATAACTCAAAAATCAACCCGAGTTTATCAATAGTGATTTATGGCTTTTTCCATGCACCTCCAAAGCCCTGGATTTCTTTAAAATCAAGGCTTAGCTCTTCATATCTCATCTCATGAATTTGCAAACTTACTCTGTAGAATTGGCATCTGAAGAATCAAGCTTCTTGTGAATCAACAACTTTTGTGAGATCAATTTGGTTTTTACATTCATTTTAGCTTCATATTGCATATCATTACTAGATTAATTTCATATCAATTTCTCATATAAAATAGATTCATATCAGTTTATCATTCTTATTGCATCATAAAATCCAAAAAAATAGATTAATTGCATTCAAGTCATATCTAGATCTTGCATTCAAATCCTTCGTTTAGGTGTCATCAAGGTCACTGATCTCGATTCCAATATGAGAACATCAATCTCGCACCTATTAGAAGGTAGTAAATCGCTTGGTTAGTTTAGCTTTCAATTAATTGCAAATTTCATTTTTGCTAACCTCTAATCTTTTACTGAAGTGTTGTGTCTACAGATCAGGTACAAAATTCACACACACAAAGAATGATCTTAAGCCATTCAAATTTTGTGAATTCTGTGAGTAGGGTTAGCTTAATGATGGATTGATCTTGTAGATGTTTGAATTCTTCTACCATGTATCCATCTTCTTCTATCATACTATCTGATTCATTGTAAATGTTAACATCTCCAATGATTTCATACTTACAGTGTATGTATGCCCTAATGTCTTATACGTGCAATATGCCTGGGGGGGTTTGTGAAAATGCTCCTTCTAGATCATCCTCATAATATTTGAATGGATGTCTCTTGAATTTGTACCTAGGTCTATCCATGACATCATAAAACACTGGTGCATCCATGACTTCTCTATGAGATTAGGTTTAAATACCTTAAACACGCTTGAATCCAACACTTTTCTCCACATGATCACGAAACCTCTTTTCTAAATCACTGCAACACTTCACAACTCTACTCTCCTTAGTCGCTGATAATAAAATGGTGTAGAAATGATATCTTTCAAACCCTTTTATCCTTTTCAAGTTGAGTGAGTGCATTAAACACAAGTAACTCAACTTCGCATCCTATTTTGTCAACACAAAACTTGTGAAAACATAGAATGAATATCCAAGTGCTACACTGTCATCCATAGACTCCAAAGTGTCTGTACACACCATACCTAAGCTTGCATGAGCTTACTCCATGTATACAGGGGCTAGATATATTCTGTTCTCTATATTCAATGCTCCCCTTAAGGCCATGTGACCTTCTAAGTCGATACCTCAAAGAACTCATCATGCAAAGGCACAATATCATCAACTATCTCTCCCTGAACTGATGCTTTATTTAAAACTTTTACCTTCCATATCTTGTCATCCTCCTTTATCTCTGATTTCTTGAAATGATCCTCAAACTCATTCATGTACTCATTAAGACTCTTACCATTGTCACCAACATTATTCCTTATAACCATAGGAGGTGGTCCTCTTGGTTCACTTGGTCTTCTTGGTCCTCTTCTGCTGTCTTCTCCATTGTATATGCAAAACTTTGCAATGTGTCGAAGGTTGTTTTATTTGTAACATGTAGGATATCTCCTTCTATCCTGATTTACTTGCAGTTTACAATACCTTGCAATGTGTCCAAAGTTGTTGCATTTTTGACATGTGATCTTGGTTGCTAATTCTTCTATGACATAATCTTGCTTGTACCTAGACTATTCTAGTTTTCTACAATCTGATTTCTTGTGTCCATACTCATAACAGTTGAAATAGTAGTTGGTAAAGGGTTTAGAGGTACCTTTACTTCTGCAATCTCTTTTCATGTGTCCAACTTTGTTGCATCCAAAGCATCTACCTATGAACAGTCTGATCTATTCTTTAAGTTTGTCATGAGTAGGTCTTTCTTCATGTATAGGTCTTTCTCCATTCTTTTCTCCACTTGCTTCTTCATTAGTTTTAGAACTTTTTGATTCATTGAATCCAACTCTAGTCATGCCTCCTTTAGGTTTCTGTCTTGCTCTTTGCTCATTAATTTTGTCATTGCTCATGTGCAACTTCTCAATGTGTAATTTGGCTTGAGTGAGTTCACATTTAATGATCTGATTGTACTTCTCCAATTCATGATATTTATCTTTGTAATGGTTAAGTTCAATCTTCATTAGTCCTATCTACTCATTTTCTACTTTAAGTGATTCGTCAACTTTGTTCCTAGCATCCTTTTCATGTTGAATCTCTTTTATCATCAAAAGATTGATCTCCTATTTTTCTTGCTACAGCCTTTTTACTTGATCTGATGTATCATTGCCTGAATCTTCTTGGATCTTGTCCATAAGATCTTGTTTCTGATTTCTTGAAGCTTCCAGTTGTTCCTTTAGTTTCTCGATGAAACCTTTTTCTCTTCTTAGTTTGAATTTCAATGTACCATTCTCAACCTTCTCTTTGTGCAGATCTTCAAGTGCTACTTCAAAGTTCTCTTGCAAACTTTTTGAATCCATTCTGATCTCCCTTAAGCTATTAGGCTTTCTCTCCAAGGGCCAATAGCTTTGATACCAATTGTTAGGATTAGGTAATACTGAGAGGGGGGGTGAATCAATATTAATGAGCTTTGATTTAAACTTTAAACAATTATAAATAAACCATAACACTGTTGAAATGAAAAAATAATACAACATAACACATAACTCATGACACCATGATTTGTTCTTGAGGAAAACCTAGCCAAGGGAAAATCCCAGTGGGGATGGTACCCACAACTATGCACTAAAATATTGTATCCATATTAGGAGATCTAGCCTTGTTAGGAGCTGATGATTACATAGTATATTTCCTTATTAAAGGATTAAAAAACCTTGTTAGGGGTATATTGATGCAGGAGCATCCTAGAATTTTTGGCAATCCTTTATCAACCAAAAATATGTTTGTCTTTGAAGGTAGATTGTTAGTTTTGGTCTTAGTTGGTGGAGTATTTTCTCAGTTTCAGTGGTTATCGGGGTGCTCAGTCTCTGAAGAATGCTCAGTAACTGAAGGTGTCAGTTCACTGACACTCAGTGATAACTGTGTTGCTTAGTCATGCTTGGCATGGTCGGTTGACTGGCACTCAGTTATTTCTTTGTTGCTCAGTGTTTGGTTGGATTAGCTTGGCCGACTAGTTCCGTTGATTTAGGTCATGCTCCTCATGTTATGGATTGATCGTTGGACATGTGGGGACCTAGATCTGGCATGTTGCATTCTTCTATGCAGATCTGACGACCATTTGGGGCCATCTTGGAGAGTTTATTTATTTGTAAGGCTATTTGAGAGCTAAGTAATGTTTTGGCATTTAATATTTGTTTGTAAGGGTTAATTATTTTATCAACTAACTTGTGGTTGGGATTTTGTATTTAAGTTGATGCTTGGGTAGTTGTTTTTGGGGGGAATAGAAGGTGGTTGTTAGATTTAGTAGCCCACGAGCTTAGGAGCAGGAAGATTGCTTGGAAGTTTGAGTACAAGTTTAGATCTTTCTTGGGTGTCTACCAGTATGTTGTGTGTTGTAGACCTGGACTAGCTAAGTGCTAATGTTGTGGAAAAGATTTGGATCCTACGAGATCTTGTAGACTGTTACCTGCTTTGTATTTGACCATAACTGGGAAGGCCTTATAGCCTAGAACATTGTATGTAATCAGTGATTTGATGAATAAAGACTTTTGTTTTATATCAGATCTGTTGTTGTTCTTGTGTATTTCCACTGCGTATTGGTTTGGATGCAAGGTCGGACTGTCCTTAATTGGAAAATCCAACCTTGACTGCATTAGGTGGTATCAGAGCAAAGTTTGTTCCTGTTGGAGCCGAGTTGATGTTGTGTATCTAGATCTTGATCTGAAGATGCCTCCAAGGAGAAATCATGAGATCTCAGAGGAAGAAGCTACTGGAGAATTTAGTCTTGATGATTTTAGGGCTTTGCAGAAACAAGTGCAAGACCTACAAGAAGAATTGAGAAAGAATAAGACTACCTTGAAAGAGGATAGTGATGATGAATTTGAGGAGGAAGATCATTTTGAAGTTGTAGAAGAAGCTAGAGATCCTGAGGAAAATAGAATCCTAAAAGCTATCTCTAAGATTGGGAAAAGACCTAAGATTGAAGTTTCTGCATTTTCTAGAAGCCTTAGGCCAGAAGAATTGATTGATTGGATCAATGAGATAGATAAATACTTTGAGTATGAAGAAATAGAAGATCTTGATAGAGTTAGATTTGCAAAGACTAAGATGAAAAGTCATGGAAATATTTGGTGGAGAGAAGTTCAGTTGGAAAGAGGTAGAAGAGGAAAAGAAAAGATCACTAAGTGGAACCAAATGGTTGACAAGTTGAAGAAGAAATTCATTCTGGTGGATTATGAATTGGACATGTTTAAGAAGATGCAAGCTTTGAAGCAAACTAACAAATCAGTACATGACTATACCGAGGAATTTTATAGAATCTTGATTAGGAATGGTCATTCTAAAGCTGGTTAGAGAAGGTTGCTAGGTATGTCTATGGTTTGAGACTTAGTATTCAAGAAGAGTTGCTTACTATTCGAATGATAACAATAGGAGATGCTTATCAGATGGCATTAAAGATTGAAGAGAAGCTGAACAAGAAGTTTGAAGGTAGACAAAATAGTTCAAGGGGAAGCCAACCCCTAATCCAAAGGTCTACTCTTTGATAGGTTACCCATATCCTGAGAGTAGTCCCATGTTTCATGGGATTGCTAGGTTCTACACTTAGCCATACTTGGGTGCAATCCTCAGTGACAAAAGGTAACATCCCCACTGAGATTTTCCCTTAGCCAGGGTTTCCCTAGTTAACAAAATATGGTGTTATGTGTTTCATTACGTTAAGATTGATTTTACTTTTTAGTAATTTACTATATGCATGTATAAAGATAGTAAATGATATCCATAGTTGGGCAAATAGCTGTTTAATCTTTCTAACTGATTCACTTTACTTTCCAACAATTGGTATTAGAGAATTAGGTACTTGAGGGATAAGCCTAATATATTTAAGGAGATCACTATGGATTCAGGGTATATTCAGAAAAATCTTGAGGAAACTCTTGAAGAATTAGATCAAGCGAATTAGGGAAAAGATAGATTAAAGAACAAGCTGAGAGATGCACAAGATTACATTCAGAAGTTAAAAGATTATCTTGAACACTCAAGATAGAAGAAGAAAGAGTTACATGATCAAATCAAAGTTTGTGAGTCAGCTAAGGAGGAAAAAAAAGTCTTAAGACATGAAATTGATATCATTACTCAGAAGACAAGCAAGACACCTGAAGAGCTAAAAATAGATATGGAATTAAGAGATGAGAGTGTAGATCTGAAATTACAACTTGCAAAAGTGACATCTAAACTTGAAGATTTTAGATTAAAGTTTTTAGAACTCAAAAAGTACAATTGAATCTGTTACCCTAAATTTCCTATTCTAAAAATTTGGCCAAAATATATTCCAAGGTCTCTGTTTTACCCCTGTTGAGCATCCCTAAAATTTTCATAAAATTGTGTTTTATATCCTGGCCTCTGCAAATTGTTTTATTCCCTGGTCTGTAGGTCCCAAAATTCAAAAACTAGTTGTTATATGCCAAACCCTAAAAAAAAAACCCTAAGCCCTGTTATATTCTTCATTACCTTTTTCGGGCCACTTAAATCTTTTATAAAGCATGTGCGCATTTCTCTCCCAAAATTGGTGATATGGCAGGTTGTCAGAGGGGCCCATGTGCACTTTATATTTTCCTTAGTCACTAGTTCTCTTATTTTTCCCGATGGTTGTCTTTCCTTTCGGCGAACTGGCGACTGCAGTGTTTCTCCTATACGCTAAATGTTTCACGGTTGCCGTTTAATATCTTGCAACCTGGCGAATGTTATCTTTTCCTTAGTTGCACAATCACTAAAATTCTCTGATGGTCAAGATTTGTGGGGTCCCAGTCTAGCAAATCAATGGTCATCATAAGTTTGTGAAGGGTCTAACAGAGGCTTGCGATCTTGCGACAACCGTTGATTCTTCCAAGTGTGCAGAGCTTCAAACTTGTGTGGGTCCATTTCCATGTCGTCCTATGTGGAAGCCCCTAATTGGTCAAAGGTTGGTGATGTGGTGCCATGTCAAGGCAGGTCCGATAGGTTGTCAGTCGATGATGATCTAACAATCGTCGTATGATTGCATGGAATATTCTTGGCCCATGCAATCATGCGCCCGCCGTTGATTTTATTCCATTGTCAGAACCTTGTAGGTGGGTCCTTGTATGCTGACGTGCTCGCTTCTCATTGGTCAAAGTAAAGAAAAAATCTGTGGGGCCGTGTTGCCAAGTGTGCTAATTTGCTAGTTCATGATTGGTTTTCGTGTGTTGATGAGGTAAGCAAGTGGGTCCCGGTGTCAGTGGGGTCCCAATTTACTGAAGATCTAACGATCGTCATATGATTGCATGGAATATTCTTGGCCCATGCGATCATACGCCCCCCATTGGATCAGAATCTTGTCTGTAGTGGGTTTGATGCTAGAAGAAGGTTGAGGTGTCTGCTGACAGAGTGGTCGAGAGCAAATAGAAGAATGGCAAGTGGAAACATGTCAGTGGGCCCGAGGTCTTTTAGCTTATAAGGCAGGTCAAAATGTGGATGAATCTTGTGGTTGTCACTATACCGCTAAAGGAAGATGCATGATATTTAAAGGCAGTGGCATAGCGACAACCGTTTGATGTAGGGTCTAGGTTCTTTTCAACTTCTGAGGTGTCAGTCTTTTCTGACATGCTCATTTTTCATTGGGCGCTGCTGGCGACGTGGTTCTTGACTTTTCTAAGGGGCCCGTGACTATTGTAAGATGATCTAAGCTATTCATCTACTAGGAAATGTTGGACATTAATGGTCATGTTTTAAAATCAGACTTGTTAACCGTTGGTATTTAAATTTAAATATCTCTGTAAGGGTTTTTGCCAGCAATTGATTCAAACAAGCAGCGACCGTTCACAGCAAAAAGTAGCTAAGAATTTATGTCTGCAGGACATTTGTAGTTGGGAAGATGATGATAAAGGTCTGGACAACCATTGTGGGTCAATTCTTATTTCTTAGGTACTATGTTATTGATTTCACGCCAAGTTGCAGGAAGGTTGGTGAAATCTAGGTTGCTTGTCTGTGGGTTGATTTCAGTACAGGGATGGGCACGCAAAGAGGAATATCTGATCGGTCATGATTTTGCAGAGTTGCATTTACGATCAGAATTAACATATTTAGGGTTGGTTTTATTCTATGCAAAATTATGTAACCCTAGTTAGGTTTTGACTCTTTCCTGCGTGCAGAGGAGATGTATATATTGTTTTTTTGGAGCTTTAGAGCTAAGAATGGACTTTTTGTAAAAAGAAGAGTTTGCAATTGTAGAAGAAAATTCATCTTTTCTTAAGGGTCATCTGTGGTATCATTTCTACCCTATGGCTTATACAGTTGTAAAATTCCCATTGATAATACAAACATTGCAGAGGTATTTTGTGACAATTCTTCATGTCCCTATGCTTCCTTGTTTGGATTATCTCTTATTGAATTAAACTATATGATGTTTTCAGTGATATCTTAGGGTTCCTGATCCCTCTCTCTTTCTGCAACTATTGTGTGTTATTGTGGATGATTGGATGTGAATGCTTTGTGGGTATACTTCAACCCCCTAACAATCTTGTCTCATTCCTATGCCGAGTTGTAGAAGTGAATGTTTGTTTGTAGGTCATAAATTGTGTCTAAATCCTCAGTAATGCTATTGTTTGTGAAATCATCTCTTTCCCTGAATAGCCTCTTTCTGTTACAGACCCTTCTATGAAATACTTATGCAAGCCTATTCAGTGAGTTGTGATCTCCTAGACCTAAGTTGTTCATCAAAATTCACCCTCTATACTGAGATCCAAACCCTAATTTTGTTGTATCACCTAGTAGGTAGTTTTATTTCAAGTTATTTCCCTTTCAAGCATTCCTTCTATCCCTTTTCCCTCAAAGATTTACTTTTCCTATCAAGAAGCAAATTAAGGTGATTATCCAAGAGGAACTAGCCTAGAAGCTGGAGGTCTCATCTCAGTTAGCATAGGTCCCACAACCTGGAGATGATTCCCATGTTATACTAGGTTATCAAGACTACAAGAGCTTGAGACAAGGGTGAAAACTTAGTGTATAACAGTATCATCAAAGGTGAACTTACAAAAGCAAAGAAACATATTGAGAAGTTACACTCAAGTGTAGAAAATCTTGATGAATAGATCATGACATAAAGACCTAAAGTAGATAAGAAAGGTATTAGTTACAATGAAGGAGAATCATCAAAGCAATGTGAAATGACTAAAGATATTGAAGCCAAGAAAAAACTATATTTGATGAAGAATTAACCTATTTTGATTGAAGAATCTATTCATACCCTAGATCCAGTAAAACAAGCAGAAGATCAGATTGAGCCACCTAGAAGGAAATTCAATAGAAAGCATTTTATATGAAATGAAGTTGGACATATGAAGCAGGTTTGTACAAGTAAGTATTCTAAACCCTTTTCTGGTTATTGTTATAATTGTTCTAATTTTTGACATAGAGCTAGAGAATGTAGGAAATCTAGATATGATAGTGGAATGCATAAAAGGACTAACATGATAGGAAGAATATCAATGGAGGAAAGAAATAGAACTATTATGTGTTACAAATGCAACAATTTTGGACACATTGCTAGGGAATGAAGACTTGAGATAAATCAATTTAGAGCTAGACAAGGAAAAGGTACTTTGACATGTTATATCTGTAATAAGTTGGGACATACAACAAGATTTTGCAAATTCAACAGAAATAGAAGACCAATGGATAAAAGATCACTAGATCCTAGAAGAAACATGAAAAAAAATGAGAGGAATGATTAGAATGTGAGCAGGAATCAAGTGGATGACCTTGAGAAGACCTTTACAAAAGAAAGGTTACCTACAAGCTCAAAGATTTGGACTGAAAAAGAGAAGGATATATTAGAGGTTAAAAAGATAGAAGACTTTTACGGAGAAAAGAAGAACTCATTAGATCCTGATGAGAAATGCACCTTAAACTAAAAAATATTGCACCTTATAGGGGTAAGCATATCAAAATATCACTAAACCCCTAATTAGTTGAATGGAATTCCGCGTAGTTGGGTACACCTTGGAATAGATTGAAGGAAGCTACAATGAACCATGCAAAAATAATATTCACATATGTGACCACACCAAAGTATGGAAGGCCACTGGCTTAAGGAAACAAATTTTGTTTTGTTTGGGCAATTAATGCTGTTTTGAATGTTTGGTAAATATAAGGATGTTGATCATTGGATTTACTCACCATTTTCATTTAGAGAGATTTAAAGCACAAAGAATTTAAAGATTTTGATTTTGGTTGAAGCAATATCGAGTGTATTATCATGAAACCCTAGCATGAGCAAAGAAATGTATTTATCACTCTTGCAAGCTTAACCTAGTTACTAATCTTGGATATTCAGTTGTTAAAATGGAAAATCAAGTATTTAGAGATATTAGGAATGAGCCGAGACATAATTTTAAGAAAAGACCTATTACTCCATATTTGGATGATTTGGTAGGAGCCTTTTTATAAATTCCTAATGATGTATTATACGTATAGAGTACATGGATATACATACATTGAAAAATTGAAACAATAGGCTACAATGAGATGTATGAGGATATGGATAAAGTTTACAACCTACATGATGGAACATAAAAACAAGGCTTTGAACATCTAGGGTAGATTAACTTAATGATGCAGATCTTCCATGTTGATTTTGACAATGAGGAATGCATAAGGATTATACTAAGTAGGTTCCATAATGATAAAATATGGATTGGAGATCAACCTATAGAGTTAACAGATGAAATCATTCATAATCTAACTGGCCTAAGCATTATTGGAATCAATCCTGTATTAGAAAAACAAGTTAAGAAGCTTGTGGAAAAGAACACATAGGTAGAATATGTTGGAAGAGGCATGAAAGTTCACACAATAAAGCAAATTGATGTGAGATTATTGAGCAAGATCTTAGGCTATAAGATGGTTTAAACCTCTAGACCAAATTCTATTTCCGCGGGCTTTGTTCATGGAGCCTATAAGATGGTAATTGATAGAGAAGATGTAAATCTTTGTGAGATGTTAAGAAATAAATTGACTGATAATGTTAGGAGAATAAAACAAGATAAGTATACACCATTTTGACTTGGATGATACCTTGTATACTTACTTTTCCATCTTACAAGATTATTTCCCATAATGTCTGCATTTAAGTGGAATACAGATAGATGCATAATAGAGAAATTCAACAGCGATTATAGAAAGCAACCTAAGAAAAGAATTGAAAGTGACATTACCAGAATGATGAATGCATTCCAAAATCAAATGAAATAGAGATTTAGAGTCTCACCCTCTATAGTTGACAAATATAAGAATGGAATTTGCATCATGATTGAGACTGATAACACATGTTTGGAAGCAGTTGAACCTAGAATTTACTTTATCAAACCTTTGGAGTATGAAGTGTTAGATGATTTATTGGCAGAATGAATTAATTATTTATTAAAATTAGAAAAAGATGAAGATAGTCCTAGATGGGGGACTTGTGAGGAAAGGTTTAATGAAATCAAAGGACAAGAATAATAATCTGTAGTAAAGAAGAAGGTAGATAAAATATTGGACAAGATAGCTAAATAGGCATGTGTATCATCTTAAAATGGAAGCACTTCCATGTTAAGAGCATTTATCCCTTCGAGTAAGTAGTCTGGGGTCATGTCAAGCACCTTGATTAGGTCTTTTCATGTATCTGGCTTTCCCCCCATTCTTCTTCTCTCTCCACCTATTTTTACCATCCTTTTGCATTTCCTAGCATCCTGGATTGAGGTCCTAAGGTTTTTGACCTCAAGGTCAAAGATGACCTTGAGGGTCAAAGATGACCTTGACCTTGACCTAGGCTAGGGATGAACTTGACCCTGACCTAGGGTGGGGTCTACCTCGTCCTTGACCCAAGTTTCAAATTTCAAGGTCCCATGATTTTCAGATGTCAGGTTTCAGAAAGATTTATTTTCCCGCTTTTGGGTCAGTTGTTTTGGTCTCTGAAATGGTAAATCCTTAAATTGCATTTAATTTGGGTCCATTTCTAGGGGTTAAAGTTAATTGGGATTTAATTCTCCAATGTCGGCATTCTCTAGAGGTTTGTGCCCTAGATCACTATAAAAGGAAGCCTTCCTCTCTCATTTTGACATCCATTATTTTCACCAAGAAACTTCATGATCAAGATTTCTCAAGGAGATATTTACAAGCCATCAAGTTCTCTCCCAAGAAAGATCAAGAAAACATTCATTCTCAAGCAATCATCCATTCAAGTCCTCTTCTCCATTCAAGTTGTCCATTGAAGATCAAGGATTCAATCATTCAAGCCATTGAAGGGATTTGGTTCAAGCATGCAAGAACCATCATTCAAACCCTAGATCTAGCCATCATGATGGTATGATATTCCTTCAAAGTCCTTTGTTCATCTTCTAGATCCATTCATTCTTCTATCAAGGTGGATTCCAAGCATACAATCATGGAGGTTTTGGATTTACATTCATGGTTTTGATTTACATTTGTTATTGTTAAAGCTTTCATATCAACATACTTGTTTACATTTGACATACAATTGCATATCTATTGAATTGCATAGCTTCATTGTTAGATCTACTTCTACTACTTGCTAGCATTCTCAATTTCAATTTCATTATTAAGGTTGATTCCAAACCGGGGTTTGACCAAGGCAAACCCCCCATCCAAATAACAAAACCCCCTTTTTTTTGTAGGTACAGGTACAGGACTACAAATTGGAGCTTGGGTCTAGATACCCCTTTCAGTGAGCTTCTGAGATCCATAAACAAAGTCAAGGATGACCTTCAAAATCTTGAAGTAGTCTTTAACCTTTTATCTGGGTCAAAGACTACCTGCTGCCAGAAAAACAAAAGTTTTTTGGGTTTTCTCCATCTCGGCATTTCCAGTCCAAAATGGGTTACAGAATTGCCTAAAACTACACATAGACATTATAAATTAGCATTTTCTAGATCTACCCTATTTTGAGGTTAGTATTTTCCTTTCATTTATTTTAGATTTCAAGCATATACTCTTCATAGAGAAATATAAGGTTTTCTTATTCATTCATATTCTCCAGAGATTGATTCTTTTGTGTATTGACCTCTTGGTTAATCAATTTGGATCTCTCCTTTGGGAATTTGGATTTAGAAGTAGATCACATTTTTCCCCCTTTTTATATTACACATACTACCATTTATTCCCCTATTCAATGAGGTGATTCCATTTTTACACCTATTCATTTTGGTGAACCCAACATACGTACTCTCTTTCTTTTTGGTGTTAGATTTCCTTTAAGATTAGATTTAGTTTATGCTCTTTCATTTTTAATTAAAAAATACAAAAAAAATCTATATATTCAATAAAATACAAAAACATTTCTTGCATTTCATTTACTATGGAGATTTCTAAGATGCTTTGGTGTGTGGTCATGTTCTTTATTACCCTTCTTTTAACATCTCTTTACCATACCTATGATGTTTATGAGAGTATCATTCATTTCATTATGTTGATGACACTTCATTTTGTTGGAAACTGCAATTGAAGCAATTGTTGTATTGTCATTGATGTCAAACCTTAACTAGTAAGATTGTTGCTATGTAAGAAAGTACTATATCTATTTGATTGATGTGAAGGTTACAGACAAGGTTGGTAACAATAGCACCTAAGGAAAGGTTGAGTTATCTTGATACTTCAATGGGTACTTGACTATGTGGCACAATGATAAGATAATGTATTATTTATCTAAGTAATAATGAAGACTAAATTGGTAGGCTTAACTGATCAAAAGTGAAGAAATCTAGTTTAAGCCGAGTGATGTTAGTGTTGATCGAGCTAGTATATGCTAAGTAAATTTAGTGTTGATCAATCATCAATTAATTGCCGAGGAAGACAGTATTAGCCAAGGAAACATTTTTTAGTGGTGACCGAGCTATCTAGAGAAGACCGAGGAGTTGAACACAATATTGATTGAGTGTCAGTAATTTACATTTGAGGAAGAATTCAGATTCCCAGCCAACATAGTTGAATTCTTGGATTATGTAAATCATGTTGACTTTATTTATTGATTATATGGAAGCATTTAATGCACTGTAAAATGTTTTATTGTAAATCTATAAGGAGATTTGAGATATTTCTAGAAGGATGGATGAAGAACATAAAGATGGAAGGATTCGATGAATTTGACCTAACCCTAAGATCTACAGAGGAGATTAAGCGACAAAAGTTGTATCGACCTAAATGAGGAAGTATTAAGGAAACCTAAGCATGAGATTCAATAAGAGTGGGAGAGGGTGTTGCAGTGTGATGCTATTGTTGTTATTGACTATATAAGCAGAAAAGGCTGAAGGAGAAGTGTTATGATTTCTTGAAGGGATTTTCGAGTAGATCAGTGATGGAGATGGAAATGAATCATAGTCAGTAAGCCAACATATGTGTATGGAATTGGATTTGATATTTTCAATGTGAGTTGTATGTTTTCAGATCAATATTATTGTTACTTTCTAACCATTGTATTAGTCAAAATCCTTTTAACAGAGGTTGACCTAACAGTCATTTGTATAAATCCTTTGAACAAGGTTGCATTCTAATGGAATGTATGTAAGTCCTATAACAATACACACTTTTAATAGAGTGGTTTAAATCCTTTAACGGGGTCACACCTGACAGTGTGTTTGTAATCTTTGACAGGGTTGGATTTTCACAGAGCTCACTTCAGAAGAGTGAAAATATCAGTAACATGTTACAAGGTGGTTTTTCCCAAATTGGGTTTCCACTATAAATCCTAGTGTCAATACTTGTGTAAATATTTTGGTTTGAACATTTATGTGTTTTGCAAGTTAGATACTATTGGATAGTGGACTCCACTGTTATATGTTTATGTTATGTAATCAGTAATGACCGAGTAGTTGTTGGATGTTAGATTTGATTTGTTGAAGAGTTTGAAAGTTTGTTTTATACATCTAGACCTGAGAACAACTAATTCACCCCCCCTCTCTATTGTTCTAAATCATATTAACACATTTTTCACTTTCTTATGCTTTTATGAAATTAACTAATACTAGACTTCCTACATTCAAAACTTTCATTAAAGATTCATGTGGTAGACTTATTATCCTTTTGGATTATGTGAAGAATTTGGTAGATGATACACCATCTCCTAATCTTCCTAATCCTAATCCTATCATTCCTAATTTGATTCCTAATCTTCCTATTCCTAACCTGATACCTAATTCTCCATCTGTTAATCCTAGTTCTTCCCATACTTATGATAGGATTCAAGCTATAGCTCAGGATATAGATGTGAAAGAATTCTTTGATTTACCTTCTCCTTTGATTCATGATGATATTAAAGGGAAGGGTAAAGAAACTTCTTCAAAACCTATTATTCCACCTTATACAACCTTTAATCATGAAAGTGATAAACAATCACCTCTTGTAGAAGGTTTACATGCTATGTATACTACTGGATATAATATGGTGACTAAACAAGGTTATAGAGGTTTAGGGCTTGGAGTTAATGAGCATGGTATTAGGTTTCTAGTTCACATACCCCCTAAACAGGACCTGCATGGTATTGGTTGTTCAAAATCTCAAGTTAAGGTAGGCGATGTTGATCATCGTCCTCCTCTTCATATTCTTCTCCCTACACCTATAATAGAAAATCCTAATATTTGACAAGAGGTGGTTAAGAAGGTATATGTTGAGTTAATGAATTCTAAGAAAGAAAGCTTTAGACCTATCCTGATAGATTCTTTATACAAGTACAAATGTCCTTTTCATTATAGTAATAAACATTTACTTGCTGATTGTAAAAAATTCAAGTTATATGTTAGAGAAAGAGATGCTTTAGGAATTATATCTCACTCTCGTGCAGTTTTACAATTCCTTCATAATTTTGATATAGGGGATTCCCCTCATTTTGATATAATATAGATTTTCTTCTCCTCTTATCTCTAGACTGGGGGGCAAGAGGTGTATTTCTATCCAATCTCCTAGGATCCATTAGGCCTTTTTTTGGGGCTTAGTTGGTATTCTTTCTTCTTATTTCTCTATGGTTTTGTATTATGTTTATAATCATCCATAGATCTTATTCAAGCTATCTTTTCTAAGGCATTATCTCTTGCCTTTCATCCCTGGGGGGAAAGATTCTTCCTTCTCTTTCTAGGGAACTGCTTTCCTTAGTTTAGTGGTCTTTGTTTCTATGGCAATATTATTTCATCATATTGACATATGTTTTGACTATGGATAATCTTCTTATATGAGAAGTTGTTGTCCTAGGTCATCACTTCTTCTCTATGTTGCAAATTATGTTCTTTATAAACTCTCACCCTTGCTTTGGTGTTAGAGTTGTTTCCCTCATTCCAAAGATTACTCTTCCTCTTGTTTGCAGGGGGCTTGATGATTGAATCTTTGTTCCCACTATTGAAAGATGATATTTTTATCTAAAGCACTCCTCTTTGGTGGGGATCTTGTTGATAACATCTCTTTCATTGAGGATCCTTTTCCATGAGAGACATATCCTTTTCACAATTATCTATGCTCTTGGATGTAGGGGTCAATACCCCTCGCTAAGAATATGGTGTACATTGTTGTTAAACAGGATATATCCTTGCATTGTGAAGTAGGTATCCTCTTCCTCTTCCTTATCATGTCTAGTAGACTGCCATGATAAGGAGGGGGGCATATATAGGGTCTCCCTTGTACTATAGTTTTTTTAATTTTTACATTCTAAATATTGGAAGGTAACACACATAAGTTGTTAAATCTTGAAAAGACACATATTTATATGCTAAATTCTCTGAAGGTAACACACATAAGTTGCTAAATCCTGATGAGACACACATTTTTCAAAATTTTCAATATGCTAAAACTTGGAAGGTAACTCACATAAGTTGCTAAATCCTAAAAAGACACACATTTATATGCTAAATCTTCTGAAGGTAACACACATAAGTTGCTAAATCCTGAGGAGACATACATTTCATATTCATAGTGATACAAGAAGGTGGATCTATGGGTATTCAAGAAGCTTTTAGAAGACACATTACAATTGCAAGCACCGTTTATGGGTAAACTATCAAGTTTGGCCACCTGTTTGGCTCTCCCTCCCTTGGCGATTCATCTTACTGGGTGAGGTAATCACTCTTTTCCCTTTCTCTCTTTTCGCTTTCATGCTAGTAGGACATGATCATGAAGCTATGTTATTTATAGTGTTGCTCTTGTCTTTCTTATGTAATCATTTATGCTTTTATGATAGCTTTCCAAATATGATATTAGTATGAGAAATATTTTTTAGCAAGGTTTCTTATGCTAATTGATTTGGGTTGTTTGTACTAACCCTTGTTATTTTAGCACCCTCATGCACGTATGTTGAGTTAGAATCCTTATTTTGGGGGCTTGTGTCCTTAGCTAAGTGTTATTTTATCTCATTGTGAATCCACTTGGATCTCTCTTTTCTTCTCCTTTGCCAAGAGTTTGCATCGAGTCCATACTCTTGCTAAAGTGGGGGCTTAATGTATCATCTTAAAATGGAAGCACTTTCATGTTAAGAGAATTTAGCCCTCTGAGTAAGTAGTCTGGGGTCATGTCAAGTGCCTTGATTAGGTCTTTTCATGTATCTGGCTTTCCCCCCCGTTCTGCTTCTCTCTCCACCTATTTTCACTATCTTTTTGCATTTCCTAGCATTCTGGATTGAGGTCCTAAGGTTTTTGACCTCAAGGTCAAAGATGACCTTGAGGGTCAAATATGACCTCAACCTTGACCTAGGTTAGGGACAACCTTGACCCTGACCTAGGGTGGGGTCTACCTCATCCTTGACCTAGGTTTCAAATTTCAAGGTCCCATGATTTTCAGATGTCAGGTTTCAGAAAGATTTATTTTCCCGCTTCTGGGTCAGCTATTTTGGTC
The DNA here is from genome assembly GCA_027943335.1 of Chamaecyparis obtusa. Taxonomy (NCBI): domain Eukaryota; kingdom Viridiplantae; phylum Streptophyta; class Pinopsida; order Cupressales; family Cupressaceae; genus Chamaecyparis; species Chamaecyparis obtusa. The sequence goes on from BSBK01004778.1 coordinate 1,624,066, forward strand.
TCCGAAATGGTAAAATCTTAAATTTGATTTAATTTGGGTCTATTTCTATGGGTTAAAGGTTAATTGGGATTTAATTCTCCAATGCCAGCCTTCTCTAGAGGTTTGTGCCCTAGATCACTATAAAAGGAAGCCTTCCTCTCTCATTTTGACATCCATTATTTTCACCAAGCAACTTCATGATCAAGATCTCTCAAGGAGATATTTACAAGCCATCAAGTTCTCTCCCAAGAAAGATCAAGAAAGAATTCATTCTCAAGCAATGATCCATTCAAGTTCTCTTCTCCATTCAAGTTCTCCATTAAAGATCAAGGATTTAAGCATTCAAGCCATTGAAGGGATTTGGTTCAAGCATGGAAGATTCATCATTCAAACCCTAGATCTAGTTATCATGATGGTGTGATATTCCTTCAAAGTCCTTTGTTCATCTTCTAGATCCATTCATTCTTCTATCAAGGTGGATTCCAAGCATGCAATCATGGAGGTTTTGGATTTACATTCATGGTTTTGATTTACATTTGTTATTGTTAAAGCTTTCATATCAACATACTTGTTTACATTTGAAATACAATTGTATATCTATTGAATTGCATAGCTTCATTGTTAGATCTACTTCTACTACTTGCTAGCATTCTCAATTTCAATTTAATTATTAAGGTTGATTCCAAACCGGGGTTTGACCAAGGCAAACCCCCCATCCAAACAACAAAAACCCCTTTTTCTTGTAGGTACAGGTACATGATTGTGAATTGGAGCTTGGATATGGATACCCTTTTCGGAGAGCTTCTGAGATCTGTGAACAAAGTCAATGATGACCTTCAAAATCTCAAAGTAGTCTTTGACCTTTTATTTGGGTCAAAGATTACTTGCTGCCAGAAAGACAAAAGTTTTTTGGGTTTTCTTCATCTCGACATTTCCAGTCTAAAACAGGTTGCAGAATTGCCCAAAACTACACACAGACATAAAAAATTAGCATTTTCAAAATTTTCCCTATTTTGAGGTTAGTATTTGCCTTTCATTTATTTTAGATTTCAAGCATATACTCTTCATAGAGAAATATAAGGTTTTCTTCTTCTTTCATATTCTGCATAGATTGATTCTTTTGTGTATTGACCTCTTGGTTAATCAATTTGGATCTCTCCTTTGGGAATTTGGATTTAGAAGTAGATCACATATTTCCCCCTTTTCATATTACACATACTACCATTTATTTCCCCATTCAATGAGGTGATTCCATTTTTACACCTTATTCAGCATGAATGTCTAAAGAAGAATGATATCACACAAAACATTCAACGAAGTTAATGAGTGAAGGAGGATCAAATATATTATCAATTCAATCTATTGCAATAGTAGGGCCTTCAAAACTATCCACACAAACAACACCATTACCAACAATAAGTACACTAGATGTAGAGATAATTCATGTGAAACCAAGCCCATCATCATCACCAATCACAAAGAGATCAACAAGAATATCTCCTGCAGCTAAAGGAGTGAAAGTGAAAAAAAAACTAGTCATTACCTCTCCCAATAGACCTAAGAGACAAAAGGTTATGGAACATAAAATGACATCAAATAAGCCTAAGGTAATTCACACTAAGGAATCAGATGAAGAAGAATAAAAAGAAGAGGAAGAGAAAGTTGAACAGAAAATTAAATAGGACAAAGAAGATAAGAAGAAAGAAAATGTTGCTAAAGAGAAGACACCTTCTACTAGCACAAGGAAAGGTTGGAAACCTAACCTTGGGAGAATAAATAATAGAATACTCAAAGAAGGTAATCTTGATTAGTTGAAATCATTTGATAGATCTATAACCTTAATCAAAAGACAACTTTAGAAATTACAATATTGATGTATCTTTTGAAATAGAAAAGAGCACTCATAGAAATTCAAGGCAACATACCTAACATATTAGAAGTGAGGAAGGATAGAGAAAAGGAAGATAATTTGAAGTTAATAAATGGTATAGTAAGGAAACTCAATCCTAATATTTTAGAAGAACAATTGAAGAAGGTACTCAACATCATGGATAATTCCTTAAGAAGAAAGAAAAGAATGAATTTATTCATGTTGGGAAAATACATTGAAATTACCAAAGAGACTGAGAAAATAGCTAAATATGCATTGAAGAAGTTGGCTAAAGCTTCACTTCAAATACCTAAAAAGGATGAACAACCTAGTACTAGTAAGAAACAAAATTTGATCATTAAAGGAGTTGAGATTACATTAGACCTTGTAAATGATAAAGAGGACCCATTTTAAGATCAAGCACATGATGTTGACAATTTGGGTAGGGATATGCAAATCAGTGAGCTTGACCAGCAAGAAGAGTAGAATAAAGAGCAAGAAGATACTCAGTGAAGTGAGGTACAATAGTAATCAGCTTCACAGACCACTCAAAGACCCTCTACCACACCTCCCACAATACAAAAGGAGTTAGAGATACAAGATGAAAGTATAAAATAGAAGAAGAAAAGAATATAGCAAGCAAAAAAATTATTCCAGTGCATACATAAAAGGTAAAGAAAAATTAGATACATCACCATCACATGATGATCTTTTAGATCTACTCAAAGGAATGACAGATCCATTAAAGTATATGCAATTTTCAACACTTCCATTTTCAAAAAAAGAATTAAGGAAACAAAAAGAAAAATAGAACTAGCCGACAAATGTGTAAATCTAGTACTTGACAAGCTATAAAAACCATTACCATATCAAATTCATTTTGTTGAGCATGAGAAGGAGAAGAAGTAAGAAAAAGTTATTGAAGAATTTGATGCACAATTTTCTTAATTAAAAGAAACAATAAAGACAATAGCACAAATGAAATATGAATCACAATTATTCAACAAGCTAAATGAGAACATCAAGAAAGACCTATAATATTTAGACAAATGCATAAAGGATATAAGATTCAAAATTTTATAAGGGAAAGATATTTTTGTTGAATGTCTAAGGGCACACAAACTCATTTTTAGTACAACATAGACCATAACAACCAAAGAAAAGGAAATAGATGATATGGTTGAGCATATAAAGAGAAATAATGTAAGGATAATTGATGAATAAAATAACTTAAACCAAGCATATGAAGAGTTAACTACTCTCCATCAAAACAAGGACATGCTATTAAAGAGATTTAGCCTATTTAGAGGTCTATTATCTACAAAAATTGACCTATTGCAAAAAGAATGTGATGAATTGATAGTGGCAAGGATAAATTTTGGAAAATTTCAATTTATAAATATAACAGGAGTAGAAGTGAAAACTCGTGGATTGTGTGGGTCACTTGGAAAAGGGGAAACAATGAATAACTCTCGGGACACAAAATTTGCAAATTTGAAGACCAGATTTGTGGATTGTATGCAATTGATGGGATTCATTCAACCACCACCACAAATCTCATAGCCTTGAAGGATACAAATGATGGTAAGAATCAAAATTTTGTCATGTAAATACACTTTTATACCCGATCTTTGTCATTGATGTCAAAGGGGGAGAAGTATACAAAAAAATTGTATAAGGAAATCTATAGAGTATATAGAACGGGTGAGTACAATATGTATAAGATGGTAAACATATAAATGATCTACAAAGTTTTCACATAAATTTTTTACATACCAAATTTGAAGATTTTGTAACTATGCATGCTTGGCCAATTTTTCATATGTTGCCATCAATGCCAAAGGGGGAGGTTTTTAGAAATTTGGATAAGGGGATATGACAGGGTTGTTGTTAATGGAAACATATAGACTCATTTTGGACAAATATGTTTTAGCTGAAAGTTTGGATAAGGGATACTTAGAAAATTGTCTAAGTATAAGGTAGTTTACAATGAGTAGATATAGAGATCTATTCAGTTAGGTTTATTGTTGACAATTGGACTTTAGCGAGATTCAATATAGATAGTATGGACATCATTTATGATGTATATGATCATGCTAAAGAAGATACTAATTTTTGGTTATGATTTCCAAAGATAACATGTATATCGCAGAAATAGGGGAAGTTAGAGTATATCGAGTTTAGGCTAAAAAGTTATTTTTATTGTAAAATAAAGTTATGAATTAGTTTGGGATGACATACTATATGTCCATCCTAACATGAAAGAATGAGATATTAAATTTTTGATAACGTATAATTAAGTTAAAGGTCGACTGGATAAAGAGAAAGGTATAAAGGAAGACACTTTGTTTAAGCGAGATTGCCAATTGTATTGTAATGATATGATTGACATATGCACACTTTGTATGTTATGTGTAGATTCAAATTTGATGGTCATAGTAGAGAAGGATAGGTGTATGTTTGGTTTTATGTGAGCACTTACAAGGATTGATTATATATTGAAGATATTAGCAACAGTCAAAGTTTTGTATTGCGAATTTGTCTATATACTGTATGTGTAGTGAGCACTTTGTATAAGAAGTAAGATCCAATTTTTGTATTATATAATTGAATCCTCACAGGGTCAAAGGCTTTTAATAGGGCCTAGTCCTCTTACAAGGACATATACACTATACAGATGTAATAGACTCCTCACAGGGTCAATATCTTTCACAAGATACTTTTGATTAGTGGATCATTTTGTGGGTACCATCCCCACCAGGGTTTTCCCTTGGCTAGGGTTTCCCTAGTAAACAAAATATGGTGTTATGTGTTTCATTATGTTAAGCTTGATTTTAATTTTCAGTACTTTACTATATGGATGTATAGAGAAAGTAAATGATATCCATAGTTGGGTAGAAAGTTGTTTAATCTATATAAATGATTCACCCCCCTCTCAGTTATACCAAGGGATATTTACTTTCTAACAATTGGGTTGTACATAATGTTTCAAATATTTTTACCTAGGTACATAACATTCCAAACATTATGTACCCTAAAGATTGAGCTCAAATTTAAACTAGGTCCTTGTCTCGGTGGTTTAACGGGGGATTAGGATTTATAGTCGACCTACCTAAGTTTTGAATCTTGAGATGTTGTGAGAGGTATATAAACACCCCATCCCTCCTCATTTTGGCATCACGACTTCAATTATCCATTGTCAACTACAAGCAAGAATTGAAGAGCCAAGATCAAGATTATCAAGCATCCATTATTGTCAAGTGCAAGAAAGAAAATAAAGTCTTCTTCTCATGCATTTAATGTGTTATACTCTATGGATCTAAATTCTTTCCCTCATTGAATTCCTAAGGAAAGGAGTTTTCTTTCAAGGAGGAATATACACCTACCCATTCATTCAAGTCTTCTTATTCCTCTCTTAATCAAACATTGTGAAAAATTACAACATCTATTATATAAGGTTTTATCTTTCATGATTTCCTTTTGGGTTTTGTGTTAAGTCAAAGCTACTGCATCAACATATTTTATCACATTCAAAGAAACATTTGTATTGCCAAGGTGTGATATACTTCATTTTTACATCTAGACTTTGCTATATGATAACATGCTTTCATTCATTTCATTTCACTTCAAGGTTGATTCCTAAATAGAGATTTGACTAAGGAAACCCCTTTATCCAACCTTCTCCCCCATTTTTTTGGGTGAAGGAATGAGTGGCATAGCTATCAGAACTTTTATGGGTGGGTATGTGCAGGATCATGGTATGCCAAAAAGTGTTGATGTAAAAAAATGAACTTTTCACTCGTCCAAAATCACACTTAAAATTTTGTTGACTTTTTAGTAGGCTTGGGTATTGGTACACCTGGCCAAGCCAAAAGCCAAAGCACAAGCCTAATCGGATATCTGATAATATCAGATATCTGATTTTTACCAGTAAATTATATTTGTAGCCTGAAACTGTGTTCAACATTTTTATTGTGAAAATGTTTAACACAACCAAAGATTTCACACATCAGAAACAATCTGATATCCAATTTTCTCCAAATTGAAAGGTAAGTTAAAATTTTAAGTTTTTTTTGTTTTTTACTTAAATTTATAGTTTTTATTATTATGAAAACTAGGGTTTAAATGATATTCTTTGTTGTTTTTTTAAAGTGATTATAATTTTAGGGTTTTGGTTTTAATTTTAATTAGACATGGACTCAAACCAATCAGAAAACCCTCCTTATAATCCCGCAAATAATCCAGAACCACCTCCAAACAATCCCCCACCTTCAGAAGACCAACCAGCCTCAAACCTTCGATGTTTAGAGGATCTCGTAGGAGACAATATAAATCAGATTAGAGTGATTTAGAGGTAATAACTAGGCTCAAGGATTGATGCTGAGAATGAGTGATTAACCTTTAAGAGGCTTGGATACTACCCAATAACCCCTAAGGCCTAAAAGAACCAAAATTTAACACAAGTGGTTATACCTTCACCAAATGGAAATTATGAATGGATTTGAAATATATTAGGTTGTTTCAAAAATATTTACCAAGTTACAAGGTTTAGAACCAAACCCAATACCCCAAACTCCCAAATTGCCAAGTAGGCCTAATAGCCCTTCCTTGTAGGACAACAGTGACACAAAACTCAACCTCACTCCAGATTTTTCAAAAAAAAAAGAAAAAAAAAAACCTTTTAAGATACCCTTTTTGATTAACTTTAACATATGTAAAACCTAGACTATGTTATTTTGGACAAAACACAAGATCCTTCAGACTGTACCCTATAAACATACACCAAACTAGGCCAATTTACAAAGGAACTATAACATTTTTTTACTCCCCGACTTAAATACTTTGGAAAGTCTTCAAATATGGTATAAAACCTCCAAATATGCCACCAATTTTGGCCTTGGATTCCTCCAAGTGAAAAAGCCCCAAATTTCTCCCAAATACCCTTCAAAATGATGGCCTTTTAATAGAACGCCTTCCAAAAATTTATAGGATCAATTGAGGGTGGATCCAACATTAATTGGATATCCCTAGACTCCTAAAAGTATAAAAAATATTCCTCCTTCAAGCCGATCTCTCGCTGCTACTCCCAACCAACCATTCTCATTAACCCTTCAACAAGCCTTCTCGATGATCACCAACCAAATACTCTTCATTTGCACATTAATAGGTTAGATTAATAATTTAAATATAACAGATAAATCACTCCATGAGAATCAGGTTTGTATCATTCATGGAGTGATCATCTTTCTATTAAATTAGATCAAAATTGCAAAGAAATCATTGTGTTTCTTGGGATAGTCAGCCCTATTCTTGTAATCAGTCTATTAAACCAACTTCAAAACATGAAAAATGGATTTAAAATGATATAAAAAATTTCCCTTATGGAATTAAAAAATTCAATGAACAAAATACAATTACCAAACAATGTTAAGGTCTCATAAACTTGTAGCAAAATTCAGATTTTCATTGATTTTATGCACAATCCATACACCAACAATTACTATATGCAACGTGTCAATACAAAATGATCAAAAACTATTTAAATAGATTCCTTATAACCCATTATACCTTCCCTAGCTATTTATAATTCCTAAATGACTCTTAAACTTCCAAAAATCAATTTCCCTCCTAAAACTAGTGATCGTTGGGATTCAAATATTTGAATCAACCAACTGACCATTTATTTAATAAAACATAAATATAACTTCATAAACTTATCAAGAAGATTATTTAGAGAAATTTAAACACTTCAAAACACCTTCTAGGCTCCTAAGGATCATTTTATAATTTTTTCCCAATTCTACCATCTAGGATCCTAAGGCCCTTGACAGGTCCTTTAGGATCTTTTACAACTTTATTATTTTTATTGCTTACCAAGACTTCAAAGGCCATTATTGGCTTAAAAAAATTCCAATTTACATCCTCAGTCATCATCATGTCTTCATTTGATCTATTGTCTTCTTGGAGCCTTGATGCTCTTGCATCATAAAGGATATTAGACCACATATGCCAATATCCCCATATTGCGCCCCATGTTTTCCACGTTGAACTCCATTATTGAAAACATGGAGAAACTTACTAAGAAACATAATGTTGCACTTCTTTGGTGCGATTCCATGCACACCCATTTTGATGATGGGCTTGACTATGATCAAGTTATGAACCTAAATATAACAAAACATGACATATGTAATCTTTTTGTGGATCCCAAAACTGCTTTAAAATTGGACCCTAAAAAACCCAAGTTGTCAATTAAATGGTGCATAAATGATGCAATACGTGACAAATTTTGGGACCACTGGTGGATGGTTTTTGATAGACCACCCCACAACAATTTGGATGTCCCATTCTATTTCATAAGAAAATGGTATGCTGAATTTGTGCTTAGTCATAGGGTAAATTATTGGAGCATGAGACAGAACCAGGGTGTAGACATAGGTGTTGCTTAGGATAGGCCATGGGCACACTGGGTGAAATATCACACATATGTCCCCACTTCTGAGATTTCACCACCTCCTACAGTGTAGCATCCTGATATTATTGCCGAGGCCAACTCACAGACTATTCGAGCCATTCACACCTTGAGTGATCTACTGGTTACGCAGAGCGAACATTTTTGCCTCCTCGTGCTGATGCTTTTGGCCATTCCACATCCTCTATGAGCTCAAATGTTTGTGTGCCCCACACTTGCATTATGTGAAAGAATATATGCTTGGGTCCCTTGAATGATAGTGATGCATATAACTACGTCTTCGAGGTGGACAATACTACACAACACACTACAGGCACTGAAGCACCTCATGAAGATGTGCATTAGGGGCATACAAAGCCATGAATTCTTACTGCTATGATAAGAGTAAATAATTCACTCATTACATTGTATTTAATTTTAAATGTTCATATTTTTAGTATAATTTGGTTATAATGATTTCCCACTTATATTTTTTTATATGTTCTATTTATGTTCAGTTGATGACAGAGGAGGAGATGGCATAGGTGGAGGGGTCCACGCTTTTGGCCATTTCATTTGGCCTTGACACTTCTACGGTACATACATTTTAATGTACTCATTGGTTTCCTTTTATTATAATAGTATATACATGTGTTTTCTAATTTTTATGATCATCTTATTGCATACTGATGCAAGTGTCACTAGTTTCCACTGGGGACAATGTGAGGGGGTTCATGCATCTGGCATTAACAAGGGGAAGGTAATTACGTATTTTAGATTGTTTATACATACATGTATACTTGTCAGTTGTGCGTACTCATTTTTAATTTACATGGTTGATTTGACAAAGAGTGGTGTCTGATGATGTGGTAAGACCCTTTAGCCACGATAGAGTCACAGGCATCCCAATTCACAGTGATAGCCCCACGATATGTATATTTCTAAAATTATTTGTGTGTATTTTAATATCAAGTATATATAATATGATCAAGTCATAATTGTATGAAGTATCTATTTGACTTTTGTACTTCACCCCTAGTTTGAGGGAGGTACAATGCCAAGGGTTTGTATCACTGATGACTCAACAAACATTTCTTGAAGAAATTTCAATACATGTAAGTTTTAATGTTAATTCAGTTATTTTGTAAACATATATTTTCTACCAAGGATTTAACATTAAATAGTATAACTCGTAGATCAATCTCATGTTTGGAAATATATACAGGTTAGAGTCGACATTGGTGACATTGTTCCTTCGCTACCAAAGACATATATTAGGTCTCATGTCCGCGTGAGGAGACAAAGAGGCGAGGTACATGAGAGTTTAATTTTAAATTTTATTTATTTATTATTGTTGACTATGATTTTGAATTTTGAATTTTTATTTATAGAAACCGTATAAATTAAGTAATCTAACTTGGGGTTTCACTTTTGTGTTTGAATATAGGATCCATCAAAGTCAAAGAGTACTTAAAAGAGGTTGCATTTTGATGATCTACCAATAGAATAGGATGTCCTAGAAATATTTGTAGTTGAACTTCTTATTTTGAGATGCCATATGACACATTTTGAGATGGCGTATGCCATATTATATCTAGATATGTTGATTTTGTAAATATTTAGAGAATTATTATTCATTTTGATATATATGAAACTTGATATTCGATCCAATTTGTTAATTGTGTGTTCATTTATTCATTGTTAGTATGTAAATATGCTCATGTGTATGTACTAATGTGTAGAATTTATGCCTTAGGTATATTCATGTATATTCAAGTACATTCTTCATAACCTAAATTCATGTGTATGGGCTACGTGAATGACTTAAGTGAATTCATGTGTATGCTTTAAAATCTATATGTGCTACATGTATGCTTCATGACTTAAGAAAATTTATGTGTACGCTTTATGTGCTACGTGTGTTCACATGTGTAATTTATCATTTAAGTGAATTAATTCTTTATGTGCTACATTGTATTCATGTGTATCTGATGCTCTCAACCAAGTAAATCCTTCAAAGTTCACTTAACAAATCCAGTGATCACCTTGTCAAATCAACTCTTCTGCAATGTATCATGTTAAAACTCTATTATGCATGTGATAGACACATCATTCCATCAGAATTAGTAAGAAAATTCATGGAATGATGCTTCTACATCAAGATTATATCAAACTATTATTGGGAAAACAACGACCTATCATTCTAGGTACCAAACCCTCCTTTCTAGGGTCTCTAGGCTAGGGCTTGTTCAAAAAGACTCTTGCAAATCTCTCTAGATCCCCACAATGGATCTAACACATCCCTATGAACCCCAATAGCATAGATACATCACAAAATATACTTAGCCTTTGGAGTATATGCTTGCAATAATGACTGGTGCTACTTCATACACCTTCAATCAATATTTACCACCATTTGTGGTCTCTTCACCACCATATCTTGTATATCCCTGCAACCAAACACTATTGTACAAGACACCAATTAATTCCTTGCCTTCAAATACCAATGAAATGATGCAATACAGACATGGAAGTGATAAAAAGACAACAGACAATCAATTTACTCCATTTCCAATCATAGACACATTCCATAATGCATTCAAATACCCTAGTTTAATGACTGTACCCATGGGCCAATGAACTAGTTTGCAAAAATATAAACTTGTTTGTTGATATGGAACCATTTACATTGGTTATTTATCACACCACTCTACATACTAAACCATACTCACATGGATATCCTCTAATATATCCCCAAACACTCTACAATCAACAACACCTAACTCTAAAACTATCTACAACAGTCACAAACTGACCCTTAAGGCTTATTTTGTAAGGCTTATATGTTTGAAAGCGAATTGGGAAATAAAATTTAAAGGTTTGTTAAATGTAAAGTAATGGATGGTTCTTATCAAAGTGTCTTGTATGTTTTATGCTATTTGAATGCATTTGATATTAGTATCTATCTTGGTGATGTAATAGGAGCACATAGATATACATTCACATAATATATTTGAATCTTCCAAAGAAATATATATTATCTTACATTAAATCTTATTAATTTATCTTGAAATATATAAAAGTTTCAATTAAGAAAACTCAAGAAAAATGTTAATAAATTTCATTAGTTAATTTCTTAAATATTTTTTAATTAAAAAATAATATCATAAGCTATAATATTTATTTTACATACAAATTTTTATTTTAAGATACAAATCTATTTTTCCAAAACAGAGACGAATAATATGCAACACATAAAAATATTTTTTATAGATTTAAAAATTTACGCACATATGCATTACAATCACCGCCTATTAGTACTTGCCTTTTAGGCAATACTATTGCATTCACCTATGGCAATTAATAAATTGTTTTGCACAAATGAAAAATAATTATTTTTTAGCAATTTGCATTTTTCTAAAGTTGAGATGTTTATTTATTAATTTAATATATCATACAAATTATTTATCTTAAATATGATTGGTTGAATTGGTTTTGATGTTATAGGACCCCTCTTTTCGGAAACCAATCTCACCATATCTTTTGCAATTTTCCAAATTTCTGTAATCTTTTTCCCTTTGTGATGATAGGCATGTTCAGATAGACCTGCACAATTGTATGTGTTTCTTTGTTAGTTTCTATTTTTTTCCACCGTTATCTAATGGAGGCATTATCCTTGTTAGTTTCTTTTTTTTTCTCCAACATTATCTAATGGAGGGGTTATCCAGTCAATCTAATGGTTTAAATTCAACAGAATAAAACAACAAAATATATTGTAGAAAGCATTAGGCTTTCACAATCCCTCTTAGCGATTTTATAAACTTTTGGAGATAGTTGTGTAGAAACCTCTACAATTGTAGTGATTCTACATACCTCCAAATCTAACCTTGAATTCACATGTCTCAACCAGATGAAAATATTCATTCCACCTATCCCACTCCTGTTGGGGACTCTGCTCCTCTTTGCCCTTTAAATTTTCCTAAATTTTTCTCACAATATCATGAAATTGCTCTCAGAGCATTGCCCCAAAATTCAGACCCCAATTCCCGTCTTCCATTTACTTTAAAATTGTTATTGTAATGGCAATGGAATGTGGGTGAGCGTGAATATGGCATGTTTTTATTTTGGAAATTGCAGAGATATTGCGGGTTGGTGTGTTGTGGCTTTCCCTTCAATGTGCTAATATTTGTAATCAAGATAGCTCAAACCTAAAACTCTGCCTCGTGCATTTGCAACCATGTTTTAGGAAATAAGAACAAATGCCTTAGTTTTTTTATTAACTGCACATGTATAACATAAACAACCATTTCCTCAATTTTAAATCACCCAAATTGAAAGGTTTGAACAATGTTTGTCTTTAGTAGTGTGTCACTTGATCCCAATCTTTGTTTCTTCTATATTTTTATGAGTTTTTTAAAATAGAATTGTATGTGGGTTTAATATTAATTCTTAATTTGTCATATATAAATAGAGCAAGTGTCTTCTTTTGAAATTAGTTTAATTTTATGATTTTTTGGAAAACAAATTCTTTAAAATATGCATTTTCAATCTATTGAGATTTTTTGTAAAGGGATATGTTATTTTATTATCATTTTAATAATATATAGTAATAGAAAATTTGTCAATATATATGATACACGTGGTTTGTGGTTTGATAAAATTGAGGCTGTAAAGTAATTGTATGTCTATTCAACAAAATAAGCTAGTTCATGAATTTGAATCCTTTTTTTTATTTATTAAGTGTAATTACTTTTAATTTTTACTAATCATTTTCTAAATATGAGATAGTATATTATATTAGGTTAATAATTTATATGAAATATTTAAATTTTGATAATTATATTTTTAAATTTATTATAATATTAAATTTATTATTTATATATAAATTATTTTATTTATGTAATTAATAATTATTGTATCATATTAAAAATAATTTAATTGATTTTTTAAACTATATCTTTTTAAAATATTAAAATTAATTAAAATTAAAAAATTAAAAATAATACGAATGATATTATTTAAATTGTTTTTAAAAATTAAATATAATTTATGTACCTCATTTACACAAATATACACTTGAATTTATAAAAATTGTTTTACTATATATATATATATTCTCAAAGTAAAATTATTTTATAATTAATACCAATTATGCTTTTACTTAGCAATTACAACAATCAATAATTGTTTATCTTTAACTAATTATTATTCACTTATATCAAACTTCTAATGAATGAATGAATCTAGTTATATTTTGTCAAATACATGTCAATAAACGTGGCACTTGTTAGAAGAGGATTTCGCCAATAGACACTCGCCTGATAGAGTGGGCATATAGAACAGAAACTAAACTGAGGCAGAGCTCATAGTTCATGCAAAGAAACTAAACTGAGGCAGAGCTCATAGTTTTAGCTAGCTGGAAATGTTGAATGAATTAACAAATCTGATATAGCAGCTCTTTAGTAAGTGCATGTATACTTGGAGAATACGTGATGTACATATGAACTTAAGGTAAGCGGGAGAAACTAACTCCTGGACGTGAGAGTCTCAAAAAGATTGAAACTAAGAATGAGAATGAGAATCAATACAAGAAGTATGCTAGTAAATACAATACGAAACGGCACAAAAGACCGGTACTAGCAAAATCTAGACCAAACTACAGTGAATAAGGAAGTGGCTGGCATCCATTCTGTTTCCGTTCTCCAGTTTGCAAACGCCGATATATTAATGAGAATCGACGGCACTGCAGTAAAAAGCAGAGGGTTTGCGCGAGTTAGACGATATCCCATTGCCTGAAAATCCCTTACATCGTCCCTTAACATTTGCAACACACACGCCGATCATATCTTTCAAAAGTTTGCTTTGCTGATTTTTAGGCTGAGATGCAAATTCTTCCATCGCCATCCACTGAAAAAATAAACAAATTTGAACTCCACTTAAACGATATTGTAATATCCAACTTAGCGATATTGAATCACCACCGCATATTTAGGCACGTACCTTGGCTGCAGAAATTTCAGTATCTTGCACAACAATATTAGAAGAAGATGATCTCAACATACACACGAAGAGCATATCTGATTTTCCAAAAGGGGCATTGTGACCATCCCTGCAGTTCATGCGCCCACAACTATTAGAGAGCCAAAAATTACTATTTCAAACTCCTCCTTTCTATCAACCATGAAACAATATACAATACAGTAAGGCTATTAATGTAATGATAATTTTGCCTACCTAAACCCGACCACTTGTACAAACTCTGTATCAATCTGTAAAAGTGCAAGAATATAATTCAATTATAAAAAATGTTTAAATTAAATTGCTTAGAAGTGAAAATCCCTGATTCAGAGGAAAAAGGTGAAAGGAGTGACATTACCCCTGTTTCTTCCTGAACTTCTCTTATGGCCCCTTCCTTAATGCCTTCCCCCTGTCAGAGACAAATTGCTCATCAATACATTAGTGTGTGTCTTATAATTTCATGTAAAATCCTGCAGTGTCATAAATTTAAACACTTCACGTTCGACACTGGAATTTTAATCTGATACCTGGTTAATCCTTCCTGTTGGTATCTTCCACAACCCGGAGTCTTTGTAAGGTCCAGACTTTTCCTGAACTACTAGAACCTATATTGCCATTGTCATCATAATTTATCAGATTTATATCACCTCAAGCCACTGACCCACAACCGCTATTAAAATAGCATTAGTGGGTAATTATTATACTAATTGTATATTTCCCCAGTGATGTAAGAAAAGCAAGTCCTCTTTACAAGAACAAACATTTAAAATAGTATACATCTTTTCACGGTTACATTGCAATGGAAAGGAGGAGAATATAAAGCATTAAAACACATACAATATGTAAGAATGACACACAGCAGAAATGCAATAGATTCGGATATGCCTAATATTTACCTGTCCCTCGTCGTTGAATACAAAAGCTGCAATTCCTACTTGATGTGAAGCATTATCGGGGATGGTAGGAGGAGTTTGAGGAATCCAATACACCAACATCACATATGAAGGCTCTGCATGGTGGTACCCAAATCCCACCTGCAATCCACCAAACAGTATTGAAGCGTAAACATTAAAAGGCTTGGAGGGAAAAAAACATCAATTGTAGCAGCGAAGTTTTGAAAAACTGACCTCAATCGCAACGGGGACTAGCTTTGCCTGCTTCTTGGACACTTTGATCCACACCGCCTTCTTTCCCTGTATACCCAACAAGTATTATGAAAATTGAAAGTAGTACTATATATTATTGTATCGAGGAATTCGTAATTAGAGTTAACAAAGTGGCAAGCACTGACCTGGCGTGCCCATTGAGAAAGTGAGGCCTTGAGAGAAGCAGCGAAACGAGAAGCATCGTTCTGGATATTCTCTATGTCAACAATCACACCATCATATCTGTTTTCCTGGGCTTTCAGAACTGTTTCAACATCGTTAGTGGTAGCCAAAACCTCGTTCGTTGCGAATGCCATTGTGTTGTGTAAGCAGGGACCTGCGAAAAAGAAGTTTAAAAACTTGCAAATTGAAATGAAAGGGAACCATACTAGTGTAGGAAACTATGCTAACCTTCTGACTACCGCTGTAAGATAGATTATATTTCGCTTCTCCCTTAGCGTGTGCGAAAACAAATTGAATCAAATTAGCAGTGTAATATTAGTATGTGGTAGGAGTCTATATATATAATTGTTGCAACAGCCAGAGGAGGTTTCTGTGATTTCAGACGAATGCTTCCGCGCTGGTAACAACCAACTACTGCTACCCTTCCTCACAGCACTAGCGTAACAAAAACGAAAAGAAGGAAAACTGAAAACTTGTATGCAAAGCAACGACTGCAAATAGTGAGAAATTTGTCATCAATAATTCTAAGGACACACAAATCATTTAATAGCATTCTTCGTAATTCACAGGAGGCTATCGAAAATTCTTGTTATGAACAAGTATGCTGTTACGGAGCTTTCCAGACGCGCTATTACGTTTTAATAGTAAGAAGAATACAGAAAAGCGCGTGACAGAATTTCCAAAGTCTTTATATCACATTATGTATTGTTCAGGTAATTTCGTTCGAATTTTCAATCCTAGTTCGTCTCATCTTCCTTTATAATTCTATCGACTGTGTCTCCCAGCCACAAACTATTTCCTATTATTCTTCTTATACGCGTACACTTCAGGTTTAACAATGACTGTAATAGAAATAGTAATTGCAACTTGTTATGTAATTTGTATGCTGAATATATGTAAATAGTAGTAATTGCAATTGGGTATGCAATTTGTATGCTGAATAAATGTTATGTTGTTTTTTTATACCATATTCTTAAAACTCTTATAAACAATACGCCAAATTGATATTGAGTAAATAGTGATATTGCTATCAGAATTTAATTGAGTAAATAATTAAATCAACTGAAATATTTTATAATTTAATATGATGGTAAATAATTATAACATATTAATTAAGGTCTATAGAATTATATATATATATATATATATTTTATAAATATTAAAAATATCTTATTAATAATTATAACATTTTTATTAACAACTTTGCAATAATTATAACAATATAATTAAAGTCTTAAAATAATTTTCTTACTTACAACTTCAATACAACAGCTAATTTGAATTCTAAACATAAAAATATGGTATAAATATTAATTACAATGTTCTAATTTTAAAAAATATTTATACCATAATTTTAATTTTTAGAATTCAAATTAGGTATTGTGTTTAAATATTTTAACAAAAAACTTTAAGAATATTATATTAAATTAAAAAATATTTCAAATTAATAAATTTTTTATTAAATTATTCTTATTTTAATATTTATACAAATTATAATTCTATAGACCTTAATTAAAAACTTACAATTTTCTTTTTAACCTATTACCTATCCTACAACATTTTAATTAAGGTTTATATAATTATTATTTTTTTATAACTAGTAACGCTGGCAAACATTTTTGATGTGTATTTAGCACGACAAATCTCTACATATTTTAAAACTGATATTTCCGTTGTATCGCGTATCTATACCAATCCAGCGTAGGCCCTACCAAAGTGTCCAACCCTTATAAACAATATCACATCTTTTGAAAAGTTGCTTTATAAGAAACATTTTACCATATTAAAACACTTGCATCTTTCCCCGTATAAACACTTTCCAATATCAAAACACATGCAACTTCCCACGTTTTGAGTAGCATGTCTTCCAAATCCGATCTGGGTCCACCAATTGACAGTCCAAGCAGGCTTGGAATTTGATGGCCGTATTGGCCGTTTTTGCACTTTTGAATTGTATATGACAGGCTATAAAATTATTGGACCGTATGGATTGAAAGACTAAAATTTTACAAAACTGTAAATATGACACTTGAATTTATTAATAAACCATAAAAAATTATTATAGATAATATATTATTTTGTATAATAATATAAATATATGTTATTTTATAATATATATTTCTATTTAGATTATTACATGTTCATATTTATTTAGATTCTTTGTAAAAGAAAATATATAAATTTTAGAAACTTGATTTACTAATCTAATGACAATATATATGTTTTTATATTATTTATTATATGTTTATACTAATTTAAAATTATTTTAAAATAAAGCATATAAAGTTAGAAACTTGCTTAGTTATTTTGTGTTTTTTCATATATTACTAATTTATAATTATTTTCTAATTTTATATTACTTTTACCACAAATAAAAAAATTTCAAAATCTTTTTTCAAATGAAACATATGAATTAAAAAACGTAGTCACTAAAGTTGAGTTTTTTTGATATGTTACTAATTTATATATAATATTTAAGTTTAAAATAATTTATTAAATGATTGGTAAATTAAAAAAAATTGACAATCAATTATTTTCTTAAAACGTAAAATGAAGGACATTAAAATACCTAAACCGTCATTAAAAAAATCATATGACAGGTAGGGGTGACCGTCAAATTCCAGGCCTGAGTCCAAGTGCCTTTCTCCTCCCTTTCTATTAAATTTTGAAAAGCCCTAAAATTGTCGTGATTCTTTTCTTAGTTGGAGTCCCCAATTTTTGTTTTTGTTGTGCAGAACATGATAACCGCAGGTACTGACACATCCGCTGTGACCATTGAATGGGCACTGGCGGCTCTGTTGCAACACCCAGACATTCTGCGGAAAGCCCAGGAGGAGCTCGACAAACATGTGGGGAGGGAGAGGCATGTGGGCATTTGATATTTTGTTTGTGACCAAAAACCACAACTGCATATGCAATTCCCACAGCTGTAAGATAACCTCTCCTTCCTTCATGCCAACTGAATGCCCTCAATGCTACTAAGTAAAACAACCTTTGTAACTACAAATTTTTTTATAAAAGAAGTGTTACTCTGGCAACAATCCCGCATCTCCACCATGCATTCACTGCAAAAAAATGACAACTCTACCATGGTTTTGTGCTTGATATTTGATATTGTTTTTTGTGTATGTTAATGATAATTAATTGTAAGAGATTAATTGATTACTTGTAGGTCAGAATAAACATTATATGAATTTCAGAACTTTTTGTGCTTATAGCTGAGATTCTCCTTGAAGTTTCTTCCACGCTTGCATAGTCTTCTGGAAAAGCTATTTGGAACCTTCTTAAATCATGCAGTTTTTGCAAAAACCTCACGAGGTTTTGTGCTTGCTCCCAGACATAATATATTGTTTGCAGATATAATGGGTTTTCCATTTTTTCCTATTTTTGGTTTTGCACTTGTTTGAAGAATTATAATAGATTGTTTCAGTGTTTTATGGTTTTTTAAATGTAACTTTGATTTGTATGTATTATTTGTATTTGATTTTTTGAGGCTTTATCCAACGGGACCCCTTCTAGTCCCCCATGAAGCCGCAGAGGCGCGTAATGTTGGAGGATTTCATGTTCCTGCAGGAATGCGGTTGATAGTCAATGCGTGGGCGATTCACAGGGACCCGTGTGCATATTTATGGGTTAATACAATTGATTAAATGCAGGTACAATCGCATGCGAAGGTGGCTTGGATGACGGCTATTGGTGGTAGGAGAATAATTAATCTAGTTGCCAGAAAAGTTGAAAAGCTAAACGTTCCCATTAGCATCTTAATTCTAGACATATTTTTTGTCTGCCCCGTCATTCATACAGTGTTTCCTTCTTTTCTAATTAAAAAAATCATATATCAATCATGTGTTACCCTTGATTAGATAAGGGAGGCGCTAGCCAATGTGAAGAACGTTGGTCAGAAAGGGTACAAACTTTGTAAAGAAAATTGAAAACATGTATAACATGGTTCATCCTATTACATTGGATTCCCACTACCAAAACAACTATAAAATGAGACTACCTACAGAGAGAAAATAATATAGCTCGATCCATCCGTTTTGAGCTTTGGGTCATATAGATTGCCTTCAATGGCTGGCCAAGTTTCTGTGGTTTATGAACCAAGTTTTATCTGTGTGTTGTTTTTATTGTTGGCACTCTTATCTTGCTGTTGAGGCAAAGGTGCATTTTCACAAATGGAAAGTGAACTACCAGAAATGGGCTCCTGATTGCGTGGAGGTGAACATCATCTCGATAAATGGAGAATACCCCGGGCCAACCATCAGAGAAAGAGAGGGGGAGACCGTTGTTGTCTAGTTGGAAAACTTGATGCCCACTGAAAATGTTGTTATTCACTGGCATGGCATTCGCCAGGTACATTACCAGCTACCTGTTTTCCTTTTCGTTTCCCTTTCAGTTTAATTGTCTCTCATATTTAAAGGGTAGAAAGTGAGTGCACCTATGATTCTATTTATATGTAGTTTATTTTCTAGATTCGTAAGAGGCGGTCGCTCTGGCCAATCAACGAAGACGTAGGTGGAGGCAGCGTCTCCTTTTCAGCTTTGCAGGTAGCCTGGTACGACCTATTCTAACCACACTGCAACTCTGAAACCCAACCGTCCTAACCGGGGTTAATTTCACCCTGGGATTTGAGTCTGGTAATGCAGAATGGACAAAAGGAAAATAAAATTGGAAAGATCAGACCGGGAAAAGATTTGCAATCGTCCACCACCTGTCCTGCCTTTTGGATAACCAATGAACAGTGGATGAAATATGGATAACCAATGAATAGCGAATGAAATAAATGAACAGGATGATTTCAATCATCTTAATGGATCGCCTTAACCCAGCCGGATGCATTTGAAACACCTTTGGCGTAAAAATGTAAAATTGTTATTGTGGGCTTGACTAATAAGAGAAATGTTTTTAATGGATGAAATAATAATTTTTAGTGTTGAAATGTTTGATTCTAAATACCAATTACATTAATATTCAAAATATAGTTTACTAATAAAAAATAATTATGTATTATTCAAAATATAAATGAAATGTAAAACTTGTATTATTGATTGTTTGACCATTAAATCAATATTATTTTAAATCTTGGGAATTCCAACTTCAATACCCAATGAACATTAGAGCTAACTCTAACCCTAATTCAACTATAATATAATAAAATTTTAAAATGTAACAAAAGAATAGATTTTCTAAGATCAATTTTCTTTACATTATTTTAATATAATAAAATTTTAAAATATAACAAATTTTTAACTAAATATTGTAAAGAAAATAAGTGTATATTGTTTCTTATTTATTTAAAGAATATTATAGATAGTTTTATAATAATTCTAAAATAAAATTTTCAAAGGTCATTTTTTCACATTATTTTAATATAATGAAATTTTAAAATATAACAAATTTTTAACTAAATGTTGTAAAGGAAAAATAAGTGTAAATTGTTTCTTATTTATTTAAAGAATATTATAGATAATTTTATAATAATTGTAAAATAATTTTTTTTTTACTTTTTATAATAATAATTAAATGTATATATTTTTTAATATAATTATTCACTATATAAAAATTGTAAATTAAAACTATTTATTTCTGTTTTATGACTTTCATTAATATTATAAAGTATTAAAATTATTTTAATACAATGAAACTATAAATTAGCAACAATGCATAAAATTTTAACAACAAATGAATTGTTGTTGATTGAAAGTAAGTTTTGAGTTATAATTGGAGGTTTAGGGTTAAAATTAGATTCATACTATCTCTAACCCTAATTTAAAACTTAGGAACTCTAACCTCAACACCAATTGAACCCTAGAACTAACTCTAACAAACGCATGAAAATAATACACAGGAACAACTAGGGTCGGGAAAGAACGATGAAGGCCTTTGTACAAAAATGCATAAGTATAAATAAGACCAATAAATTTTCTATACAAAAGTCATTTCAAACTTTACTTTCCTGTGAGTGATAGCTAATGAGTGAGGAATGCCCATTTAGAAGAGCCCACCAGATTTTCTGTCATTGCAGTTTTTCTCCCCTTTCCACTGAGATTTAGAAGAGAAAACCAAATTGATAACTGACAAAATTAACCCCACATTACCAAAAACTTCTTGCGGAATCTGCAATATACAAACAACCTCCATGCTTGTCCTAAAACATGAGCTTATTGACATCCATCGACTACCTTGAACATATACGTATGCAAACTATGGAAATGTAGGCAAGAAATGTGCATTGCTTTGACATAGTTCTTCAAACAAATGTCATCTTAGGAATGCATGATTGCAAGATATGAAAGATGTAGAAGCACAGTCAAGGCACGCAATTCTGCCGTCAAGAAGACCAATGGGGATTTGCCTCTTCTGTTGCAATCCAAATAATGCAAGTGAGGTGGTCATCATCTGGCCACTTTTCTTAGGGAAGCCCACCATTCTCATGTGGGATGATGCCAACAAAATACATGCTAAAAATAACTCCTTTCCATATTTAGGCCTTCTTCTATCCACCTTGATTTCACAGTTTTCATTATTTGATTACTTTTTTACATATATGATGGCTTTGCAGTAAGGTGGTGAACTGAAATTAAATCACAGAGAAAACACAGAAAAGAGCAGAGGAAGAGAAAAAAATGGAGAATTCTTACAGAAGGCCTTTTTTTTATGTTCCCTAGGGAGTGAGAATTAAGGGGCAATTTGCAAATGGGTATGAAAGAATACTTAGCAAGGATGCTCTGCAATTCATTGCTGATCTTCAGAGAACATTTGGGGGTCAGGTGAGTTATAACATGGCATGTAGAAAGGAGAAACAAGGTAGGTAAAATAATGGTGAGCTTCCTGGGTTCAATCCCGCAACCAAGGCTATCAGAGAAGGGGACTGGACCTGCGCTTCTACTCCAAAGGTGGTGGAAGATAGGAGAGTGGAAATCACTAGCCCTGTTGAGAGGAAAGTGCTCTGAATTATGGTGCTAAAGTCGTCATGGTCATACCATCTAACAAATCCATTTGAGTTGTTTATCAGTTCCATATTTTGTGTTTTTCATATAATCAATCAAGTATTTCTATACCTTGTGTATTAGATTACATGATGAAGTTATTTTATAATTGAGTTTTTTAATCCAACTCGGTGGCAGGTTTGGGTCCATACCGTCCAACTTACGATAGCCACATTGCAGGATGTACACAATGACCAAGAAGGGTTACGGATATCAGACACAATAGACACCACGACAGAGATATCATGGATAGTCATTGCCCAGGCGATCACTGAATGGTTCACAAAGTTTGAAAAGAAGACATATCTAGTAAATAGTGAAACTAACTCTGGTTGATCGCTAGTTTATTAATACCTTTGCAGTCACATTTGTATGCACCCTAAAATGGTCACCTAGACTTTGGGCCCCCATTCAACATTTTATCAAAACCCTAAATCAATATTTTCAGAAATCAACATTTCTAGCTTTATATCAAATCCCTTGATCAAATCCTATTTCATCTATTCGATTATTCCTTGGGCTAACCATTTTATCCTAAAGTCTTTATTTAATTAAAAGGAATATTTCCTCCCCTTTTATTAAATAAAAAAAGCCCCCACTTTTCCTCTTATCCTAAGTTGCACAAATAAAGCATTATTCTTATTTTATAAAAAGGGAAAAAGTACTTTTTGTCTCATATGGACACAAAAGTCAACTCTTATTTTTCCATTGGAGGATACTTGTGCACATGGATTGCTCCTCTTTCAAGCTCCACCATTGATTATGTCTTTTGCCTCTTAATCTCCATGGTCCATTCTTTCTCACTTCTAATAAAAGGAGAGCTATCTTCTTCATTCTAGGTCATTCATTTTTATGCTAACTTTATGCTGCATGAATTCTTGAAGACTTTGGAGCTTTTTGGAGATCATTGTTGCATCACATTTTAGACTTCTTCATTGCTTCACACTCTAGCTTTCATTCTTGCATAGTAGTTCATGTTTATGCTTTCATAGTTTAGATTTCATTTTCAAGCTTTAGAATAACTCACATAGTCTAAATAGGAAGGAATTGTAACCCTTGTTCTTTCCTTTCATAGATTAGTTGCATTGTTCTTTCCATTTCCATAGACTAGCTTGCATCTTTCATTCTCATAGATTAGCTTGCATTGCATTGCATTTCATTTGATTCTTGGAGATATTGGCATTCTTTCCCTTGTCTTCACTTGAATCTCTCATTGTGTGGTTGACTAGCAAGGTCATTAAGTTTAATAGCTCTAGCTGAGAGCAATTTTGAATCTTGCAACTCCATACATAGAGAGCTCTAGGTCGCTATTGAAGGTTTCCCTTCCATGGATTTCCTTTGATGTAATGACTTAGAGAAGTGCACTACTTGAGTGTGTACAACATTCACACTGCAAATTTTTTTCAATTTCATGTTTTTTGAAATGGTGTCAATGATTTAGATGCGTTCAATTGTCTTACATGCATATGACATGCTAGATGACCGTCGATCAGGTTAACCCAGGCCGATGCATTTCATATTAGAAACACCTTCGACGTAACAAGATGTGTAGAATGTTATGCAATCAAACTAATTAATTTTTTAGATAATTCTACCCTCCAAAGTCTATAGGACTTAATATCTTCTTTTAAATGGCATAGATCATGTTCTTTTTTATAGATTATTTCATATTAGTATCCTTATCGTTGGGATGACACATATATTAGTCCTCTTGTCATTTTTTTCTAAATGACATAGACCATCTCTTTTTTGTATTGGTTTTCTTACTATTGGAATGACAAATACATTAGTTCATTTGCTGATTTTTCTAATGGCATATATCATATCTTTTCTATAATGGTTTATCATAATGCTAAATATATTAATCACCTTATCAATTATTCTAAATGGTATAGATCATGTCCTTAAGTATTGGTTTCTTTCTCATTGAAATGAAAAATTTATTAATCTCGTTGTCAACCAAATGATAAGACTCTTTTCAAATAGTTTTATTTAATTGATACCTAGTGGTCACATAAAAATCATCGAATTTTTTTTTTTTTTCTAATTTTATAATACAATATTGAAACTATTACAACAATAATATTAGTGATGAGACAAATATGATAATCTAGTGTTAAAGGCCATTGTGGGCATTTTTTTGTAAATTCACTGACATTGTCCATTTGCATATGGTCATGTAGTGATATAATCTTTATGTATACAATTGTAATTGGGCTGCGAAATCGGGTTTTCTTACTAGTTCTTTCCCCATGGAGACCTTGAACTAGTGTAAAATCAAACTATATATATATAAATATATATAGTAGCTCCGTTTACTTTTTCTTAAAAAAAAAAAACAATAATATTAGTGCATACTAAATAATTTCAATATTCTAGAAAATGGCCCTACCTTAAAATTTGAGTCATTTCAAATGAAAATTAGGATGAAATCTTGATATAATGCTAGATTAAAATTTTCAAAAAGAACCATTCAATAATGTATTGAGAGAGTTTGCTGGTGTGGGCTAAGGAGACGATATGTTGCCTTCCTTGTTCCTTGCACCTGCAACTTTTCCCTACATACTTAGGTGTTGTTATCGGGTGCTTAGTGTCCTTATTTTTTTTTTCTTCTTATTTTCTTTTTGTTTGGTTTTCAAAGGTCTTTCCTTTGTGTGTCTCTATTGTTTTATTCGTGAGTAATTTATTTCATACCTTGGTCTTTCTTTCGTAGACCACTTATGACTTCGACCCTTGTCCTAGGACTCATAAGTCCTGACTATGGATGTGTTTATGGATGGTACTAATACCCCCACAAAGAATGGGGATCTAGAAAAAAATTAAGTTAAGGAAAACTGAAAACTTGTATGGAAAGCAATGACAAATAGTGAGAAATCTCTCATCAAGAATTCTAAGGACACACAAATAATTTATTAGCATTCTTCGTAATTCATAGGAGGCTATCAAAAATTATTGTTAGGAACAAGAATACAGATAAGCACGTGATAGAATAATCGAAGGCTCAAAACATGTCCCAAATTGTATTTGATTAACATTCCATATATGATGACTTTTCCTTTATGTTGACCTTTTCAAGCACATCACATCATTAGGTAATTTCTTTCAAATTTTCTACCCTGGTCGTTCTCATCTTTCTTTATAATTATGTTGATTGTGTCATCTTTATCCTTATTTTTTACCGTCACATCATATCATCTATCGTTTAGTAATTTTGTTCAAATTTTCAATCCTCTTTCAATCCTAGTTCTTCTCATCTTCCTCTAGGGCCCGTTTGTTTGCTAGAATTAGATTGGAATTGGGATTGCAAAATCCTAGAATTGACATTTTTTATGTTTGTATTCAAAATATGAAACTGG
The DNA here is from genome assembly GCA_027943335.1 of Chamaecyparis obtusa. NCBI lineage: Eukaryota > Viridiplantae > Streptophyta > Pinopsida > Cupressales > Cupressaceae > Chamaecyparis > Chamaecyparis obtusa. The sequence goes on from BSBK01004778.1 coordinate 1,650,057, forward strand.
AATATGGATTTGTTAATTCTCATTTACCCCCAAAACCATCATTTGAATATTCCATCTAAATAGGTGGAATTGGAAAATCAATTTCAATTCCACATAAATGGGAATGTGGTAAAGAAAAATTTATAATATTTTGAAATCTATACTGAAACAACATTTTCCATCTTCTCATTATGAATTTTAGGTTAACATAACCGATCCAGCCATATTCCAAGAACCATTTTCCAGATTTAAAACTTCCAAAATTGTCAAATACTGGAATTTGACAATTCTAGCGTTATTTAATTCTAGCAACCAAACTGACCCTTATAATTCTATCGACTGTGTCTCCCATCCACTAACTATTTTCTATTCTTCTTCTTATATGCTTAGAATTTTATGTTTTAAAATGACTATGATAGAATTCGATGTGTAAAATGCTATGTAATCAATCTAATTAACTGTTTAGATCATTCTACCCTCCAAAGTCTATAGGACTTATTCTCTTTGTTTAAATGACATAGATCATGTTCTTTTTTTTTTATAGATTATCTTCTTTTTTTATTAGTTTCCTTATCATTGGGATGACACACATATTAGTACCTTGGCAAATTTTCTAAATGACATAGATCATGTCCTTTTTGTATTGGATTTCTTACTATTGAAAAGTCAAATACATTAGTTCATTTTCCAATCTTCTAATGGTATAGATCATGTCTATTCTATAATGGTTTATTAGAATGACAAGTATATTAATCATCTCATCAATTCTTCTAAATGGTATAGACCATGTCCTTTTGTATTGGTTTCTTTCTCATTTAAATGACAAATACATTACTCTCGTTGTTAACCAAATGGTAAGACTTTTCAAATAGTTTTTTAATATTAAAATAGTTAAACTATAAATCTAACAATGCAATTAAACCATTATAATAATAGGTAAACCTTAACATGACAATGATTAATAAAAACATATTAAAAATCAATTTTAACAATGTATTACTAGTGAATTTGAAACCCTAATATTAATAATGATTTTTTAAACCCTTAAACCCTAGTATTAACAATAAATTTTAAACCCTAATATTAATAGTTAAATCCTAATATCAACAGTGATGCTTGAAAAAATGTATTTTGAATTCATCCCATTAATGACCATTTTTTGAAACCAAAAACATTATAGATTTATAAAATACTAGTGAAGCTAAACAAAAGAGTATGTTTGAACCCTTTGTAGGATATATGTATTTATGAACATAGATTGCAGCGCTCATAAACACAAAATTGCTACAAATTTTGCAAAAGAAGGATGAACATATTTATAACATATTAGAGTTATAGATTAAGAAAACACCCTAAATAACAATAAAAAATAATAAAAAATGTTGAAAACAAAACATGAAATTAAAAAAACTCAAAATGCACAAAGGGAAATTCCCAAAATGGAGAATGGATGGCCTTAGTGAGAAAAAATCCTCACCTGGGTCAAAGACATGCTCTCCAAAATCCAAATAATACTCCTACCAATGATCATCTTTGAAACCTCCTATCAATACCTACAAGATGAGAAGGGGGAAAGTAAATATAGCTATGGTATTATATTTTGACTGAATAATCTAGAGAAAAAACTAGTGAATTAAAAACAATGGTGTATTTACCTTAACCTACATGTTGTATTCAAAACTTCTTCTCAATACTTACAAGATAAAATATGGAGAAACTATATGTGGATATGGTGAAGGATTTAAATTGAATAATGCAAAGAAAAAAAAAGTGAATGCAAAAAAATGGTGTACATAAATTAACTTGCACATCATATTCAAAACCTCTTATCAATGCATGCAATATGAAAAGGGGAGTAAGGAAATGCAACTATGGCATCAAATTTGAACTAAATAATGCAAAGAAAAAATAGAGAATGGATAAGAATGGTGTATATACCTTAACTTGCATGTAGCATTAGAAACCTCTTATCAATACTTGTAAGATGAAAAGTGGAGGAATTAAATATGGCTATGGTGACATATTTGAACTAAATATTGCAAAGAGAAAAGAAATGAATGCAAAACAATGATGTGTGTATGTGTGTGTGTATATATATATTGAATCAAATGTCATATTCATAACCTCATGTGAATACATGTAATATGAAAAGGGGAGGAAGTATATTTGGAAATGGTGTAGGGTCTCTAATTATTACTGCTAAGAAAACAATAGTGGCTATAAAGGAATGGTGTATATACCTTCATTTGTGTGTCATTTTCAAAACCACCTCTCAATACTTGCAATATGAAAAGGGGAGGAAGTAAATGCAACTATGGTGTTGGATTGAATTATATCTCCCAACCATTAACTATATTTATCCTATTCTTGTTCTTATATGCTTAGAGTTCAAGCTTAACAATGACAAGGATAGAACAAGACATGTGTAAAATATTTTTTAATAAGGTAAAAACAAGTTTTGAAGGGCCCCCGAAACCCTCTAATTAACTATTTAGATAATTTCACTTGACAAATTTGTATAAAACTCAACCTCTTCTTTTAATTAGCATAGATCATGTCCTTTTAGTATTGGTTTCCTTATTAGAGGAATGGAAAATATATTAGTTCCCTTACTAATTATTCTAAAGATCATAGATCATGTCCTTTTTATATTGGTTTCATTACTATTGGAAAAGAAAATACATTATAGTTCCCTTTCCAATTCTTCTAAATACATTTGATCATGTATTTTTTGTATTGGTTTATTAGAATGATAAATACATTAGTCACTAAGTCAATTATTCTAAGTTGTATATATCTCATGTCCTTTGGTATTGGTTTCTTTCCAATTGAAATGACAAATACATTACTCCTCTTTCCAACCAAATGAAAACACTCTTTTCAAGTAGTTTTATTAAATTGACACCTAGTGGTCACATAACACTCACCAAAAATAGTTTTATACTAATTTTTTAATACAACATTGAACCTATTAAATAACAATAACATTAGTGCATACTAAATAATTGCAACATTATAGAAAATGGCTCCACATTTAAATTAGGGTAATTTCAAATGTTAATTAGGATGAAATCTTCATATAATGCTAGATTAAATCTTTGAAAAGAATTAGTTCAATTGAACTAGAAAGTGGTTGAGAGATGATTTACAAAGTCTTTAGTAAACTTTGTATTGAACCATAGAGTTACTTAGGATTCTGACAATGATTAAATTATAATTTAAATTAAAGGGATAGATGTTATGAATTGCATACATTTATATTTAATGAGTCCCTCTCTTTCTCTCTCTCAATTTATGTTTAAGAAATCATGTGGTTGCAAAGAAATATCATTCTCCTCTTGCAATAGATATTGATAATCATAGTGGCTTGACCATTCCATAAAACCATCCCCTCCCTCTTGTCTATTCAAATAGAAATGGACACAATGTAGTCCCTTTCTACAAGTTGCTCTCTCAATTATTGGAGGAAGATCAATGTATTCGTTTCAAACTTACCAAAATATATATCACCATCATGAAAGAAAGAAAAGGACTAAAGAAATGTAGTGACATAATAAGTATGTATATAAATGTTGAAGATTATAGTATTGACTTTTACCTCTCTCTTATAGGCCGCATTATATTACTGAAACATTATGTATATTTTTGCACTATACTTTCTAACACTTTGGTAGATCTTATACCAAGTACAAGGTTTACTTGTGCTAGTAAGAGATAATTATTACTTTCACCATTTCATGCACTAAGTCATTCAATCATTTTATTTATTGGATATTTTTCTTGGCTAAGAAAAATCCCTATTTATAGGTTTATTAATATGGTTTCTCTTCATTATTTTCATACTTTTATAGACATACTTGATTCTCGGTAAAATTAGTACCACATGTACTTAAGTGCTTCATTTTTAAGTATTTCACTTTTATCATTTGATTAGAGAAATATAACTTCACTCTTCTTATATATGACGATGAATGAAAAATGTGTATGACCATGAATGAAAAATGTGTATATGGTTTATGGAGAACCCAAGACAAGCCCAAACATTTTAAATATGTGTGCTCTGTTGCCCTCACAAACTAACATAATTACAAACTATAGATGTTGAAAAGATTCTTACCACATAGTTGAAAGTTAAATTGCTTGAAAGCCTATTCAAGTTTCAGTAACCAAACTATATAAGATTATTTACTTCACCTAAAGCTCTACTAAATTCAATGGTCCAAAGCCTATTCTTCTAGTTTTGTTTGACCCTATGATATAATTCATGTCTTATTTACCTCTGTATGAACAAATGGTATTGTAAATCATATAACATATTAATTGTCATTATGGGCATTCAATAGTCTTACTTTGATCATTGTTATATTTATTCGCGCATTTTAGTAGATAATTGGCCACATCTACATGTGGTTCCAATGTAAACCAATTTTTTCTCCATTGTAACACTCCACCAAATGTGGGTATTTGGATAGTTTAACAAGGGGGTAGTGGTGTAATAAAAAAATAATGGCAAGATGATGAAGAAAGGCTTGGGTTTACATACATAGTATTTTAAGCCATGATATATTGCAAAGGAGTCAAGGTGTAAATATATTGGGCCTTATATCTACCAAGGTAATGACACATATGGTGAAGGATTAAGTTTAGAAAGGTGTATTGGTGTTTTGGTTGGTAATGGGACTAGTTTATTTATCAGTCCAATGGTGAAGAAGCCTCTTGAACATAAGATTGATACCATTTAAATGAAAGAGGCTAGTCCTTATGAAAGTGAAAGGTGGATTGATGTAAGAAAACAATTAAATTAACTGTATATTTTTGTGTCTATTTTTTAATTGTTAACATTGGTAAGCTAAATCTCAAATGGGATAAGGAAGAAATGATAGATGATGTGATAGGAGGAGAAGAATGGGATAAATAAGAATTGATGGATGATGGTATACTTATACCCCACTTTAGTGGGAGTATGATAAGAGCTAATACTTACGGTAAAATAAGAGATAGAAGGAAGAAAGAGATAAAAATGATTGCAGAAAATTGAAAATAGATAAGAATGACTAAGTCTAAGGACTTAAGCCCCCAAAATAAGGATCTTAATTGTACATACATGCATGAAAGAAAACACATTAAAATCAAAGTAGTTAGTACTAAAAGAAAACTTTAAATCAACTAGTGAAAGAGACCTTGCTCAAATAACATCTTTGTATCCCTACTACTTCTTCAATTCCAGACACAATTAACAATGCTCATTCCAAGCCTCTTAATCTAGGGGGATTAGAGTGTGTTTGGATTTTTAATTCATCAAAAGGGTGAAGAGATTTTATACCTATAAATTTTATCCACAAATAAGGAGGCTTAATTTGGTGTTTGGTTCATTACTTGAAGTTTCTTTCTATTGAATAAATTTTTAGGTTTGGCATTTTGATTCAATAAAAGAAGTGAAGAGCATAGGCCTACTACCAAATCCAACAAACAATAATAGGTCCCCTAATTATGATAGATTTTACAATTGAGAATGTCACAATATAAGCCAAAACATAGGGTTTAGGTATATCATTTTGAAGCTAGCAAAGTCTAGGCACATTTTTTATTTTATTTATTTGCATTTTTACTCATCTAGTGGCTGGAGATCTAGATCCTAATCCCCTTTTATAAACATTAGTCCATCACAAGCAAGGAAAATGTAAAGAAAATAAAAAAAAATCCTTTTTCAAAATTGATCAAAATTTTATTAACTGAGTAACCCAGAGTTGGAAACCCAGAGGTGGAAGAGGGTGAGACAGTCACCCCTCTGGAGAATGAAATGGTGCTCCCTAAACCTAAGGGTCCTAAATCCCCTTCGATGGTGGTGTCATTGGAGAACCCCCAGGTGAATACCACAGAGAGAAGTGTGGTCAGTCCTGTTGAGGTAGAACAACCTGCCATTATGGTCTCACTCGAGCTAAAGTCCCCTAAGGCTACTAATAAACTTCCTCTACAACCAGAGGAAAAGAACTACCCTTCCTCACCCAGTTCACTAGGTGAAGATCGATGTGGGGAGGATGATGGTGGAGAATGGAAAACACAACAAAAGAAACCTAAGCCCAAAAAGGATGATGTGGGGTTGGAAACACCTAGAGGGAGGCCATCAGAACATGCCAGGAGATCAAGAGTGACTACAAGGGATGTTGCATCAGGTAGGTAGAAAAACTTAGAATCAAGTTTTAAAAATAAGAAACGATTTGTCTTTCATGGAATGTTAGAGGTCTTAACAACCCCCTCAAGCAAAGTGCTGTTAAACAATACATTTTTTGATCATAAGCTAGATATTCTGCTTATCCAATAAGTCAAGATGTCTTTCAATAAATTTTCCTCCCTGGCTAGTAGTCTCTAGCCAAGTGCTGAGTAATTCTACTCTGAAGCCTTGGGTGCTTCCGGAGGTATTGCCACTCTCTGGAACCCCAACATTGTTTTTGGTGAATCACTTTCCTTCTCACTAAACTTCCTTGTTGTTACCTTTAGGAAAAAATAGCTGGTTTGGCACTTGATCAATATATATACACCTAATACCTAGACTGGCAGATTGTCCCTTTGGAAAGATATTATCTATTGTATGGATCAGGAAACTGGTGCAGGAGCACACTTAGGCTAACTTCCATAGTTTTGATATTTTGGCTTGTATCTAAAATTGTCCAAGTTAGAGTAGTGTGAGTTTTTTTTAGACCTTAGAAGGTCATTGCATTCTAGACTAGGTGAGTTAGTCATTAGGACTAAGGTCAGCAATTAGTCATTGTTAGTAGTTTTTAAATTTCTTAGTCTTAGAAGCTTATAAAAGGTTGGATTAGAGTCTTAAATGTGTTCTAAACACATGAATGATGTTAGAAAGATGCCATGAGGCATTTAATGGAGTTGGTTCCTCAAGATGTAGGAGTTAGAGGTCCTAAGAAGTAGGATGATGGCATAAATACAAAGATGCCAAATGTTGTTACAATGTTGTCATGACAACATTTGCAATAATGGAAAATGTTGCATGCAACTTGGTTACATAGGATCCCCTAGAAGATAGGAGTGGGAGATAGACCAAAATGCCCTAAAAACATGGTAAATGGCATCTAATTTCATGGAAAGCTCGAATGTCAAAAAAAATAGATCATTGTAACAAGTTTGTGTAATGAGAAGATAGCTTTGTAAACTCTATTTTGTGAAGAACGCGAGCATTTTAGTGTGATAGTGATACTAGATGGATTGCATGTTCTAAATTAGTGGTAGAATAGTGTTCATAGGAATTTTATCAAACTTTTTCATTTTGGTAGCAAGTTGATTGGAGTTGTTTAATTGTCTTGAATAAATTGTTTAAGTTTTAGTAGTTTTCCTGGTCCTGTCCTGACCAGTATGTCATTTCATGGTTCCCCCATGAAATCTAACCATGGGATCTTCCTAAGGGTACATGAATATTTTATCTGAGCCATTAGTCTATACATATCTAGGATTAGGAGTTATGAGGAGATGGATAGCTATTTTTAGTACCAAGTCCTAAGCGAGTAGATAGTGCTCGGTTAGAGGTTTGAAGATGAAGAATTGAAGATTTCTTGTAGGGTATTGACGTACAGTATGAAACAAGTACAATTACAGGTGGGATATAGTCATATCCTAACATTTTATGAGGATTTTGGTCATACCAATCCATTAGAGTGAGTTTTTAACAAGTATTCAAACTAGTCCTAAGAAATAGGTCTTTTAGCCCTGTTAGGCCTATAATATAGGAATCCTATGTACAGATGACCTAGGAGTCTAAAATTTGTAGAATCCTTTGTAAAATAAAAAAGGGTATCCAAATCTCTAATTAGTTTGGTAAGTTTTTTGAGAAGTTTGGTCAAGAAGTGACAAAAGGTCTCTGCATAAGGCTACAAGGAAATAGGCCTAATTAGGCCTCCACAAGGTGAAGTCTTGGACCCGATAAGGAAAGGCTTGAAGATCCTTCTAAATGGATCCAAATGAAAGAGATATGAATTTAAAAGAAGCATTAGACATCCCTGCAATGAATTTCATGAATGGAGAGAAGTTGGCACTTAAATCCTTCTAAGTGCAGGAGAAGAAGTGAAGTATCTACATAGTGTTAGTCCTTCAAGGTGAAGCACAAGGTGTTAGGCTCTTGGAGAGGAGATAGATAAGGAATTATTTAATCATCTAAGCCTTTGGAAGATCCCATAGGAGAATTGGATCATTGATAAAGACAAGCTAGGTCTCTTAGTAGTTGTGCAAGCAAGTCTTGGAACACTCACATCATATTGGTATCAGAGCTTGATTTGATCAGGCTTGTGGTTGATGTTGTAGCCTACCAAATTAGTGGGAGAGAATAAATATTTTGAGTTAGGAGAAGCTAAATCAATGGTGACTAAAGCTGAGATAGCCAAGAAAGTGGAAGAACAAGAAGAGAATAGCAAGTTGCTAAGAGAAAGATTAGCTCAAATGGAGCAGCTCTTGGGTGAAGTCCAAGACAAAGATGATAAGGTCAAAGATAAAATTAATTAAAAGGAAGAGAAAGAAGGAAGGGAAAAGGAATTAGAATTGGAAGAGGAAGCTCCAACACTTGACCCTGTTCTTCTTGAAGAACCCTTCTTTAAGGCACTAAAGGCCTTAAGTGGCAATGCTTTGGAGGGAGTGCAACTATTCAGTGGACAAATGGATGTAGATTCAATCATGGATTTGATAGAAAGAATTGAGAATCACTTTGAATCTGATGGAATCTTAGAGGCCCAAAAAGTCATGGTGGCCAAGTCAAGGTTGAGAGGTTTAGCTCTCACATGGTGGAAGTTTGTACAGAATGAAAGAGAAAAAGATGGAAAGGGTCCTATAGTTACATGGAAGGGCATGGTAACTAAAGTGAAGCAGGCATACCTTCCTAATGATTATGAAGTTTAGCTACATAGGAGGAGACACAATCTTAGACAAAAAGATTTGGATGTCCAAGCATACACCGAGGAGTTCCAAAAGTTATGCTTAAGATCAAAAGTGGTTGAGGATGAAAGCATCAAGATAGCAAGGTATTTGAATGGAATCAAATGGTCTATTCAAGAAGACATGAGTCTTGTGAACTTCAAAACCATCTGCCAATGTTATCAAATGGCCTTGAAGATTGAGGAGAAAAGAAAAAGGAAGCAAGAACAAACCTCCAAGAGTAGAGGTAAAGGAAAAGATAGTAGAGGGAAAAGAGGCGGCTATGGTGGAAGGAGTTCAGAGTCAAAGGCTCAAGGAGACATCAAATTCAGTGAGCAGCAAGAAGGAAGCTCTAGTAGAGGTGGCAGAGGAAGGAACTCTAGCTTTAGAGGAAGAAGTGGTGGAAAAGGAAGAGGAAACTACTTTTCCAATATGAAATTCTATCATTGCAATCAAATGGGACACCCTTCCTATAGGTGTCCAGAGAAGGGTTGTACTTCTCAAGGAGGTGATAAGAGAACTAGTCTAGTTCATTATGAGATAAATGTAGTAGAGAAACATTCTAAAGTACCATTGACTTCAGAGGAAGGTGAGAACCTCATGATGCAGAGAACTTTAATCAAGGAGCCAGTGAAAGAAGAGCCAAGCCAAAGAAGGTCCCTATTTAGGATAAAGTGCAAGATGATGGGGAAATTATGTAGAGTCATCAGTGAATCAAGGTCTATTGACAATATTGTGTTAGAGGAAGTAGTCAACAAGCTGAAGTTGACAAGGATACCCCACACCAATCCTTACATGGTCACATGGCTCAATAAAGGCCAACATGTGTTAGTAAATGAACAAGCATGGGTGGAGTTCTCAATTGGAAGGTACAAGGATAAATTTTTGTGTGATGTGTTGCCTATGGATGCATGTCACTTTCTTCTAGGTAGACCATGGCAATTTGACCGCCAAGGTATGCATGATGGAGGGAAGAACTCCTATACATTCAAGAAAGATAACGTGACTTTCAAAATTCAATCACTATTGGAGGATGCAGAGGTGAAGACAATAGGTCTTAATATGCTCATTGTTGGTGAAAAATAGTTCTTAGAAGCCATGGAAGAGAGTGAAGGTGTAGGCTTTGCATTGGTGTTAAGACCAAGAGAAATAGATGAAGGTAAGGCAACCAAGAAGAAAAAGTTACCAAAGGAGTTGCAAAGCATGCTGCAGACTTATGAAGGTATAGTAAGTGATGGAAAACCATAAAAATTACCCCCTAAAAGATCCATAAGTCATAGGATAGACTTGATACCAGGAGCTACCCTACCTAATAAGGAAGCCTACAAGATGACCTCTCAACAAAATGAGGAAATTTCTAGACAAATACAAGAACTCCTAAACCAAGGTCTTATTAGGAAGAGAATTAGTCCATGTGTCGTACCCACTATCCTTGCACCTAAGAAAGGATGAACTTGGAGGCTTTGCACTGATTCAAGGGCTATCAATAGGATAACCATAAGGTATAGGTTCCCTATTCCTAGGATTGAAGACCTAATGGATTATCTAGGTGAAGCCAAGTACTATAGCAAGATAGAATTGAAGAGTGGCTATCACCAAATAAGAATACATGAAGGAGATAAGTGGAAAATAGCCTTCAAAACCATGAAGGTTTGTATGAATGGCTTGTCATGCCATTTGTATTATCCAATGCCCCCTCCACATTCATGAGGCTCATGAATGAAGTCCTCAAAGACTACATTGGCAAGTTTGTAGTAGTATATCTAGATGATATAATGATTTATAAAAAAATAAGAGGTGAGCACCTAGAACATATTGAGACTATTTTCAAGAAGCTACATGATGAGAAGTTGATGATCAACTTGGAAAAGAGTGAGTTCATCAAGACTGAGCTAGTGTACCTTGGATTTGTTCTATCACATAGTAATATGAAAATGGACAAGAGTAAAGTGGAAGCCATCATAAATTAGCCTACTCTAAGGACACCAAAAAAGGTAAGGAGTTTTCATGGCCTTTCTCAATACTATAGGAAGTTCATAAGCCAATATAGTTCTATTTGTGCTCCTATGTTGGATACTATTAAAGGAGGTATGAAAACTAAGTTTGTGTGGAATGAGCAAGATAACAAGAGCTTTGAGTTTTTGAAGGAAAAGATAGCTACCCAACCTATTTTAGTATTTCCAAGCTTTGAGAAGCTATTCATCATTGAGTGTGATGCAAGCAATATGGCTATTGGAGCTATTTTAAGCCAAGAGGGTAGACCAGTGGCTTTTCATTTAGAAAAGTTAAGTGAAGCCAAGAAGAAGTACTCTTCTTATGACCTTGAGATGTATGCATTGGTTCAAGCTCTAAGGAAGTGGAGGCACTATTTTCTTCCCAAGGAATTGATAGTGTATTCAGACAACCAAGCACTTAGTTTCCTAAATTCACAAGAGAAGTTGAGTCACAAGCACACGAAGTGGGTTGAATACCTGCAAGCTTACACCTTTAATATCAAGCACAAGAAAGGAGTACTCAAAAAGGTGGTAGATGCTTTGAGTAGGAGAGCTCTTAACATCCAAGAAATTCAGTTGAAGAGCATGGGGATAGATCACTTCAAAGATCTATATGCTGATGATAAATATTTTATAGACATTTACAAGGTATGTGCTGAATACAAAAATCATTTTCATAGTCAATATGCTGAATACACTTTGGAAAGTGATCTCTTGTTTAAGGGAAATCAATTATGTGTTCCTAGAGGCTCCATTAGAGAGAATTTGATTCAATAAAAGCATAATGGTGCATTGAGTGGGCACTTTGGGATCACTAAGACTCAAGAACTTATTCAAAGGTTCTAATATTGGCCAAGGATGAACCTTGATGTTAGGAGGTATGTGGAAAGTTGTATAGTGTGTCAGAAGGCCAAGGGAACTTCTTCAAATGCAGGCCTCTATCAACCACTACCTATTCCTACTAGGCCATGGGAATGCTTGAGTATGGATTTTGTAGTTGGGTTACCCAACATAAGACAAGGCATGGATAGTTTTTATGTAGTTGTGGACAGATTCAACAAGATGGTTTACTTTGTGCCATTCAAGACAACTAACGATGCTAGTCAAATAGCCTCTCTTTTCTTCAAGGAGATAGTAAGAATCCATGGGTTACCTATAAGTATTGTGTCAGATAGAGACACCAAGTTTATGAGTCATTTTTAGAAGACTCTTTGGCAGAGATTGGGAACTAATTCATCATTTGGATCTGCATACCATCCTCAAACTGATGGTTAGACTGAAGTGGTAAATAGAAGCCTTGGAAATATATTAAGGTGCTTGACCGAGGAGTATGGTCAACAATGGGGGGTGGTCCCACAATAGTGTGTCCCACTTTTTTAGACATGCTGATTTTTGCTGAAATAACACATTTTTAATAAAATATGATGATTTAAGCCTTGAGAGGTTCCATTTGAAGGAATTAATTATAAGTGGTTAGTTCAAAGCTTCTTAGATTAAAAAATATTGATATAAAATCTATACTCCTCATTCATACCTATAATGGAGTCTCCTTCGCACCTATTAAAATGCTGACAAAAAATCACTTCAACTTTATGTTTTGGCAAATCAAATGAATCCATTTGAAAGACCTATCTATGTAGTATGATGCTATTGGAAACAAGATTTCTAATGAATATTATTCTAATACATATTGAGTTCATTATCACTTTTAAATATTACTTTAACTAAACATAGGTTGTTTGGTCATTCAACAAGCTATCTCTTCAAGACTTCAAGAAAAATAGTAAATTACAAAAACAAAATTATGAAAAATATGTAGGAAAACAATATTTGTGTTACCTTTCTATAAAAAAAAGAAAAAAAGAATTTTGATATACATAGATCAAGTTAGAACGATCCAAGTGACCTTATGTCTAAATTACAGTTACTCTCACTTTAGAACTTAATAAACTATGAAATACTGACCCAAAATGAATGAAACCAATTGCATCCTTTATATATTGAAGTTAAAAATATAATCTCAAAATAATTACATCATTATCATATTTCAAAAAAATGTTATGTTGATCCAAGTGACAGTAACTCCTAAAAAACACAGTTTTTCACACAAACCACTTTTTGAAGGATAAGGAAAAATGAACTTAAATGAATTTTTTTTTATAAAAATATATATTTAGAAACTAGAAAGAAAATTCTAAAAGACTCTAGCTTACATCATCTTCAAATTCCTAATAGTTTCGTGGCAATAGGTTTTTGCAAGTGATGTTTTTTCTTAGAATGTTGATATCCATGTCAAAGTTGGCCAAAAAGTGGGACACACTATTGTGGGATCATCCTGGGATCAGTTGATTGGCCAAGCTAAGTATGCATATAATGATACTATAAATAGATCCACAAGGAAGAGTCCCTTTGAGATAGTATATGGAATACATCCTAGAGGAGTCTATGAGCTAAGAGACTTAAAGGATGGAGTGATGGGAAGTGGATATGCTGATGACTTTGCTTATGCAATGCAGGAGATACATGATATAGTTAGGAAGAATTTGATAGAGAACACCATGAAGCATAAGACTAAGGTGGATGAGAGTAGAAGAGAATTTTAGTTAAATGTGGGAGACTTGGTGATGATACATCTAAATAAGTCTATACTACTAAAGGGAGTCCCTCACAAGTTGAAGATGAGGAGGATAGGTCCATGTCCTATCTTGGCAAAGTATGGTAACAATGTTTTTAGAGTGGAGCTACCGAAATATAGTGGATTGTCCCCTGTCTTTAATATTACAGACTTGGTTTCTTATAAAGGACCACCACCAGACATGGATCAAAGCCTCAATGAAGTCATCCAAGATGTGGATGCACTCCAACTACCTTCAGCTACAGTCAAGAAGGTTGACAACATACTGGATACCAGGGTCTACAAAAAGACTAGAACCAAGGAATATAAGGAACACTTAATCAAGTGGCATGGTCAATCAGATGCTAATGTAGTATGGGTTAAAGAATCAAAGTTTAAAAATATTGGGATTGATCCCACTGTACTCAATCCAAGGGTGGATTGAAATCTATTTTTTGGGGAGGATGGTGCAGGAGCACACCTAGGCTAACCTCCATAGTTGTGATACTTTGGCTTGTATCTGAGATTAGCCAAGTTAGAGTAGTGTGATTTTTTTTAGACCTTATAAGGTCATTGCATTATAGACTAGGTGAGTTATTCATTAGGACTAAGGTCACCAATTAGTCATTGTTAGTAGTTTTTAAATTTCTTAGTCTTAGAAGCTTAAAGGTTGGATTAGAGTCTTAAATGTGTTCTAAACACATGAATGATGTTAGAAAGATGCCACGAGGACATTAATGGAGTTGGTTCCTTAAGATATAGGAGTTAGAGGTACTAAGAAGTAGGATGATGGCATCAATACAAAGATGCCAAATGTTGTTACAAAGTTGTAATGACAACATTTGTAATAATGGAAAATGTTGCATGCAACTCAGTTACATAGGATCCCTAGAAGATAGGAGTGGGAGATCCACCAACATGGCCTAAAAAAATGGTAAATGGCATCTAATGTCATGGAAGGCTCAAATCTAAAAAAAAAGAGATCGTTGTAACAAGTTTGTGTAATGAGAAGATAGCTCTGCAACTCTGTTTTGTGAAGAACCTGAGCATTTCAGTGTGACAGTGATAGTATATGGATTTCATGTTCTAAATTAGAGGTAGAATAGTTTTCATAGGAATTTTATAAGACTTTTTAATTTTGGTAGCAAGTTGATTGGAGTTGTTTTATTGTCTTGAATAAATTGTTTAAGTTTTAGTAGTTTTCCTGGTCCTATCTTGACCATTCTGTCATTTCATGGCTCCCCCATGAAATATAACCATGGGATATTCCTAAGGGTAGGTGAATATGTTATGGGAGCCATTAGTATATACATATCTAGGATTAGGAGTTATGAGGAGATGGATAGCTATTTTTAGTACCAAGCCCTAGGTGAGTAGATAGTGCCCGGTTAGAGGTTTGAAGATGAGGAATTGAAGATTTCTTGTAGGGTATTGAGGTAAAATACATAAAAATTAAAATTAAAAGTGGAATATAGTCATATCCTAAAATTTTATGAGGATTTTGATCATACCAATCCATTAGAGTGATTTTTTAACAAGTATTCAGACTAGTCCTAAGAAATAGGTCTTTTAGCCCTATTAGGCCTAGAATATAGGAATCCTGTGTACGGATGACCTAGGAGTCTAAAATTTGTAGAATCCTTTGTAAAATAAAAAAGGGTATCCAAATATCTAATTATTTTGGTAAGTGTTTTGAGAAGTTTGGTCAAGAAGTGACAAAAGGTCTCTGCAAAAGGCTACAAGGAAATAGGCCTAATTAGGCCTCCACAAGGTGAAGTCTTGAACCCGATAAGGAAAGGCTTGAAGATCCTTCTAAATGGATCCAAATGGAAGAGATATGAATTTAAACAAAGCATTAGACATCCCTGCAATAAATTTAATGAATGGAGAGAAGTTGGCACTTAGATCCTTCTTAGTGTAGGAGAAGAAGTGAAGTATCTACATGGTGTTAGTCCTTCAAGGTGAAGCACAAAGTGTTAGGCTCTTGGAGAGAAGCTAGTTAAGGCATTAGTTAATCATCTAAGCCTTTGGAAGATCCCATAGGAGAATTGGATCATTGATAGAGACAAGCTAGGTCTCTTATTAGTTGTCCAAGTAAACCTTGGAACACTCACATCATAAACTTTTGCTAATTATATGGTGGTTGGAAACTTTAACAACCCTCTTTACCCCTCGAAAAAGTGTGGAGGCTTAATGGACTACTCTGATAGTATGGGGGACCTTGGAGAATTTATCTCCTACTTTGGTCTCTTGGACATTGATCTGAAAGGAAAACCCTTCACTTGGTCCAACAATAGGAAGGGCTCCCATCTCATCCAAGTGCAGCTAGACTGAGTCCTGGCCACCTCCTTGTAGGACTTGTGCTTTACCTCCACTTTGTCCTCCCCTCCCAAAACTACCTCTGATCATAACCCCCTCCTCCTTTACTAGTTTGACTCCCCTAATATTGGTTTGACCCCTTTCATATTTGAGATTATGTAGTGCTCACACCCCTCCTTTAGGGACCAAGTGAAATCCTGGTGGGCCACTCCTACCAAAGGCACTGCCATGTTCAGGATTGCCCATAAATTAGAAATCATTAGAAAAGAGAGGTTAAGGGTTGGAGTAAACATAATTTTGGTGACTTTTATAAGGAGAAGAAAGAGCTTATGGGGACTTTGGACTCCCTCCAAGCGCTGGCCACAGGGAATATTTACCCCTAGTTGCAAATGGAAGAAGAAAAGGCTAGACACAAGTGGCAAGAAGCTCTGAGAAGAGAGGAAATCTACTAGAAGTAGAGATCTAGGATCTAGTGGCTTACTGAAGGAGACATAAATATGACCTTCTTTCATAGATCTTCCAACATTAATAAAAGAAGAAACACCATTAACACAATTAGGGATGATAGAGGGAATGAAGTTACTAAGCAGGAAAAAATCAACTAGGTGGTGGCCAACTACTTTAGGGGATTATACTCTAATGCTAGACAAATGTGCCCGGTCAATGTGAAAAATCAGCTCCTAGAACACATCTAATGTACTGTTACTCACAATGATAATGATCATCTTACCCAATGTGTTTCTGATGAGGAAGTCAAAGAAGCTGTCTTTGCTATGGGTGCCTATAAAGATCTGAGACCTGATGGTTTCCCCTAGCTTTTTTTCAAGAATATTGGGATATTGTTGGATTAGAAGTTTCCCGTGCTGCCAGAGACTTCTTCAGAATGGGGTGATTGCTAAAGCACCATAACAAGATCTATATTGTGTTGGTCCCTAAGAATGACAACCCTACCTCTATGCTAGACTTCAGGCCTATCAGTCTATGTAAAACATTTTATAAGATCCTCACTAAGATCTTGGTCAAAAGAATGAAGCCCCTCCTAGACAAACTAATCAGTCCTACTCAGAAAGGTTTTATTTTGGGAAGGAAAATCCTAGATGCAGCCATATCCACTCCATGGACAGGAGAAAAGTACCAGGTATGGATTTCAAAATTGATATCTCTAAGGCTTATGATAAGGTTAATTGTTCCTTCCTTAAAAAATCCTTAGTAGAATGGGCTTTAATGAAAATGTTATCCATATTATTCAATAATGTATGCAAACTATTAGCTTCTTTGTTATGATCAATGGCTCCTCAGGAGGCTTCTTTCAACCTGAAAAAGGTCTTCGGCAGGGTGACCCTCTCTGCCCCTATTTATTTATTATGGTGGCTGAGGTCCTCAATAGGAATCTGACTATGCTCTCTTCCACGAGAAGAATAAAAGGAATCAAACTGGCTTCCACTCTGCAACAAGTTGTTTTGGAACAATTTATGGATTATACTTTACTCTTTGGGTACTCATCGATTATTGAAGTTAGGCAGTGGAAGTACCTATTGGAGAACTATGCTCTAGCCTTGAGACAGTGCATCAACTATTAGAAAAGTAGACTTTTTTTCTTCAACACCCACATTGAGGCCCAATCCAGAGTGCTTCAAATTTTGGGCTATCAATCAGCTTTTCTCCCCTCTACCTACCTAGGCCTCTCTCTCAATATCAAAGAGGTCTCCCAAGAATTGTAGAATTCCATCCTAGAAAGAACTTAGAAAAAGATTTCTGGATGGAAAGGGAAGATTATGAGCAACACTAGTAAACTTTAGATGGTCACTTCTACTCTCCAGGGGATTCCTGTCTACTTCCTATCCTTATTCAAGATCAAAAGCAACATGGTAGACATGCTGGAAAAGATACAAAGAAATTTTCTATGGGAAGGCTCTAAAGAGAAGAAGAGGACATCCTTAGTCAATTGGGAAATGGTGTGCCTTCCTAAATGGTTAGGCAGTCTGGGCCTTAGGTGAATTGACTAGCTAAATAGGGCCCTCACCACGAAAGTGGCTTGGAAGCTCATTGGAAGGAAAGTGGATTGGTGCAAGATAATGGAAGCTAAGTACCTTCAAGGGAACCCTTATGGGATGATGTACTAGGATAAAGACCTTACCAATGGTTCCAAACTCTGGGATAACATCTACAAATGCAAAACCATGCTATCTAAAGGTGTCTTCTGGCAACTCGGGGATGGGAGATCCATCTAGTTCTGGCATGACTCTTGGATCTAGAACTGCACTACCATGGGAAGAAGGTTTGGCCCCCTCACAAACTACCTCAGGCCTACCCTTGGTAAAAAAAACCTTCAACTACATGTGTAAAGGGAGATGGAAGGATATAGCCCTTTTGGTAAGGGATAGACTAGAATTAGAGCACTTGGCTAAAGAGCTTATGGAAATATTCAAGAATGTCAAGATTCCTAGGATTGTTGTCCAGGACTCCATCATTTGGGCTCCCACCCACGAAGGAACTTTCTTGGTCAAGACTGCTCACAACCTTCTCCTGAAGGAAGAGAATAATTTGGGAGATTAGAATAAGGTGTGGAACCCAAACCTTACTTTGAAAATCAATTTCTTCTGGTGGACACTTATGCATGGTAAGGTCTTAACTCATGACAACCTCATAAGAAGAGGATTCTCCCTGGCTAATAGATGTGTCCTCTGCAAGAAGGAGGAGGAAACTGTGAACCACCTATTCATACACTATGAATACTCTGCTAGTATTTGGTAGGGAGTTATTGGAAAATTGGGGGTCCCCTAGGTCCTGGGAGATGATGTCCACTAGTTCACTAGTTGGAGATCCCCCTCCAATCACCCTCTCCTCTAGCTCCTATGGTGGCTTCTTCCCCCACACATCTGCTGGACTATTTAGAAAGAAAGAAACAACAGGATCTTCAGGGAGATGGATTCCCCACCTAAGGCATCTCTTCATTTGGGCACCAAGATCCTATGTGAGAATGCTAGCTTGGCTAAATGGAAACTCCCCTTGGCACCCCCCTTAGCATGGGAGATTAAAATAGCTGATAATTGAAACTTGTTGACTGACTTCACTAGGTTCGACAACTCTAAGTTCATGGCTTAGAATTCTAATCGATGGGTTGCCCCGCCCATTGGCTGGACCAAATTAAACTTTTATGGGGTGGTGAATAACCTTACCTAGGGTGGGGGTGGTGTACTAAGAGACCACAATGGTGCTTTCCTCTTGGCTTACACTGGGCCGCTAAAAAATAGTATTATCAATCAAGGTGAAGGCACGACTCTTCTATGGGTTATAAAATTTTCCATCTCCATGAATATCAGGATGTTGATGGTCGAGGGGTATTCCAAAGTGTTTGTGGAGGCCATTAAAGGTAGGTTGAATGTGGGATGATGGGTGAACACCATAGTGGTAGAAATTTGGGAGCTTCTCAACAACCTCCAAAACATGACTATTTCCCATACCTACAAGGAAGGTAACACAGTGGTGGATTATATGGCTATCATTGGGTTAAAGAAAGCTAGGCTTGTTAAATGAGAGGAGAGTAGTGAGATACAAAAGGAGACCCAATAGATGATTGGGCAGGAAAATTATGACACCAACAATGTTTAAAATGAGTCAAGTTATCACCAATATTGCTAAGTGCCCCATCTTGATTACATGCTGGCTTAATTTGATGATTACTATAGTTATGACTATGTATGCAAAAAATATTATAAAGGTTCATAATTTCCTTTTACATGAGCACATGTGGAAGGATAGCTGTTCGCATCAGTAGGTAATTTTGATTACCAAGGATACTTATGAAAAATATGGCTTAATTTCTAATTATTATGCCTAGAGATCCAATGGATTTTTTCATACAAAGCTTGACTACCTAGAAAACACCTAGCCCCTACCTTTTATGAACAAAATTCTCATAAAATGGTTAACTCAAAAAGCCCTATTTTATGGCCTGGTTTGCAAAGCTTGAATCTGCAACTTTCAGAAGACTTCTGTAGTGGAAACTAGTTTGGCTGATATGGGTGGCAAAACTTTGCGCATAGAGTCAGATAAAATCGAAAAGGAATTCACCTCAGACCCCTTGGTGACTCACTACTACAAAGAAAGTGGCATCTGGGGCTTTATGGAGAGCATGAAGGGAGGCCATGATGAGCAAATATCCAAATAGTTTGTGTCCTCTTGGAGCAACAAGAAGGTTTCGGTTGGGGGCATACACTTTCAAATAAATGGGGAGGTCATTGCTAAAGTGATAGGACTATGAACGGAGGATGGAAAGTATAAAAAAAATAGTTGGATGCTGGACATTACCAATCTCAATCAGTTCTTCGGGCCAGGTGAAAAGCTAGTGAAAAAGTCTGGGGGATTCAACCGTGAGTTGCTCCCTGAGTTTTGGCCCAAGGTGTGTCACATTATTATGAAATAATTCACTCTTGAGGGTAAATTTACTTTGTTTTATTATTATCATCTACCATTCCTCAACCACATCAGAAATAGAGACCTCATTTCCATCCTGTTCTACCTCCTCCACTCGCTAGAAAGCAACATCCTGGATATTAAAGAGAACAAGAATCCTGAAAAGATGAGTCCCATCCTTCACCAGGGCCTCTTTCTCTATCTGTACAACTTTCATAAAGCCATTTTCCATTTGTCCCAACCCCCCCCTATTATTAAGAATGTCATCCAGGATGCTTCTCCTTTGAGAGCCAATAACCCCTCTCAGTCCCCATCCCAGTCCATCAAGGAGATCTAGGAGATTGACCTTTTCTTGAATGATGGTAAAAGCTAAAAGATATGTGTGAGGAACCCCTTTAAAAGGGAGAAGGACTTAGAGGAATCTCATGTCTTTGAGTCCATGGAAGTTAAGGATAAGATGACAGTTGACAACACCCCAGAAATTGAGAGGAAGCCAAAAAATGAAGGAACTTGGGCAACAAGGTTGAGTTGGAAGTGGATTTGGGGGGTACAGTCTGACGTTCTAATAGAATTGCCAAGGAGAGATGCAAAAGAAGACTCAAGAAAATGACTTCTACTAGCAAGTCCCGTTCGGAGGATATGTACACCTCTATCTCCTTTGGTTTGATTGAGGGCTCCTCGATGGAATACTTGAGATCACCTAGGTCTGGCAGTGTTCCCCCTTGAATCCCCTGCTAGTGATGGATGATATGCCTCGTAGCAATACCCCCTCTCACCCTCTCCCCACACCCAGTAGACCAAATGCCCTCGTGCTGAGCACACTACTGTGGTGATGGATGAGAATGGCAGGTTTAAAGGCTCCCTCAAATAGAAGTTCAATGAGTTGGATAATGAGATCTTTGGCCTTAAATAGGACATGAGAGAAATCAAAGTCCAGGTCGCTAATTCAAAAAAATTTTCCCTCAAAGTCATGCACTAATGCACTCGTCGGCTATGACCCTATGCAACATGTAGGAGAAGATGGCTGGAGGTAAATTGGAAGTTGATGAGGATAATAGAGACCTCTTCCTATTTCTACAAGAAGAGTGGGCTGTGACCCTAATGTCTAAATGTCTGGGCTGGAGATCCTAGCTGCTGGTAGTGCCATGAGGTTTTTGTTTTGGTTCAGGCTTGTTGGCCCCAGGTCCCATATTTTTCTTTCCTATTTTATGGTTAAGTTTTTAAGACTCTAGTTTAGCCCTATGTGGCATGTTACTATTAATATGTTCTATATTGTTTGGGTTAGCTACTATGGTTCATTAATTTTGAAAAGGATCGTTAATTTTTTTTTTGATAGAGGCAGACTAGAAACTTTTTTCTGCTGACTTTCTATTGTTTTATTGCTGTGTGACTAGTGCTATTAATATGCTGTTAATGTTCTTCTAGTCTTTCTATACCACAGGCCAGCACCCTCTTGCTGCTTTTTCTATTAAAAACAATCCAATTAAGAGATACATATTTTGACTTATAAGCCTGAATTATTCTCACTAATTTTTTATATGCTAAATAATTTCTTGTGTTGATTCTTCCAAAATTGTATTTAAATGAATTCTATTTTCATTCCTCAATTTCTTCTTTGCTTGTGTTTCCTTCATTTGAACTCAGTTCTTTGGTTTTTGAACCTTTTTGTAATTTGTCATTAGAAAAACTGAAGAGTTGAATTTATTAAAATAACAAAATTTGTAATTTGAAATAAAATAGAATTACACACTACAAAATTGATGAGAATCATTACTATTTATATTCCTAAGTGCTACATAAAGTATTGAATGTGTTTTTAAAACTCTATAAAGAGATATTAAAATGATTAAACTTTTAAATGAGTTAAAAGACAAATTAAAGTGTTAGAAGGCCTCTGGCATTTGATGAGAGAAATAAGATAGAAGATAGAAGTTATTGCAAATGCATCAAAATGACACGCAAAGGCATCAAAAGGTTGATTATACGCACTAATCCATCTCGAAAATGCATTAAAATTCACTTCATATGTGTTATTTCTCCTATTAGATGCACTAATGTACCTACAAATTAGAAACTTGTGACATAAATTCAACCATTGAATTTATCAAAAATCATCAAAAAATGTTAGAATGAGACATGTTCCCCATGATAGGAACCATTTTGTGTATCAAAAATACCTTTATGAGATTAGTTTGTTAAAGAATCAACTCAAATTATGCAAATTCAACACTTAATCCTATTGAATTGAAAGAAATAACAAGAAGCATCTCATGGATCTCTATCTAAATAAGATAATGGATTTCTCTCAACTTAAGCATCATGAGAGAGAACTCGAGAATGAGAAATTGAAACTATGCTAAATGAAATTATAAAAATCTCTCTCAATTATGCTCAAATATGCTATGAATTCAAAACTAAATGCCTATAGTAATGATGCAATTAACAAAGGATGCTCATGGATACTTTACAACTCATTTTTTTTGCTATTTATAGATTCTCCCAAGGGTTAGGAGTAGAGTAAAGTTAACATGATCAATGTTTAGTCAAGTTGATAGTTTCAAATGATGAAATAAAGTAAATATTTTGGTTTCAAATATTGGAGAAAAGACACAAAATGAAGGTTCAAGACGCAACTCCAAGATGAGTGATGTAGAATTGATTTGGACTTGATCCATGTGAGCTCATTCTCTTATTCTCATTGGTTCATTTTATTTTGTCAACATGTGGTGGGTGAGAATAATAATAATTAATAATTGGTTTATTTTAGCCATGTCTACCCTTGAATGATTTGGATTTAAATTTAATTTAAACTATATAATTAATTAATTAAAATCAATTGCACAATTATTTTATCTTTTTGATTTATTTAATCCAATAGCTTTGATTTCAACTAATTCATGATTGTTTCCTTGATTTCTCACTTAAATTTTTCTTGACCATTTTTACGTGTATACAGTTCATGTTGTTAACATATTTCTCTTCCTTATGATTATACATTATATGTGATCTTCATGGTCGTAGAGGTGTATTTACAGAATCTAGTGTGGTTTTTATACTATGTTTTATTTTCATGGTTGTGGGAGTTAATGCACAACTATATATTTACATTTTGGTATTTGATTTGATTTTTATTTGTGAATGTCTCATGGTGATGAGAATTCATTAGATGTGTTAAATTCTGATCAGATTATATGACTTTTAATTTTCTTTTCAAAATCCAATTTATATATGATCTCTCAATATATATATATATATATATATATATATATATATATATATATATATATATATATATATATATATATAAGAGACATGTTAGTAGATAGACATGTCTCCATGTGGAGACATGTCTCTCTATTAACATGCCTCCCATCATACACATAAGCACATAGATTTACAACACAAACTCAAAATAAAGACACCCAACCAAGGCTCACACAATGGGTCTCTAAATGACCCAAAAATATGGGGTAAAGGTGGACCAAGTACTCATGAGGAGAAGTCAAAGCAGAATGAAATTTCACATGTCTTCCAAGAGAAAAAACTACATTTTCACTTCTCAACACAAACCCTCAAACATCACTTATGACCCCCAAAAGTATACACAACAAAATGGTATTATGGAGCTGATACATCCATGTTTATCCCTCTCCTCCATGAGGAGAAAATATATACTCAAGAGCTATCCAAAAATCCTCCACCCCTAAGGTTACTCTTCCCTCCCAAGGGTGAGTGTGCCTTGAGACTCCCATACACAAAATTCATAAAAAAAAATAAAGGAAAACATAATACATTCAGTATCTACATCCATGAATTTACATTACAAGCTCAGATTATCTTTCACTACCCTACTCAACACATATGCAATACAACAATGAAAAACACAAATAAAAATGGAGAGCATCACCAACCTAGATCCAAGCTTATAGAAATAATTTTAAGAGCTTCCCTTTGTCCAAGTCCTTACTCAGCTCATTTAGATGTCTCTTTTTAGAAATCTAATATGGGAAAGTGAGATAATAAGATGGGGGGGTGAATAAAATATCCACTACTCATTCCACTTTGACATAAATTCAATTTACTTATCATAAAAATGAAATTCAATACTAAAATAGATGTAGAAATCTAACTTCATCCATGAAATGAAACACATAACATAAATATTTTGGTTACCGAGAAACCCTTAAAAGGTAAAACTAGGATGGGGATGACACCCAAAAATATTCACTACTGCAGTATTAAAGTTTTCCTATTAGGGCTACAAAGTTTGATCACTTTCTGATGATCTAATCTATGAGAGGTCTGCCCTATTAAGA
The DNA here is from genome assembly GCA_027943335.1 of Chamaecyparis obtusa. Classification (NCBI taxonomy): domain Eukaryota; kingdom Viridiplantae; phylum Streptophyta; class Pinopsida; order Cupressales; family Cupressaceae; genus Chamaecyparis; species Chamaecyparis obtusa. The sequence continues at coordinate 1,674,608 of BSBK01004778.1, forward strand.
GCTTACAAAATTATATAATCTACCTTGATTAAAGGATTTAAAACTTACAAAAAATTAATCACTTGGTTAAGAGATTTACATAGGCTTGTGAGGACTACTCTATTAAGAGATTTACCTTGATTCACTTGCTAAAATATATCAGTACCTGATCCTTTGGTTTGCACTATGATTCTTATAATAGATCTTCTCCTTCCAATACTTGTTTGATCTCCTCAATCAAATATAGCTATGTTCTTCCCTTCACTGGTCACTCTGACTGATCTCTACCTATATAAAAAATACTTCTCTATTATGCGTACATGAGATCTCCTTCATTACATCCATCCACATACATCATTTTAGGGCTAATATCTCATCTTATATAGACATCTAATAAAACTCCTAGATCAAGATCAATGATCTAGATTCTCTACTTATGTCGCTTAAGCATTCCCTTTTTCTTATAGGTTACATGGCTTACATAGGGATTAATGATTATAAATACAAGGCATAAGCAAATCCTTGATTCCCTCAACAAACATTAAATATTGTATAGATGTTGGCCAAAATGGTTTACCTAAGTGTTTGTGCCATAACAAACACATATGTCAAAACTGGCTTTCTTGGCATATGAAGTCTCCGTTACTCAAAATTTATTGTTCCTCATATACTAGTGCTTGGAATTGACTCTTCTATACACTTGACTTAAAATGCTTGACGACTATTTAAGTACTTGGTGACCTATGGCTTTCTCAATAGTAACTACTGCTTGGTAACTAAACAAGTTCATTCATGAATAATCCTTTACAAGATGGCTCAATCATAATGATTTCCGACCAACATTGCCTAGAAATGACTAAGTGCTAGACACTAATGGACAACAAAACTTAGGGATCAACAATCTGTAAAGATAGAGTGTAATGCCCCTCCAACCCTATCAAGTCTTGGTTATGTTCACTTGAAATTAGGAAGGACTATATGTGAGAATGGTCCTTCTTGAGATGGTTTCTTAAACCGAACCTCTTCCAATGTACCATAACTTGATATTTTAATGTGAGAAATAATAATATTTACATTAGTATGTTCCTTTATGTCTTCATGTGTGTCAGTGATAGGATCACCTGATAGACCTATATGCTTTTATGTGAAATGCTCATTATTAATATTTATGTGTACATTAGGTTAATTGATTATAATCATTTAAGGGTTAGATGGGTTACATTCTCTAATAACATTACTTGGGATTAGACATGATTAATACATTTATGGTTATATGATTTGTTTATCTTGATTTTATAATGGGATATTTTGAGTACATGTCTGATGATTAAATGGGTTTGTGAAAGATAATAGATGATTTATAGTTACATGATTATGTTATGATACAATATAGAAAAGAGATTATTCTTGTACTAACCACCCTAATCCAATTATGCTTTGTTGATGTCACTATCTGATGTGAGTGTAGGATGAGGGGAGGTAGTCGTAGTTACTCCTATAGGAGGTCCACATGATGTCGCACTCTCCCTCCTTGTTTACAATTGTTTGTAAATATATATATATATATATATATATATATATATATATATATATATATATTGGTGTACTTGGTTGGTGTTGCAGGATGTAGGTACTAGGCATTGACTCCACCTAGCTACACAGGTCTGAGCGTGCCTTAAAAATCCTCAAATTATTGTTGTGTGGAGGTATTACCAAGATTACTCTCAAGGTTACCATGGAATTAGATTTCTATTTAGGAGATTACCCTAGTTGGGGAATTTGAATGCAATAGGTGATGTGGTCTTGTGATTTATGATTTGATGTCATTTTGTGATTTATGATGTGAATTAGATTTACCCTTGTTAGTATATATATATATATGTGTGTGTGTGTGTGTGTGTGTGTGTGTGTGTTATATTGATTATATGTTATATAGGTATGTGTATATGTGGGTGCACACACATATACCCATGCTTATATAAATAATAGTATTTGTATGTTTTTATTGATTGTGTAAATGGTTTGTTATTTAAAGTGAATTCAATAAATTTATTAATAATAATAATAAAAAGAAAGGTTATTTGTATTAAAACTAGCAATCTAGGAGGGAGTCGAACTCGAGACCTCCTAGAAGTTAGGCTAGTTAGTTTCCATGTGTGCTATGTGTTTTCCTTGATAGTTAATTATTGAGTTTTCTTGTTATGGTTTTATTTTGAGACTATTTTAATTAAATTTATTAAAACATTGATTAAGTCTTTTACAGGAATGATTTATTGATTATTCAACAAACTATGGAAGTTGGAGAAGTTGCTTCCCATAAAGCAACTCCTTCAACCGCATAGTTGGATGATAAATATTTGCTTCTTTTATGCGAAGAAAAAGGGGGAGTTTTAGGAAAATTTTGGGAGGATTTTTGCAGTGATTTTTTTGGAAAATTTATTAGAGTTTTTCTATGAGTTTGAGAGTTCTTCAGTTTGGAAGGGAAGCATGTGTGGTTTGTTTGAAGTTTGAATGCTAGAGGAATGTTTTAGGAGAATATCTACACAAGGCTGGAAAGTTTGCAGAGAGTCTCCAACCAAGGGAAGACGATTCTCTGCAGGACCCCAGGTAGGGTCTAAACTGGGATGAATCTTCATTCTTCCCATGTGAATGATTATGTATATGAATGATACGTTACTCGATGAGAATATGATTGTTTACTTTTGTTTGAAAATGAGAACTATATATATGTTTTGATTTTTTGTGTATTTGAAATATGTTTCCGGGAAGTGATTTTTATGAATGCTTGTATGTTCACTATGGTGAAATCTTCCTGGGAGGGTAGAAGTAGTTTTGATCATGTAGGATAGTGTATTATATTGTTATTGAATGTATTATGAATGCTTCTAGAATTTAGAACTGTTATTTCAACCCTACTAGTTCATAACTATTTTTGCACCACCTTTCTTTGTCTAGATCTAGAACATATTTATTAGATAGATAGGATGGATTGGTGAGCCATTTCTGAAGGGAAACTGGGAGATCTCAAATAGGTCATGCTCAGATTAGGTAACCATAGTTCCCATAATGCCCAGTTTTACCCGCAAGATAGAGTTGATAGTCATATTTTGTAGTTTCTGTCAGTTTAGTATTAACCAAGCCCGGTCGGTCTACTATTAACCGAGCCCAGTCAGTCTAGTATCAACCGAGCCAGGTTAGTTTAGTGTTCACTGAGGTAGGTCAGTTTAGTATTAATGGAGGTAGGCCAGTTTAGTGTTAACCGACCAGTCCAGTGTTAACCGACTAATGCAATATTAATTGACCAATCTAGTATGAACTGACCAAGGTAGTGTCAACCGATAGAGCTAGTGTAAATCGAGGAAAATAGGATTGAGGATTTATACAATTATAACATTTAAGTATAATTTTTCTTATACTTTAATTTATACTTGTATAAAAGGTTTAGGTACCTTCTGGGATGATTGGGATAGGTTCCAGATTCATAGGAGTTAAGATGCAATTTCTAATTTTGAGATTTCTTTAAAAAAAAAATAGACTTAGCCAAATATCAGGCACATGAGATTTTGCAGACCATGGTGTTTTGGCATATGGAATTTTGTGTAAACTTTAAAATATGTTCATTTCTTGTTTTTTTGGGATTATATGGTGCATTTAGATGCTTGAATAAGGTTTATGATGTGTTTTATGGATTAGAATTAGGGTTAGGGTTGTCCAATAAACTAGGACTACTCTAAGGCCTCCTAAATGTTCCCCAAATGTTCTTAAACTTTCCTATCCTTTTCTATGCTTTGATTATAGTTCTTGAAAGTGTTTATGATGTATTTTGTTTCATGTATGATGTATTTGTGATGTGTGAAGTTTGTATCACCTATGTACATTCATTACTTGTTTTATATGGTTTACTTATGATGATTTTTCACTTGTCATATACTTGAGTTTAGTTTATGAGGCTAGGACTTGTCTCGGTGGCCTGTGTGCACAGGAGGGTTCCTTAAACCTATAAATGAGCCTTGGAAAGTTTTATTTGTGCATGAGAAAGGTTTTATGTTTCTCTTTGAGATATATTGTGATAGACATTCTTCCAATGGTTCTTGTTATGTATATGGCTAAGGTTAGGACTCGCTCTGAGGGCCTGAGTGCACAGGGGAGTTTCCTAAACCTATGAATCAAGACTTGGAAGTGTTATCTTGTTTTGTGGCTTGTAATGGGGTAAGGGAATAGGAATCTTAAGTGAGTGGCTCACCATAGGTGCTGGAACCCTAAAGTGGTTGCCGAATGATCCTATGGGTGGGTTTGTAAAAAGTGATAACCTTAAAAATTAACCTGGGAAGGGGGGGTTCAAAAGATAACGAAAGAAAACATAATAATGACCACAAAGACCTGATTGGAGTACCGGGACCAGGGATAACTTCCAGGATGGATCCCTATTCATAAAAGGGGGACTGGGGCTACATGGTTGCCAGGAAGGATCCCAATATATAGGTTGTGTGATGACACTCACTTAGATGGTCTCCTAGAACCTTAACCTCGGTGTTATAATATGATGATATTTTTATGTGCCTTATTCTTTTTATTTTAGTTTTGTTTTTATGTGCCTGATGATATTTTTATGAGACTTAGATTGCCTTAAAGTCTTAAGAGTACCTTGGTTCTATCTCCTAGCACTTAGACTTAGATTGCCTTAAAGTCTTAACTGTAATTATGTTTGTAAGAGGAAATTGTAAGAAATAAGTTATGTTTATGGGAAGGGTAGAATTATGAATCTAAAAGGGATTGAATATGGTTAAATCAATGAGTAATTCCTACCTTATATCTCTTGTGAATTTTAAATGAAATTGAAAGTAATGATTCTATGTAAGCTTTTGAAAAGCACTTATAGTTGTAAACTTCTTAAGGAATACTCATTTTGATATGTGGAATAGTGAAAGGTTATGCTAAGAGTTCAAGGGTATCTCTAGGTGAAATAATAAGGATAAGAAACATGTATGTTTTTAAAATAGTGATGAGATGTGATTCCTTAAATGTATGGTTCAATGTGAGTAATGTCTGGTTATTCAAACTAGGTTTTAATCTCAATTCTTAACTAGACTTGTGCAAGGTTATATATGATAATTTGTGAAAGTTAAACTTATGGCAGTAATGATTCATTTAATAATTTATGTTGGTTAAGTACTTTACACTCTTTCTATTATTATCTTGAAATGAAATAGGAAGTAAGGACTCTTATTGGAAAATTTTAATTGAGCTTTGATGGTGCAATTGAGTTGAGCATAGATAACGTTAAGGACTACACAAATATGAAAGAATAAATGTACTTAGTGGATGTAATAAGTAATGTGTTCTTGTTTCACTTCTAAAAGTAAGTTACGTGTTAGTTTGGTAAAGAAAATTAATTCAACTAGCTCATTAATGTAATTGGTTTTTATGTGAAACGGAATCAATGTCTCAATGTAAATTGAAGTTGAAATGGAAATAGAATTTGTTAGATTAAGAAATAAAATGAAATACTTGTTAATGGTAATTGAATACATTAAGGGAACCTTAAGGAATGTACTTGTGAATGGTTATGATGATATGTCAGAATGTGAAAAAAAAATTGTTAGTTGTAATTTTAGGTCATAGACTTGATTCCTTGTGGGTTCCCTTGTGGGGACATTACATAGAGAGTGGGTGATGAACAAAAATTTTCTGCCAAAATTCCTACTAAATGAGGTCTCTTACCAAACTCCCAACTAACCCTCATCAAGAGGCATGGCTCATGGAGAATTTTTATCCATTCTTGTCTCCCTTAATAAATGTGATGGAGACCAAGAATGGGGAAGGGGAATTGGCTTGTCCTCATTTTCCCAACCCCCAATTTTGAAACTTGACATGAGGAGTACTTTTAAAGGGCCATAAATGAGTTATGAGCTCAATATTAACCTAATTTTAACTCCCAAACCATATTAAATCAAGTGGGGTAGCTAAAAATGACCCTAACTACACCATAGGGGCTCACTTAACCCTCCTAAAACTCACTTGAAGTTTGCATTTGGGCTCAACATGGTTTGACTCAAATTAAGGCTTCCAAACCAAAGGTTTACATGGGATAAATATAACCTAACCCTAGGCATAAGAGTCCCATAGGAACCTACCCTCTAAGGTATTCTCATGCCAACATATCACATACATAAGTGTCAAATGCAACTACAAAGTTTTAAGCAATTGTTGTGCAAGTATTTTGCAGAGGCTATATTTCTTATTTTCCTTCACCATTCTATATACCATCATAAAAAATCCATTTGATACAGAGTTTGGTCTACTACTATAAAATAATGTGTAACCTAACAAAATTTCTACCAACCTAAGATCTTGCTGAAAGATGTCATTCATTGCCATCACCTGCTTATCTGACTTGGAATGGGTTAGGATTTCTACCAATTTCCTCACATTCTTTTCTGATCTAGGTAGGGCTCCTTCATTGTCAAGGCCTGTAATCTCATGTGTCCACCATGTGTCCTATGTGTCCATTAATTAATCTTTTAGATCTTCTAGGAATGCTTGGAGGTATGATTTCTTGTACTGTTTCCTCTTGTGTAGATAATAGGTCAATTATATCTAGTGTAGGATTGACTGTCTTCTATACCTCAAAAGGGACCAGTGCATCAATATCCATGCTAGAGGATGCCTGCATCTTTTTTCTTATGTTTATTAACTTCTCCTTAGTTATTCCTACCTTTGTAGCGATATCTTGAACAATTTTACTTATCTTTCTCTTCCTTGTAACTTTTTCATGCTCTTCTCTGATTTTTTCATATTTCTCTCTATATGTTCCCCAGCTTTCTTGTGTAGGGTCTAGTTTTACTTCCAGTACATTCTCTACTTGCATGGTTAGAACCTTAGCACTTACTTCATATCCCATGGGCTAACACCATTTCATCCTTGGTTCTACTACCTCAAAGTAGACACAATTAGTTTCAACCATGAAATAGATAGTGTCCTCATACTTTTCAATAATGTTCTCAGGTATTCTGAACCTTTCCTTAATTTGTCTTTGTAGTATCTTTGTCATGGAAAATAGTTCACCATCAACCCAATTCTTTTCTTGTCTCCTATAGCTCTCTGAAATCTAAATTCTAGTAGGTACATCTACTTTCCATGCCCTAGGGTGCATGCTTGGAAACTTGTGAATGATGTGGATGTACATATGGACTAACAAGGACACAAAACTAAATGTTTTAGTCCTATCTTTCTTTATTACTATGATATTTTCAAGAAACTATTGTGCAAGTATTTTGTAGAGGTTATATTTCTTGTTTTCCTTCACAATTCTGTATGCCATCATAAAAAATCCAGCTGATACAGATTTTGGTCTGATACTATAAAGTAACATGTAACCTAACAACATTGCTACCAACCTAACATCTTGTTGAAATATGTCATTCATTATCATCGCCCGCTTATCCCACTTGGAATGGGTTAGGATTTCTTACTGTTTCCTCAAATTATTTTTTGATACAGGTAGGGCTCCTTCATTGTCAAGGCCTGTAATATTATGAATCATTTGTGCACAAATATTTACTGGTTATTCTCCAATCCAAACAAACTAATCATGAACTTTGCTAAGAATGATCTTAAACCATTCAACTTCCGTGAATTCTGTGAGTAGGGTTAGCTTAATGATGGATTGATCTTGTAGATTTTTGAATTCTTCTACCATGGATCCATCTTCTTCTATCATACTATCCAATTCATTTTAAATTTTTACATCTCTAATGATTTCATACTTGTAGTGTATGTATACCCTAATGTCTTTTATGTGCAATACGCCTATGGGGGTTTGTGAAAATGCTCTTCTGGATCATCCTCACAAGATTTGAATGGATGTCTCTTGAATTTGTACCTAGGTCTATCCATGACATCATAAACCACTAGTGCATCCATGACTTCTCTATGGTATTAGGTTTAAATACCTTAAACACGCTTGAATCCGACACTTTTCTCCACGCGATCATGAAACCTCTTTTCTAAATCACTGCAACACTTCATAACTTTTCTCTCCTTAGTCATTGATAATCAAATGGTGTAGAAATGATATCTTTCAAACCCTTTTATCCTTCAAAAGTTGAGTGAGTGCATTAAACACAAGTATCTCAACTTTGCATCCCGTTCTGTCAACACAAAACTTGTGAACACATGAAATGAATCTCCAAGTGCTGCGCTCTCATCCATATACTCCAAAGTGTCTATACACACCATACCTAAGCTTGTATGAGATTACTCCACATATATAGGGGATGGATATATTCTATTCTCTGTATCCAATGCCCCCCTTAAGGCCATGCGACCTTCTAAGTCGATGCCTCAAAGAACTCATCATGCGAAGACATAGTATCATCAACTATCTCTCCATGAACTGATGCTTTGTTTAAAACTTTTACCTTCCATATCTTTTCATCCTTCTTGCTCTCTAATTTCTTGAAATGATCCTCAAACTCATTCATGTACTCATTAAGACTCTTACCATTGTCACCAACATTCTTCCTTATAACCATAGGAGGTGGTCCTCTTGGTTCACTTGGTCTTCGTGGTCCTCTTTTGTTGTCTTCTCCATTGTATCTGCAAAAATTTTCAATGTATCCAAGGTTGTTGCATTTTTACATGTAGAAGGTCTCCTTCTATCCTGATTTACTTTCAGTTTACAATACCTTGCAATGTGTCCAAAGTTGTTGCATTTTTGACATGTGATCTTGGCTACTGATTCTTCTCTGACATAATCTTTCTTGTACCTAGACTAATCTGGTTTTTTGCAATCTGATTTCTTATGTCCATACTCATAACCATTAAAATAGTAGCTGGTAAAGGGTTTAGATGTACCTTTACTCTTGCAATCTCTTTTCATGTGTCCAACTTTTTTGCATCCAAAGCATCTACCTTTGAATGGTCCGATCTATTCTTTAGGTTCTTTATGAGTAGGTATTTCTTCATGTATAGGTATTTCTTCATTCTTTGCTCCAATTTCTTCTTCATTGGTTTTAGAACTTTCTACTTTATTGAATCCAACTCCAATCATGTCTCCTTTAGGTTTCCATCTTTCTCTTTGCTCATCAATTTTATCACTGCTCATGGGCAACTTCTCAACGTGTAATTTGTCTTGAGTGAGTTCACCTTTAATGATCTAATTGTACTTCTCCAATTCCTAATATTTATCTTTTTAATGGTCAAGTTCAGTCTTCATTAGTCCTATCTTCTCATTTGCTACTTTCAGTGATTCTTCAAATTTTTTCCTAGCATCCTTTTCATGTTGAATCTATTTTATCATCAAAAGATTGATCTCCTCTTTTTCTTTCTCCAACCTTTTTACTTGATCTAATGTATCATTGTTTGATTCTTCTTGGATCTTGTCCATCAGATCTTGTTTCTAATTTCTTGAAGCTTCTAGTAGTTCCTTTAGTTTCCTGATGAAACCTTTTGTTCTTCTTAGTTTGAATTTCAATATACCATTCTCAGCCTTCTCTTTGTGCAGATCTTCAAGTGCTGCTTCAAAGTTCTCTTGCAAAGTTTTTGAGTCCATTCTGATCTCCCTTAAGCTGTTAGGCTTTCTCTCCAAGGGCCAATAGCTCTGATACCAATTATTAGGATTAGGTAATATTGAGGGGGGGGGGGGTGAATCAGTATTACTAAACTTTGATTTAAACTTTAAATAATTATAAATAAACCATAACACTGTTGAAATGAAAAGAACAATACAACATAACACATAACTCATGACACCATGATTTTTTCTCGAGGAAACCCTGGCCAAGGGAAAATCCTGGTGGGGATGGTACCGATAACTATGCACTAAAATATTGTATCCCTATTAGGAGATCTAGCCCTATTAGGAGTTGATGATTACATAGTACATTTCCTTGTTAAATGATTACAAAACCCTGTTAGGGGTATACAAAACACCTAGTTAAAGGTGGTGAGAAAATTGCTCTTACAATCAAAACTTGTTACAAAGAGTTCTCCAAAATGTGAACAATACAAGCACTTATCTTGCTTAGATAGTTCCAATTATAGATTTGCCTCTTACTGATCTTGCATCTGATCTCTACGGTCATATTCACAACCTTACTTCATTCTCATTACCACAATACATATCACTTTCATAAAAGCACTCTATACTTATACAAAAAGTGCTATCCAATTGGCTTGACAAATACCATACAAAACATAATAATTAAATATGTAAAGGGTAAGTATGAAGTCAAGAATCATATATTACCCAAGTGTTGGCAATATACTCCATTCACCCAACTTAGCACATTACCATATTCACTAACCTTACCTTAATCTCTGCAACTGTTCATATGCCTTGTTATACTGAATCTCTAACTTTGTATACCTTCATATCATTGAATCTCACTAATATGATCACCAAAACTCATGTGCTCTTAACTAAAGCATGTATATATACCAAAATACCTTCTCCTAACTCCACAAGCCATAATACCTTATACAATTCCATTGCTGACCAAAATTGTAACACTCCCAGTTACCCTGATTTTGGACTTAGTCATTTTCATAACTATGACTCCAGTACTAAACCTCTCATCATGCGATCACTCCAACATAAGTGTTTCCATGAATGATAATCATTAAGTGATTCCTAATGCTCCATAACATTTCTTGCCAACAAAGAGTGCCTGAACTAGACATTTAGCATAATTGGGGGTATCTGTATCTCCTTACAAAAGCCACTATAATTAAAGTATGTGGGTCCCCAATCATGTCCCATATTGTTCAAACACATGTGCCAAGGAAAAAAACACATCTAGAGATCATTTAGAAATTAAATGAGTGATAAGAATCATTTGAGGAACAAAAAAAAGTATCCTTTTTTGTTCTTTTATATTATTTGATATTATGATCACTAATAAGGAATGATTAAAATTGACATACCCGATATTTAGATTCTATAAGGGACTTTGACACAGAAGAGTTTTTTAATCAATTTAGAGTGAGAACTAGAAGGTTAAACTTTGTCCATAGAGTAATGTTTGAAGAGGATGTGACAAATAATTATTTATCTAATAATTAAGTAATGAAAAGATATCAAAGTGGGTTATAACTTGGAAAGGTGAGGAATAGAGTAATAAGGAGGACTCAAATCATCCAAAGGCCTTTAATTAAATTAAAAACCCTATTTCTAGAATAAACATTATGATGTAATTTTTGATACTCTAGCATATAAACCTAATACATTGCTAGAGAGAAATATTGTGGAGAGAACTACATGTCATCTTGAAAGGTATGCAGGGGTTGTAACAAAGCTAAGATAGTAGAACAACTTCCTACACTAATCTTGATAGGATGATTATGCAAAAACTTTCACACAACTTTATAATAGTTACAAAAACTTAACAAAAATAGACATAAATAACATGAATACCATGATACAGTCATTTACATGGGGAAAACCCTTTCAAGATAAAATCCCACACTCCAAAAGCTACCCTATATATTATTAAAAAATAAGTAATATATTACTATAGGAGTTGATGATGGTTTCAACCCACTAGCCAAAAAACATTTGTAAGCACACCACCTACCACAAAGAGAAGATTAAAGCATGATAATTTATGCAAGATGAGAATTTTTTATTAATTGAAAAAGTGAAATTGGGATTATAGTAAGGTTTTGTACCATCATAAATTTTAATCACTCAATTAGTGTATAAATTATGGATTTATTTAGCATCCACCCTAGTGTATTTTCATAAGGAGATCTCATATAACACTTAATAAACACCTAAATTCAAATATGGGTCCTCTTTCATTTCAATATTTCTTAAAATTGAGGTAATCCCTTATTTATATTTGTGCTTCTCTATTTTAACTCTAATCCAATAATTCATTTCATCAGCTAGGCCCTTGTTACCATTTGTGGCCTTTGTGCTCTATTCTAACCTCAAAACTAGCTTTACCTTATAATCCTGCATCCTCTCATTGTCCAGGACCCATGGTCTTGATTTGGGCCCATATTGGTGTTGTAAATTGGCTAAGGGAATATGATAGGGTTGTCATTAATGACAACATATAGTCTCATTTTGGACACATATGTTTTAGTTGAAAATTTGGATAAGGGATACTTAGTAAATTGTCTAAGTATAAGGTAGTTTATAGTGAGTAGATACAAAGATCTATTCAGCAAGGTTTACTATTGATAGTTGGACTTTAGCGAGATTCACTAAAGAAGATACTAAGTTTTGGTTATGATTTTTGAAGTTTTCCTAAGACACCATGTCTATCATAGAAATAGGGCAAGTTAGAGTATATCAAGTTTTGGCTAACATGTTATTTTTGATTGTAAAATAATGTTATGAATCAGTTTGGGACAACATCATAGATGTCCATCCTAACATGATATAATGATATAATAAAGTTTTGATAATGTATAATTAAGTTAAAGGCTGACTAGATAAAGAGAAAGGTATAAAAGAAGGAATGTTGTTTAAGTGAGATTGCCAATTGTATTATAATGATGATTGACATATACATACTTTTTATGTTACGTGTAGATGAGAATTTGATGATCAAAGTAGAGAAGGATAGTTGTATGTTTTATTTTATGCAAGCACCTACAAGGACTGCTTAGATACTGTATGTTTTATTTTATACTCTATGTGTAGTGGGAACTTTGTATAAGTAGTAAGATCCAATTTTTGTATTGTATAATTGTCTCCCCATAGGGTCAAAGTCTTTTAATAGGGCACAATCCTCTCACAAGGAAAAATACACTATACAGATCTAATATAATCCTCACAGGGTCAATATCTTTTAAAAGATACTTTTGATTAGTGGATCATTTTTTGGGTACCATCCCCATGGAGGTTTTCCCTTGGCCAGGGTTTCCCTAGTTAACAAAATATGGTGTTATGTGTTTCATTACGTTAAGATTGATTTTAATTTTTAATAATTTACTATATGCATGCATAAAGATAGTAAATGATATCCATAGACTTTGGGCAGAAAGTTGTTTAATCTTTATAATTGATTCACCCCCTTCTTAGTTATACCAAGGGATCTTTACTTTCTAACAATTGGTATTAGAGAATCAGGTACTTGAGGGATAAGCCTAATAGATTGAAGGAGATCACTATGGATTCAGAGTATATTCAGAAAAACCTCGAGGAAACTCTTGAAGAATTAAATCAGGTGAATCAAGGAAAAGATAGATGAAAGAACAAGCTAAGAGATGCACAAGATTACATTTAAAAGATCAACTTGAACACTCAAAATAGAAGCAAAAAGAGTTACATGATCAAATTAAAGTTTGTGAGTCAGCTAAGGAGGAAATTTTTTTCTTAAGACATGAATTTGATATCATTACTTAGAAGACAAGCAAGACACCTAAAGAGCTAAAAAGAGATATAGAATTAAGATTTGAGAGTGCATATATGAAATTACAACTTGCAAAAGTGACATCTAAACTTGAAGATTTTAGATTAAAGTTTTTAGAACTCAAAAAGTACAATTGTATCATCAAAGGTGAACTTACAAAAGCAAATAAACATATTGAGAAGTTACACTCAAGTGCAGAAAAGCTTGATGAATAGATCATGGCACACAAACCTAAAGTAGATAAGAAAGGCATCGGTTACAATGAAGGAGAATCATCAAAGAAATTTGAAATGACTAAAGATATTGAAGCCAAGAAAAACTAGATTTGATGAAGAATGAACCTATTCTGATTGAAGAATCTATTCATACCCTAGATCTAGTAAAACAAGAACAAGATCAGATTGAACCACCTAGAAGGAAATTCAACACAAAGTGTTTTATATGCAATGAAATTGGACATATGAAGAAGGTTTGTACAAGTAAGTATTCTAAACCATTTTTTGGTTATTGTTATAATTGCTCTAATTTTGGACATAGAGCTAGAGAATGTAGGAAATCTAGATATGATAGTAGAATGCATAAAAGGACTAACGTGACAAGAATAATATCAATGGAGGCAAGAAATAGAACTATTATGTGTTACAAATGCAACAATTTTGGACACATTTCTAGAGAATGTAGACTTGAGATAAACCAGTTTGGAGCTAGACAAGGAAAAGTTACTTTGACATGTTATATCTACAATAAGTTGGGACATACAACAAGATTTTACAAATTCAACAGAAATAGAAGACCACTGGATAAAATATCACTAGATCCTAGAAGAAACATGAAAAAAAATGAAAGGAATGATCATAATGTGAGTAGGAATTAAGTGGATGACCGTGAGAAGACCTTTACAAAAGAAAGGTTACCTACAAGCTCAAAGATTTGGATTGAAAAAGAGAAGGATATATTAGAGGTTAAAAAGATAGAATCCTTTTATGGAGAAAAGAAGAACTCATTAGATCCTGATGAGAAATGCACCTTAAACTAAAAAATATTGCACCTTATAGGGGTAAGCATATCAAAATATAACTAAACTCCTGATTAGTTGAATGGAATTCCATGTAGTTTGGTACACCTTGGAATAGATTGAAGGAAGCTACAATGAACCATGCAAAAATAATATTCACATATGTGACCGCACCGAAGGATGGAAGGCCACTGGCTTAAGGAAACAAATTTTGTTTTGTTTGAGCAATTAATGCTATTTCGAATGTTTGGTAAATATAAGGATGTTAATCGATGGATTTACTCACCATTTTCACTTAGAGAGATTGAAAGCACAAAGGATTTAAAGATTTCAATTTTAGTTGAAGCAATATCGAGTGTATTATCATGAAACCCTAGCACGAGCAAAGAAATGTATTTATCACTCTTGCAAGGTTAACCTATTTACTAATATTGGATATTTAGTTGTTAAAATGGAAAATCAAGTATCTAGAGATATTAGGAATGAGCCTAGACATAATTTCAAGAAAAGATCTATTACTCCATATTTGGATGATTCAGCGGGAGCCTTTTTTCAAATTCCTAATAATGTGTTATACATAGAAAATACATGGATATACATACATTGCAAAATTGAAACAATAGGCTACAATGAGATATATGAGGATATGGATAAAGTTCACAACCTACATGATGGAACATACAAACAAGGCTTTGAACATGTAGGGAAGATTGACTTAATGAAGCATATATTCCATGTTCATTTTGACAATGAGGAATGCATAAGGATTATACTAAGTAGGTTCCATAATGATAAAAAATGGATTGGAGATCAACCTATAGAGTTAACAGATGAAATCATTCATAATATAATTGGCCTAAGCATGACTGGAATCAATCCTGTATCAGTAAAACAAGTTAAGAAGCTTGTGGAAAAGAACACATAGGCAAAATATGATGGAAGAGGCATGAAAGGTCACACAATAAAGAAAAATGATGTGAGATTATTGAGCAAGATCTTAGGTTATAAGATGGTTTAAACCTCTAGACCAAATTCTATTCCATGGGCTTTGTTCATGCAGCCTATAAGATGATAATTGATAGGGAAGATGTAAATCTTTGTGAGATGTTAAGAAATCAATTGACTAATAATGTTAGGAGAATAAAACAAGATAAGTATACACCATTTAGACTTGGATCATACCTTGTCTACTTACTTTTCCAGCTTACAAGAATATTTCCCACAATGTCTGCATTTAAATAGAATACAGATAGATGCACAATAGAGAAACTCAACAACTATTATAGAAAGCAACCTAAGGAAAGAATTGAAAATGACATTAATAAAATGATGAACGCATTCCAAAATCAAATGAAACAGAGATTTAGAGTCTCACCCTCTATAGTTGAAAAATATAAGAATGGAATTTGCATCATGATCGAGACCGATAACACATGTTTGGAAGCAGTTGAACCTAGAATTCACTTTATCAAACCTTAGGAGTATGAAGTGTCGGATGATTTATTGGTAGAATGCATTGATAATTTATTAAAATCAAAAAAATATGAAGATAGTCCTAGATGGGGGACTTGTGAGGAAAGGTTTAATGAAATCAAAGGATAGGAAGAATAATCTAAAATAAAGAAGAAGGTAGATAAAATATTGGACAAGATAGCTAAACATGCACGAATGTCTAAAGAAAAATTATATCACTCAAAACATTCAACAAAGTTAATGAGTGAAGGAGGATCAAATGTATTATCAATTCAATCTATTGTAATAGTAGGGCCTTCACAACTATCCAAACCAACAACACCATTACCAACAACAAGTACATCAGATGTAGAGATAATTCATGTGAAACCAAGCCCATCATCATCACCAATCACAAAGAGATCAACAAGAATATCTCCTGCAGCTAAAGGAGTCAAAGTGAAAACAAAACCAGTTATTACCTCTCCCAACATACCTAAGAGACAAAAGGTTATGGAACATAAAATGACATCAAATAAGCCTAAGGTAATTCACACTAAGGAATTAGATGAAGAAGAAAAGACAAAGTTGAACATAAAATTAAACAAGACAAAGAAGATAAGAAGAAAGAAAATGTCACTTTAAAGAGACGACACCTTCTACTAGCACAAGGAAAGGTTGGAAACCTGACCTTGGGAGAAGAATACTCAAAGAAAATAATCTTGATTAGTTGAAATTATTTGACAGATATAACCTTAATCAAAAGATAACTTTAGAAATTACATTATTCAATTATCTTTTGAAATACAAAAGAGCACTCATAGAAATTTAAGACAACATACCTAGCATATTAGAAGTGAGGAATGATCAAGCAAAGGAAGAGGATTTGAAGTTAATAAATGATATAGTAAGGAGAATCAATTCTAATATTTCAGAAGAATAATTGAAGAAGGTACTCAACATCATGGATAATTCCTTAAGAAGAAAGAAACGAATGAATTTATTAATGTTGGGAAAATACATTGAAATTACCAAAGAGATTGAACAAATAGCTAAATATGCATTGAAGAAGTTGGCTAAAGCTTCAATTCAAATACCTAAAAAAGGATGAACAATCTAGTACTAGTAAGAAACCAAATTTGATTATTAAAGGAGTTGAGATTACATTGGACCCCTTAAATGATAAAGATGACCCATTTCAAGATCAAGCACATGATGTTGATAATTTGGGTAGGGATATGCAAATCAGTGAACCTGACCAATAAGAAGAGTAGAATAAAGAGCAAGAAGATACTCAGTGAAGTGAGATACAATAGTAATCAGCTTCACAGACTACTCAAACACCCTCTACCACACCTCTGATAGTACAAAAGGAGTTAGAGATACAAGATGAAAGTACAAAATAGAAGAAGGAAGAAATAGAGAAAGCAAAAAAATTATTCCAATGCATACATAAAATGGTAAAGAAAAATTAGATACATCACCATCACATGGTGATCTTTCAGATCTACTCAAAGGAATGATATATCCATTAAAGTATATGCAATTGTCTGCACTTGAATTTTTAAAAGGAATTGAGGAAACAAAAAGAAAAATAGAACTAGTCACCAAATGTGTAAATCTAGTACTTGACAAGCTACGAAAAACATTACCATATCAAATTCATTTTGTTGAGCATGAGAAGGACAACATTGCAAATGAAATATGAATCACAATTATTCAACAAGCTAAATGAGAACATCAAGAAAGACCTGGAATATTTAGACTAATGCATAAAGGATATACGATTCAAAAATTTTAGAAGGGAAAGATATTTTTGTTGAATGTCCAAGGACACACAAACTCATTTTTTAGTACAACATAGACCATAACAACCAAATAAAAATAAATAGATGATATGGTTGAGCATATAAAGAGCAATGGTGTAAGGATAATTGATGAAGAAAATAACTTAAACCAAGCATATGAAGAGTTAACTACTCTCCATCAAAACAAGGACATGCTGTTAAAGAGATTTAGCCTATTTAGAGGCCTATTATCTATAAAGATTGACCTATTGCAAAAAGAACGTGATGAATTGATAGTGGCAAGGATAACTTTTCAAAAATTTCAATTTATAAATATAACAGGGGCAGAAGTGATAGCTTATGGATTGTGTGGGTCACTTGGAAAAGGGGTAACAATGAAGAACTCTTGGGACACAAAATTTACAAATTTGAAGACCAGATTTGTGGATTGTATGCAATTGATGGGATTCATTCAGTCACTACCACAAATCTCATAGCCTTGAAGGATACAAATGATGGTAAGAATCAAAATTTTGTCATGTATATACACCTTTTTACCCTATCTTTGTCATTGATGTCAAAGAGGGAGAAGTATACAAAAAAATTGTATAAGGAAATGTATAGAGTATATAGAAAGGGTAAGTATAGTATGTATAAGATGGTAAACATATAAATGATCCACAAAGTTTTTAGATAAAGTTTTAACATGCCAATTTTGAAGATTTTGTAACTATGCATACTTGGCCAATTTTTCATATGTTGCCATCAATGCAAAAGGGGGAGATTGCTAGCAATTTTGATAAGGGGATATGATAGGGTTGTTGTTAATGGAAACATATAGACTCATTTTGGACAAATATGTTTTAGCTGAAAGTTTGGATAAACGATACTTAGAAAATTGTCTAAGGCTGTTTACAGTGAGCATATGAGATCTACTCAGCGAGGTTTATGTTGACAATTGGACTTTAGCAAGATTCAATACATATAGTATGGACATCATTTATGATGTGTATGATCATGCTAAAGAAGATACTAATTTTTGGTTATGATTTCCAAAGATAACATGTATATCGCTGAAACAGGGGAAGTTAGAGTATATCAAGTTTAGGCTAAAAAGTTATTTTTATTGTAAAATAAAGTTACAAATTAGTTTGGGATGATATCCTAGATGTCCATCCTAACACGAAAGAATGAGATATTAGAGTTTTGATAATGTATAATTAAGTTAAAGGTTGACTGAATAAAGAGAAAGGTATAAAGGAAGACACTTTGTTTAAGCAAGATTGCCAATTGTATTGTAATGATATGATTGACATATGCACACTTTGTATGTTATGTGTAGATGAAAATTTGATGATCATAGTAGAGAAGGATAGGTGTATGTTTGATTTTATGCGAGCACCTACAAGGATTGATTATATATTGAAGATATTAGCAACAGTCAAAGTTTTGTATTGCGAAGTTATCTATGTACAATATGTGTAGTGAACACTTTGTATAAGAAGTAAGATCCAATTTTTGTATTGTATAATTGAATCCTCATAGGGTCAAAGGATTTTAACAGGGCCTAGTCCTCTTACAAGGACATATACACTATACAGATGTAATAGACTCCTCACAGGGTCAATATCTTTCACAAGATACTTTTAATTAGTGGATCATTTTGTGGGTACCATCTCCACCAAGGTTTTCCCTTGGCCAGGGTTTCCCTAGTCAAAAAAATATGGTGTTATGTGTTTCATTATGTTAAGCTTGATTCTAATTTTCAGTACTTTATTATATGTATGTATAAAGAAAGTAAATGATATCCATAGTTGGGTAGAAAGTTGTTTAATCTATATAGCTGATTCACCCCCCCTCTCAGTTATACCAAGGGATATTTAATTTCTAACAATTGGGTTGTGCATAATGTTTCAAACATTATGTACCTGGGTACATAAAATTCCAAACATTATGTACCTTGAAGATTGAGCTCAAATTTAAACTAGGTCCCCGTCTTAGTGGTTTAATCCTGGGATTAGAATTTATAGTCGACCTACCTAAGTTTTGACTCTTGAGATGTTGTGAGAGGTATATAAACACCCCATCCCTCCTCATTTTGGCATCAAGACTTCAATTATCCATTATCAACTACAAGCAAGAATCGAAGAACCAAGATCAAGATTATCAACCATCCATTATTGTCAAGTGCAAGAAAGAAAATAAAGTCTTCTTCTCATGCATTTAATGTGTTATACTCTATGGATCTAGCTTCTTTCCCTCATTGAATTCCTAAGGAAAGGAGTTTTCTTTCAAGGAGGAATATACACCTACCCATTCATTCAAGTCTTCTTATTCCTCTCTTAATCAAACATTGTGGAAAATTACAACATCTATTATATAAGGTTTTATCTTTCATGATTTCCTTTTGGGTTTTGTGTTAAGTCAAACATATTGCATCAACATATTTTATCACATTCAAAGAAACATTTGTATTACCAAGGTATGATATACTTCTTTTTTTACATCCAGACTCTGCTATATGACAACATGCTTTCATTTCTTTTATTTCATTTCAAGGTTGATTCCTAAATAGGGATTTGACTAAGGAAAGCCCTTTATCCAACCTTCTCCCCCATTTTTTTGGGTGAAGGAATGAGTGGCGTAGCTATCAGAACTTTTGTGGGTGGGTATGTGCAAGATAATGGCATGCCAAAAAGTGGTGATGTAAAAAAATGAACTTTTCACTCATCCAAAATTGCACTAAAATTTTTGTTGAATTTTTAGTAGGCCTAGGTTTTGGTACACTTGGCCAAGCCAAAAGCCAAAGTGCAAGCCTAATCAGATATCTGATAATATTGGATATTTGATTTTCACTAGTAAATTATCTTTGTAGCCCGCAACTGCATTCAACATTTTTATTGTTAAAACATTGAACATATCCAAAGATTTCACACATCAGAAATAATCTGATATCCAATTTTCTCCAAATTGAAAGGTAAGTTAAAATTTTAAGTTTTTTTTGTTTTTTAATTAAAATTTATAGTTTTTTAAAATAAAAACTAGGGTTTAAATGATATTCTTTTTTGTTTTTTAAAATTGATTATAATTTTAGGGTTTTGGTTTTAATTTTAATCAGACATGGACTCAAACCAATCAGAAAACCCTCCCAACAATCCCGCAAATAATCTAGAACGACCTCCAAACAATCCCCCACCTTTAGAAGACCAACCAGCCTCAAACCTTTGATGTTTAGAGGATCTCATAGGAGACAATATAAATAAGCTTAGGGTGATGCAGAGGTAATAACTAGGTGAAAGGAATGATGATGAGAATGAGTGATTAACCTTTAAGAGGCTTGGATACTACCCAATAACCCCTAAGGCATAAAAGAACCAAAATTTAACACAAGTGGTTATACCTTCACCAAATGGAAATTATAAATGGATTTGACATATATTAGGTTGTTTAAAAAATATTTACCAAGTTACAAGGTTTAGAACCAAACCCAATACTCCAAACTCCCAAATTGCCAAGTAGGCCTAATAGCCCTTCCTTGTAGGACAATAGTGACACAAAAATCAACCTTACTCCATATTTTTACAAAATAATAGACAAAAAAATAACCTTTTAGGATACCCTTTTGGATTACCTTTAACATATGTAAAAATTAGACTATGTTATTTTGGACAAAACACAAGATCCTTCAGACTGTACCCTGTAAACATACACCAAACAAGGCCAATTTACAAAGGAACTATAAGATGTTTTTACTCCCTGACTTTAGTACTTTGGAAAGTCTCCAAATATGTTATAAAACCTCTAAATACACCACCAATTTTGGCCTTGGATTCCTCCAAGTGAAAAAGCCCCAAATTACTCCCAAATACCCTTCAAAATGAGGGCCTTTCAATAGAATGCCTTCCACACCTTTATAGGATAAATTTAGGGTGGATAAAACATTAATTGGATATCCCTAGACTCTTAAAAACATAAAAATTATGCCTCCTTCAAGTATATCTCTCACTGCTACTCCCAACCAACCATTCTAATTAACCCTTCAACAAGCCTTCTCGGTGATCACCAACCAAATAATCTTCATTTGCACATTAATAGGTTAGATTCATAATATAAATATAAAGGATCAATCAATCCATGAGAATCAGGTTTTAATCATTCATGGAGTGATCATCTTTCTACTAAATTAGATCAAAATTACAAAGAAATCACTATGTTTCTTGGGACATTCATCCCTGTTCTTGTAGTCGGTCTATTTAACCAACTTCAAAACATGAAAAATGGATTTAAAATTATATAAAAAATTTCCCTTATGGCATTACAAAATTCAATAAACAAAATACAATCACCAAACAATGTTAAGCTCTCATAAACTTGTAGCAAAATCCAGATTTTCATTGATTTTATGCACAATCCGTACACCAGCAATTACTATATGCAATGTCCATAAAAAATGATGAAAAAATATTTGAATAGCTTCCTTATCACACCTTCTACCTTCCCCAACTATTTATAATCCCTAAATGACTCTTAAACTTCCAAAAATCAATTTCCCTCCTAAAACTGGTGACTGTTGGGATTCAAATATTTGAATCAACCAACTTACATTTTATTTAATAAAACATAAATATAACTTCATAAAATTATCAAGAAGATTATTTAGACAAATTTAAACACTTCTAAACACCTTCTAGAATCCTAAGGATCATTTTATCAAATTTTCCCAATTTTACCATCTAGGATCCTAAGGCCCTTAATAGGTCCTTTATGATCTTTTACAAATTCATTATTTTTATTTCTTACCAAGCCTTAAAAGGCCATTATTGGATTAAAAAATGCCAATTTACATCCTCAATCATCATAATGTCTTCATTTGATCTATTGTCTTATTGGAGCCTTGATGCTCTTGCATCATAGAGGATATTAGACCACATGTGCCAATATCCCCATATTGCACCCCATGTTTTCCATGTTGAACTCCATTATTGAAAACACGGAGAAACTTACTGAGCAACATAATGTTGTACTTCTTTGGCGTGATTCCATGCACACCCATTTTGATGATGGGCTTGACTATGATCAAGTTATGAACCTAAATATAACAAAAAAAATGACATATGTAATCTTTTTATGGATCCCAAAACCGGTTTAAAAGTGGACCCTAAAAAACCCAAGTTGTCAATTAAATGGTGCATAAATGATGCAATATGTGAAAAATTTTGGGACCACTGGTGGATGGTTTTTGATAGACCACCCCACAATAATTTGGATGTCCCATTCTATTTCATAAGAAAATTGTATGTTGAATTTGTGCTCAGTCACAAGGTAAATTATTGGAGCATGAGACAGAACCAAGGTGTAGGCTTAGGTGCTCCTTAGGATAGGCCATGGGCACACCAGGTGAAATATCACCCATATGTCCCCCCTCCTAAGATTTCACCACCTCCTATAGTGCAACATCCTAATATTATTGCCAAGGCTGGCTCACAAACTATTCGAGCCATTCGCACCTTGAGTGATCTATTGGTTACACAAAGCATGACATTGTTGCCTCCTCTTGCTGATGCTTCTGGCCCTTCTAGATCCTCCATGAGATCACATGTTTGTGTGCCCCATACTTGAATTATGTGCAAGAATATATGCTTGGGTCCCCTGAATGATAGTGATGCATATAACTATGTCTTCAAGGTGGATGATACTACACAACACACTACAAGCACTAAAGCACCTCATGAAGATGTGCATGAGGGGCATACAAAGCCATGAAATCCTACTGTAACAATAAGAGTAAATAATTCACTTGTTACATTGTATTTAATTTTAAATGTTCATATTTTTAGTAGAATTTCATTATAATGATTGCCCACTTATCTTTTTTTATGTGTTCTATTTACGTTCAGTTGATGATAGAGGAGGAGATGGCACAGGTGGAGGGGTCCAAGCTTTTGGCCATTTCATTTGGCCTTGACACTTCCATGGTACATATTTTTTAATGAACTCATTAGTTTCCTTTTATTATAATAGTATATACATGTGTTTTCTAATTTTTATGATCATCTTATTACATACTGATGCAAGTGTCACCAATTTCCACTGGGGGCAATGTGAGGGGGTTCAGGCATCTGGCGTTAATAAGGGGAAGGTAATTAAGTATTTTAGATTATTTATACATACATGTATACTTGTCAGTTTTCTATACTTATTTTTAATTTATATGGTTTATTTGACAAAGGGTGGTGTATGATGATGTTGTGAGACCCTTTCACCACAATAGAGTCACAAGCATCCCAATTCACAGTGATAGCCCCATGATACGTATATTTCTAAAATTATTTGTGTGTATTTTAATATCAAGTATATATAATATGATCAAGTCATGATTGTATGAAGTATTTGTTTGACTTTTTTAGCTCACCCGTAGTTTGAGGGAGGTACAATGCCAAGGGTTTGTATCATTGATGACTCAACCGACATTTCTTGAAGAAATTTTAATACATGTAAGTTTTAATGTTAATTCAGTTATTTTGTAAACATATATTTGCCACCAAGGATTTAACATTAAATAGTATAACTCGTAGATCAATATCATGTTCCTAAACATATACAAGTCAGAGTCGACATTAGTGACATTGTCCCTTCGCTACCAAGGACATATATTAGGTCTCCTGTCCACGGGAGGAGACAAAGAGGCGAAGTACATGAGATTTCAATTTTAAATTTTATTTATTTATTAGTGTTGAGTATGATTTTGATTTTTTATTATTTATTTATAGAAACCATATAAATTAAGCAATCTAACTTGGGGTTTTGTGTTTGAATGCAGGATCCATTAGAGCCAAAGAGTACTTCAAAGACGCTACATTTTGATGATCTACCAATAGAATAGGATGTCCTAGAAATATTTGTAGTTGAACTTCTTATTTTGAGATTCCATATGACACATTTTGAGATGGCGTATGCCAAATTATATCTAGATATGTTGATTTTGTAAATATGTATATAATTATTGTTCATTTTGATATATATGAAACTTGATATTTGATCCAATTTGTTAATTGTGTGTTCATTTATTCATTATTAGTATGTAAATATGATTGTGTGTATGTACTCATGTGTAGGATTTTTGCCTTAGGTATATTCATGTATATTCAAGTACATTCTTCATAACCTAAATTCATATGTATGGGCTACGTGAATGACTTAAGTGAATTCATGTGTATGCTTTAAAATCTATATGTGCTATTCATGTGTATCTGATGCTCTCAACCAAGCAAATCCTTCAAAGTTTACTTAACAAATCCAGTGATCACCTTGTCAAATCAACTCTTCTGCAATGTATCATGTTAGAACTCTATTATGCATGTCAAAGACACATCATTCCATGAGAATTAGTAAGAAAACTAATGGAATTATGCTTCTACATCAAGATTTTGTCAAACTGTTATTGAGAAAACAATGACCTATCATTCTAGGTACCAAACCCTCCTTTCTAGGGTCTCTAGGCTAGGGCTTGTTCAAAAAGACCCTTGCAAATCTCTCTAGATCCCCCCAATGGATCTAACACATCCCTACGAACCCCAATAGCATAGATACATCACAAAATATACTCATCATTCAGAGTATATGCTCGCAATAATGACTGGTGCTGCTTCATGCACCTTCAATCAATATTTACCACCATTTGTGGTCTCTCCACCACCATATCCTATATATCAGGCTGCAACCAAACACTATTATACAGGACACCAGTAAATTCTTTTCCTTCAAATGCCAATGAAATGATGCAATACGGACATGGAAGTGATAAAAAGATAATAGACAATCAATTTACTCCATTTCCAATCACAGACACATTCCACAATGCATTCAAATACCCTGGTTTAATGGCTGTACCCATAGGCCAATGAACCACTTTACAAAAATATAAACTTTTTTGTTGATTTGGAACTATTTACATTGGTTCTCTATCACACCACTCTACATACTAAACCATACTCACGTGGATCTCCTCTAATATATCCCCAAACACTCTAAAATCGACAACACCTAACTCTAAAACTGTCTACAACAGTCACAAACCGACCCTTAAGGCTTATTTTGTAAAGGCTTATATGTTTGAAAGAGAGTTGGGAAATACAATTTAAAGGTTTGTTAAATGTAAAGTAATGGATGGTTATTATCAAAGTGTCTTGTATGTTTTATGCTATTTGAATACATTTGATATTAGTATCTATCTTGGTAATGTAATATATTTGAATCTTCCAAAGAAATGAATATTGTCTTACATTAAATCTTATTAATTTATCTTGAAATATATAAAAGTTTCAATTAAGAAAACTCAAGACAAATGTTAATAAATTTCATTAGTTAATTTCTTAAATATTTTTATTTAAAAAATAATATCATAAGCTATAATATTTATTTTACATACAAATTTTTATTTTAAGATACAAATCTATTTTTAAAAAACAAAGACGAATAATATGCAACACATAAAAATATTTTTTAAAGATTTAAAAATTTATGCACATATGCATTACAATCATCGCTTATTAGTACTTGCCTTTTAGGCAATACTATTGCATTCACCTATGGCAATTAATAAATTGTTTTGCACAAATTGAAACTAATTATTTTTTAGAAATTTGAATTTTTCTAAAGCTGATATGTTTATTTATTAATTTAATATATCATACAAATTATTTATCTTAAATATGATTGGTTGAATTGGTTTTGATGTTATAGGAACCCTTTTTTAGGAAATCAATCTCACCAAATCTTTTGCAATTTTCCAAATTTTAGAAATTTTATTTCAACTATTATGATCTGCAATTTTTTCCCTCTGTGATGATAGGCATGTTCAGATAGACCTGCACAATTGTATGTGTTTATTTGTTAGTTTCTATTTTTTTCCACCATTATCTAATGGAGGCATTATCCTTGTTAGTTTCTTTTTTATTTCTCCAACATTATCTAATGGAGGGGTTATCCAGTCAATCTAATGGTTTAAATTCAATAGAATTAAAAAACAAAATATAGTGTAGAAAGCATTAGGCTTTCACAATCCCTCTTAGCAATTTTATAAACTTTTGGAGATAACTATGTAGAAACTCTACAATTGTAGCGATTCTACATACCTCTAAATCTAACCTTGAATTCACATGTCTCAACCAGATGAAAATATTCCTTCTGCCTATTCCACTCCTGTTGGGGACTCTGCTCCTCTTTTCCCTTCAAATTTTCCTAAATTTTTCTCACAATGTCGTGAAATTGCTCTCTGAGCATTGCCCCAAAATTCAGACCCCAATTCCCCGTCTTCTATTTACTTCAAAATTGTTATTGTAATGGCAATGAAATGCGGGTGAGTGTGAATATGGCTTTGTTATTTTTCTCCCTAAAAATTTAGCTTGATAGGGGCATGTGTTTATTTTAGAAATTGCAGAGATATTGCGGGTTGGCATGTTGTGGCTTTCCCTTGAATGTGATAATATTTGTAATCAAGATAGCTCGAACCTAAAACTCCGCCTTGTGCACTTGCAACCATGTTTTGGGAAATAAGCACAAAATGCCTTAGTTTGTTTTATTAACTGGACATGTATAACATAAACAACCGTTTCCTCAATTTTAAATCACCCAAATTGAAAGGTTTGAACAATGTTTGTCTTTAGTAGTGTGTCACTTGATCCCAATCTTTGTTTCTTCTATATTTTTATGAGTTTTTTAAAATAGAATTAGATTTGGGTCTAAGATCTAATTTGGGTTTAATATTAGTTCTTAATTTGTCATATATAAATAGAACAAGTGTCTTCTTTTGAAATTAGTTTAATTTTAAGATTTTTTGAAAAAATAATTCTTTAAAATATGTATTTTCAATCTATTGAGATTTTTTGTAAAGGGATATATTATTTTATTATCATTTTAATAATATATATTAATAGAAAACTTGTCAATATATATGATATATGTGGTTTGTGGTTTGATAAAATTGAGGCTGTAAAGTAATTGCATGTCTATTCAACAAAATAAGTTAGTTCATGAATTTGAATCCTTTTTTTCATTTATTAAGTGCAATTACTTTTAATTTTTACTAATCATTTTCTAAATATGAGATAGTATATTATATTAGATTAATAATTTAAATGAGATATTTAAATTTTAACTTTGATAGTTATATTTTTAAATTTATTATAATGCTATATTTATTATTTATATATAAATTATTTTATTTATGTAATTAATAATTATTGTATCATATTAAAAATAATTTAATTGATTTTTTTAATTATATCTTTTTAAAATATTAAAATTAATTAAAATTAAAAATTAAAAATAATACAAATGATATTATTTAATTTCTTTTTAAAAATTAAATATAACTTATGTACCTCATTTACACAAATATACACTTGAATTTATAAAAAATGTTTTACTATATATATATATATATATATTTTCTCGAAGTAAAATTATTTTATAATTAATACCAATTATGCTTTTACTTAACAATTACAACAATCAATAATTGTTTATCTTTAACTAATTATTATTCACTTATATCAAACTTCTAATGAATGAATCAATCTAGTTATATTTTGTCAAATACATGTCAATAAACGTGGCACTTGTTATAAGAGGATTTCGCCAATAGACACTCGCCTGACAGAAACTAAACTGAGGCAGAGCTCATAGCTCATGCAAAGACTGCCATTTATTTATGAAATCTATCTAACGGTTACAGTTCAGTTTTAGCTAGCTGGAAATGTTGAATGAATTAACAAATCTGATTTAGCAGCTCTTTAGTAAGTGCATGTATACTTGGAGAATACGTGATGAACATATGAACTTAACGTAAGCGGGAGAAACTAACTCCTGGACGTATGAGAAATGAGAATCAAAAAGATTGAGACTAAGAATGAGAATGAGAATCAATATAAGAAGTATGCTAGTAAATACAATACGAACCAGCACAAAAGACCGGTACTAGCAAAATCTAGACCAAACTACAGTGAATAAGGAAGTGGCTGGCATCCATTCTGTTTCCGTTCTCCAGTTTGGAAACGCCGATAAATTAATGAGAATCGACGGCACTGCAGTAAAAAGCAGAGGGTTTGCGCGAGTTAGACGATACCCCATTGCCTGAAAATCCCTTACATCGTCCCTTAACATTTGCAACACACACGCCGATCATATCTTTCAAAAGTTTGCTTTGCTGGTTTTTAGGCTGAGATGCAAATTCTTCCATCGCCATCCACTGAAAAAATAAACAAATTTGAACTCCACTTAAACGATATTGTAATATCCAACTTAGCGATATTGAATCACCACCGCATATTTAGGCACGTACCTTGGCTGCAGAAATTTCAGTATCTTGCACAACAATATTAGAAGAAGATGATCTCAACATACACACGAAGAGCATATCTGATTTTCCAAAAGGGGCATTGTGACCGTCCCTGCAGTTCATGCGCCCACAACTATTAGAGAGCCAAAAATTACTACTTCAAACTCCTCCTTCTTTCTATCAACCATGAAACAAATATACAATACAGTAAGGCTCTTAATTATGTAATGATAGTTTTGCTTACCTAAACCCGACCACTTGTACAAACTCTGTATCAATCTGTAAAAGTGCAAGAATATAATTCAATTATCAAAAATGTTTAAATTAAATTGCTTAGAAGTGAAAATCCCTGATTCAGAAGAAAAAGGTGAAAGTAGTGACATTTACCCCTGTTTCTTCCTGAACTTCCCTTATGGCCCCTTCCTTAATGCCTTCCCCCTGTCAGAGACAAATTGCTCATCAATACATTAGTGTGTGTCTTATAATTTCAAGTAAAATCCTGCAGTGTCATAAATTTAAACACTTCACGTTCGACACTGGAATTTTAATCTGATACCTGGTTAATCCTTCCTGTTGGCATCTTCCACAACCCGGAGTCTTTGTAAGGTCCAGACTTTTCCTGAACTACTAGAACCTATATTGCCATTGTCATCATAATTTATCAGATTTATATCACCTCAAGGCACTGACCCACAACCGCTATTAAAATAGCATTAGTGGGTAATTATTATACTAATTGTATATTTCCCCAGTGATGTAAGAAAAGCAAATCCTCTTTACAAGAACAAACATTTAAAATAGTATACATCTTTTCACGGTTACATTGCTATGGAAAGGAGGAGAATATTAAGCATTAAAACACATACAATATGTAAGAATGACACACAGCAGAAATGCAATAGATTCGGATATGCCTAATATTTACCTGTCCCTCGTCGTTGAATACAAAAGCTGCAATTCCTACTTGATGTGAAGCATTATCGGGTATGGTAGGAGGAGTTTGAGGAATCCAATACACCACATCACATATGAAGGCTCTGCATGGTGGTACCCAAATCCCACCTGCAATCCACCAAACAGTATTGAAGCGTAAACATTAAAAGGCTTGGAGGGAAAAAAACATCAATTGTAGCAGCGAAGTTTTGAAAAACTGACCTCAATCGCAACGGGGACTAGCTTTGCCTGTTCCTTGGACACTTTGATCCACACCGCCTTCTTTCCCTGTATACCCAACAAGTATTATGAATATTGAAAGTAGTACTATATATTATTGTATCGAGGAATTCGTAATTAGAGTTAACAAAGCGGCAAGCACTGACCTGGCGTGCCCATTGAGAAAGTGAGGCCTTGAGAGAAGCAGCGAAACGAGAAGCATCGTTCTGGATATTCTCTATGTCAACAATTACACCATCATATCTGTCTTCCTGGGCTTTCAGAACTGTTTCAACATCGTTAGTGGTAGCCAAAACCTCGTTCGTTGCGAATGCCATTGTGTTGTGTAAGCAGGGACCTGCCAAAAAGAAGTTAAAAAACTAGCAAATTGAAATGAAAGGGAACCATACTAGTGTAGGAAACTATGCTAACCTTCTGACTACCGCTGTAAGATAGATTATATTTCGCTTCTTCCTTAGCGTGTGCAAAAACAAATTGAATCAAATTAGCAGTGTAATATTAGTATGTGGTAGGAGTCTATATATATAATTGTTGCAACAGCCAGAGGAGGTTTCTGTGATTTCAGACGAATGCTTCCGCGCTGGTAGCAACCAACTACTGCTACCCTTCCTTACAGGGCTAGCGTAACAAAAACGAAAAGAAGGAAAACTGAAAACTTGTATGCAAAGCAACGACTGCAAATAGTGAGAAATTTCTCATCAGTAATTCTAAGGACACACAAATCATTTAATATCATTCTTCGTAATTCACAGGAGAGTATCGAAAATTCTTGTTATGAACAAGTATGCTGCTAGGGAGCTTTCCACACGCGGTATTACGTTTTAATAGTAAGAAGAATACAGAGAAGCGCGTGACAGAATATCCAAAGTCTTTACCATAATATCACATTATGTATTGTTCAGGTAATTTCGTTCGAATTTTCAATCCTAGTTCGTCTCATCTTCCTTTATAATTCTATCGACTGTGTTTCCCAGCCACAAACTATTTCCTATTCTTCTTCTTATACGCGTACACTTCAGGTTTAACAATGACTTTGATAGAAATAGTAATTGCAATTTGATATGCAATTTGTACGCCCAATATATGTAAACAAAATGTAAAATTGTTATGGTGGGTTTGATTAATAAGAGAAATGTTTTTAATGGATGAAATAATAATTTTTAGTGTTGAAATGTTTGATTCTAAATACCAATTACATTAATATTCAAAATATAAT
Organism: Chamaecyparis obtusa; assembly: GCA_027943335.1. Taxonomy (NCBI): domain Eukaryota; kingdom Viridiplantae; phylum Streptophyta; class Pinopsida; order Cupressales; family Cupressaceae; genus Chamaecyparis; species Chamaecyparis obtusa. Next base: position 1,705,935 of record BSBK01004778.1, read on the forward strand.
TTACTAATAAAAAATAATTATGTATTATTCAAAATATAAATGAAATGTAAAACTTGTTATTATTATTGATTGTTTGACCTTTAAATCAATATTATTTTAAATCTTGGGAATTCCAACTTCAATACCCAATGAACCTTAGAGCTAACTCTAACCCTAATGCAACTATAATATAATAAAATTTTAAAATGTAACAAAAGAATGGATTTTCTAAGATCAATTTTTTTACATTAGTTTAATATAATAAAATTTTAAAATATAACAAATTTTTAACTAAATATTGTAAAGAAAATAAGTGTAAATTGTTTCTTATTTATTTAAAGAATATTATAGATAGTTTTATAATAATTCTAAAATAAAATTTTCTAAGATCATTTTTTCACATTATTTTAATATAATGAAATTTTAAAATATAACAAATTTTTAACTAAATATTGTAAAGGAAAAATAAGTGTAAATTATTTCTTATTTATTTAAAGAATATTATAGATAGTAAAATAATAATTCTAAAATAATTTTAAAACATTCAAAAAGAATTATTCAATAATATATCGAGAGAGTTTGCTCGTGCAAGATGAGGAGATGATACGTCACCCTCCTCATTCCTTCCACCTCCAACTTTTCCCTCCATACTTGGCTGATGCTATCGCATGCTTAGTGTCCTTGTTTGATTTTGTGTCCTTTCTTTTTACTTGGTTTTCAAAGCTATTTTGTTTGTGTGTCTCTATTGTTTTGTTCATGTGTGATTTATTTCATACCTTTGTATTTCTTCCCTAGCCCACTGGTGGCTTCGACCCTTGTTCCATGGATCATTAATGTTGGCTATGGATGTGGTTGTGGATGATACTAATACCTCCACAAAGAACAGAAATCCAAAATAAAATAATTGTGGTAACAATAAGCCTGTTGTGGAGAATTATAATTTATAGAAACCTTCATACAAAGTAGCATTAATTGCAAAGGAAAGTCAAGTCAAGTGGACCCATCTGTGGTAGAATCTAATGGAGGAGTCATGGTCATCTGTGGAATGGAATTAAATGGACCATTGCGGGACAACGAACATGGACTTCAAGATGGATGCCGCATCCAAGATGGAGACCCTAGAAGAGGAAAAGATGGTAAGGTCTCATCTTCTACCTTGAAAAGTCTTTTTCTCACCCTGAATGATGAAATGATCAAGGCCATTGAGAGTGAACAAAGCCCACTTAAAAGTATTGTTGTTTTCTGCAAAATTCTTTTTAGCATATATATATAGAGATATATACATATATACATACATATCAATATATATATATATATATATATATATACACATATACATATACATATACATATACATATACATATACACACACACACACACACACACACACACATATAGGAGATTAATGAATAGCTACCAAAATGTGATATTTATACTAAAAACATTTTTTAGCAAGATTGTTTACAAATTAATTCATTGAGCCATTAAAATTATATTTTAAGGAAACCTTTAAGATGAATCGAGGAAACCCAGATTTTCCTAAACCCGAAAGTTGACCACCATGATTCTAGATAGAGACGCGACATACCAATTTTAGGAAAGATGGTGATTCCCGAGTCGGGCAAAATACTCTTCATATGAAAAGAAATAACCCCCATGTCATTGAAGCCACAAATCAGAAAGAGCAATAAGATCATTCAATCAAAGGAAATGTATTGAAGACCTCTTTCTTGAGGGCATCATAGAAGGAAATTTTCCATGTTGACTTCAAGAAAAGAGAGCTTCAATACATAACCAAGCATAGGGAAATCATAGCAAACAAAAGTTGAAAAGAAAAGAAATTAAAGTAACCAGTTTTCCTAAAAAAGACTCCTAGAATATTTCCTAGAATTATTCAAAAATCTGTCAAATCTTTGAAAATCATAATAATTCTTTATGAAAAAAACCTTAATATAGATATTCTATAACTAAATTTGACCAAATCTTCTTTATATTGACATGGCCTCATATTATACTGAATAGAATTTTACAACTTGTTTCAAATCTATTGGTCTTCAAACATTACGTTACATCAGGTAAAGTTCATTTGATATAGAACTATAAAGATATTTAGCATGGAATCCAAGGGAGATTATTGATTTCTCATATGAGCTTCCTCGATATCTTCCATTGTCTCAAAGATTTATGTATCATAATTCTCTTTTGCTTCCCATACCCAATTGCCAACCCCATCTACTTGAATGAAAATGTCAAACCAATCATCCTCTTGTGGCCTTTTGATATGTAGAAATTCAAATAAAAAGTTTATATTTATTTTGATGGAGGGGCATCTGTTCCTAAAGGTATCCAAATATTTTGTTATTAAGATGGGTAGGGTGGGAACTAGCCTTCCCCCGATTAGTGGGGAATCATAATATCACAGTTTTGGAATGGTTAGACAACCCCTAATGTTATTGATCACTATATCTAAGTTTCCTAAATACTTCCATTTGAAAACCTATGTTGTTACCTTTATTCTTATGTCTATTTACCAATTGCATGGAATGAATCATACTTTATGTAATTTCTTATTTTTAATATTCCTTCATGGTGTTCTTATATATAGTATTATGATGCTTTAAAATATATTTCTTCCTTATAAGGCATGTTTCAAGTCCATTAATATTTTATGTGGTTTTCTCATTTAATTTTTAACAAAATGCATGGAATTTATTGATTACATAAGGATCTTTATTGATGAACCTAAATATAACATTAGTATAAACCTTCTTAATCCTACTCTTATGGTGCCCATTTATCACAATGATAAAGATATAGCTCCTAATGATCCTATCCAACTGAGACCTAGATCCACTCTTCCTTAACCCACCTTAATGGATAGTCATAGGGAAGCTTGTTTATGCAATTCTTTACACGACTTTAAACAATATTCCTTTTATCAAAGCATTATTCATAATCCTAATGTTAATTATTTTTTTGAAATTTTATCCTCAAGAATAACATTAAGTAGACATGAAGATCTCAATAAACCTTTATTTTCTTCTCCGCCTAAAGAAGATATGAATAGTGATAGGAACCTTAATCTCCCGAAAAAGGATATTTCTCCTCCCATTCCTCTTTGCACCACACATTTCTATAAACCTTAAGACAAATCTCCTTCACCCTCTACATTAAAATCCAATTACAATGTGGGTTATGACATTAATTATCAACAAGGTTATAGTGGACATGGTCTTAGTATTAATGAAAAAGGTATTGAAGTTCCTATAGATATTCCTACACAAGCTATTAGATGTGGTATTGGATTAATACTCAAAGCCACCACTTTTCCTCCTTCGAATCCATCTTCATCACAATACAAACATCATGTAGACATTATTTTACCAAAACCATTTGTTGTCATACCTCCTTTTAATGACTGATTGGCTTTGGTTAACAGAATCTTTTGGATAATTAAATATGATCCTAAGATCAATTTTCCTTTTCAAAAATTTCCAAATAATAAAAACCCTATTAATAGCGAATTTCATAATCTTTTTCATCATAAAAATAAACATTCTCTTTCTAATTATATTGAATATAGACAATTTATTCAAGACTTAATTAACAATTTTTTTTATGCTTTTCCTTCAAATAAAAAATATACCTTATCATTTATCTCTCCTATTATGTTGTTCTCCATCATATAATCTTAATATCCTACATAATTTGGGGGCTTTTTAGCTTGCACCGTGTTCATTTTGTGTGACATATAAAAGGTTCTTTACCTTGTCTTTTTGCTTAGGGGGAAAGGTCTGTCTATCTTTTTAATTTATCCATCTAAAGTATCCATTATCTCTTTTTTGTTTAAATATTTTATACTACGATGTCCTTCCATACAAAGACTTGTTTATTAAGGAATTACTGTCCTTATCTTCCTTGCTTGGAAGGGTATATCTTGTACAATTGATTTTTCCACTAAGTTTGCATAATGTCACATTATTCCATCTCTCTTCATGGCCTTTTTATGGATTTTTATTATGGTGGTATATCATTTCTATCATGAGATTATTTGTTTCACACAAGGCATTTTCATCTTTTAACAACAAATCATGCCTAAAAGGGTATGCCTATCAGAAAAAATATTTCATTTAGGGAATGTACATTGTTCCTTTATAACGTATTAAATATCTCTTTTATAACTATGATGTCCTTTCTTGCATAAATTTGTTTTTCTTACATTAGGATCTTCTCATTTTCAGGTGATTTACATCCTTGTTAACAACTTATTTTTGCTTGAAAGTGCATGTCTATTATAAAATATCTATCACTTAGGATTTATTATGTGTTATATTCTCCCTTGGGGTGAAAGGTCTCATTTTCCTTCCTTCTAAGGATCTGCTTTCCTTCGTATAGTGGCATTTGTTTATTGCATGACATTCTTTTCTTATAAGGAATTGTTTCATTTAGATTAAAGATTCTCTCTTATGCAAGAGGTGTGTATCCTTGATCATAACCTATTTCTTGTTTGTAAAAGTATGTTCATCCTAAAAAAATACCCTTAATTTGGGGCTTAAAGTGTGTCATCCTTCATCAAGAATCCCCTTTTCACCTAGCAATAGGGGGTAAAAGAGTGCATTCTTGTTCTCTTCCCCTTTTTGTCTTCAAGATGTGTTCTTTATTCAAGAAAACCTCTTGAAGGTAAACATATTGTAACTGAGATCTCATCCTTTCAAGGGTCTCTTCCCAATTTCATATATCCTTTCATGATAATCTATTCCCTTGGTTAACAAGAGTATTCACTCTTTGCTAGGGGTACAAGCATACATTGTTGTTTTAAGGATACATCCTTGTTGTTGCAAGTAGGTATTCTTGTTCTCTTTTCGTTATTATGCCACCATAGTCTTATGCTTCCATAATAAGGAGGGGGTCATATATGTATCCTCCTTGTACATTATGCAACCTTATTGATCCCTAACGAGATAATTCTCTCTGACTGATCGTGCTTATTGATACCTAGGGAGACAAGGCTTTCTTTAGGACTGGTCATTTTTATGGATCCAAATGGAGGAAATGCTTTCTATAAGACTGATTTTGTAATCTTCCCTTGAGCACAAAATATTTTTAAGCTACCTTTTATTGAAAAAAAAAATTATGTCTCTTCTGTGCATAAATTTTAAAAAGTAGCCCCTCTGCAAAAAAATTTCAAGGTAGAATTGAATGGCATAACACAGCTTTCTAGGCCATCAACTCTCTTTCCAGTTTTCTTTGCGATGAGTGGAACTAGCATCATTTTACTATAGGAGAATGAATAAAAGATCCAATCACCTATCACTTTCACGAGTACTCCTCAAAAAATTCATAAACTAAAATACTTTTGAATATAAAAGTATGCTTTCACAATGGTGAAGGAATTGAAGAAATTCTAATTCTAATTCTATATTCTATATTTTCATGCTATAGGTTTTGTGCTAGAACTCATTATGAAGAGCATAATCACTCAACAAGAAACAGGGTGTAATACAAGGGGAGCATAGATAGAAAACATTAAGTAATACAATAAACAAATTAAACACACCAAACTAGAGTGTGGGGAAGGTCTGTGCAAAAGGATAGCTAAAAAAGAGCCCAAAGTGTTAAAAGACACTCCAAAAGTATTGATGGCAAGTTTACAAGACCCATGGTTTTCTGACATAGCCTATTTATTGACTTATGACAAATGTCTAGAAGGTATTTCCCCAAAGCAAAAGATAAATTTTTGACTCAAGACTAGTAAATATGTGATCTAAAATGAAGTTGTCTATATAAGAAATCCCTTGATGGAACATTTGTCTAGTTTATAGACAAAGTTAAATAGAAGAAATTCCTAAAAGCATTTCATGATGAATCTTGCGATGGGAACTATTCGTCAATAGTAACAAATTTCAAAAAATTTCTACAGTATTATTACTAGTCATGGATGTTTAAATATTCTTATTTTTGGGTATCCAAATGCAAAAAATAAAAATTGTTTATAGGTAAACCTTAATTAGTTTCTGTTTCATTGAAAATGGTAGTGATAGAAGGCCCCTTTGAGTAGTGGGGGTTAGATTTTGTTGGTCCAATAAATCCTAGTTCTAGCATTGTGCGTACACATATAATCATTATGACATACTACTTTACCAAGTGGGTAGAAGTTGTAGAAGTGAAGAGAATGACTATTGAAGTAGTCTGTGATTTCTACAAAGAGAACATTCTGGTACATTTTGGTGTTCCATTGAATATAGTGACTGATAATGCATCATATTTCTCTTCTTCAGAGAGTGAAATTTATTTTATGATAAAATAATCTATCTATCCCATTCATCTAATTATTACCCACAAGGAAATGGTCAGGTCAATTCAAGTAAAAAAAACTTGGTAAATATCTTGAAAAAGTTAGTGTTAGAAAACCAGAGGAATGATCAATGCTGAGAAAAGTTATGAGTGCACTAATAAGGCCGTCGAGATCCAATCATTAGTAAAGAATGATCAATGTTAGCTAAATATTCTCTGAATGAGAGAGGTTTAGGAAAATTATCATTAGTTCCATAGCTATCATCGGATTCTGAAACATGGATAGATTTAAGGGAAAATACTAAAAGAGAGAAGTCAAGGCATTGGGATGGCGGACAAGAGCAGAAAGTATGATTAGAAAATGATGCCTAGTTTAGAATAAATTATAAAAGAAGAAAATCTCTCTTTATAAAGTAAAATCAAAGAGGTAGACAAATTAGATAGTTCTTGAATAGGATTCAGATTCTAAAACTTGGAAATAAGTCTAAAATTAAGTAAATAAGAAAATTGGAAACTTCTAAGAGGGACATCAAAACCTGATGATGGAGAAAGCACTTGTTTTAAAAGTGATGGATTCATGATTTCAAATTATGGTGACGTGTTCCCATTTCAGAAAGCTGCACACTATTATCAATTGACAAGATTGGTTTTAATGGTACATATTGTCCAACATTAAAGAATAAAATTAATGTCATCGAAGCACACTTTCAAGATTATTTTGGGCAATTTGAAATTTGAAGAAGCTAAAACTAGGTCATCATTTCTATAATTACAAGTAGTGAAATTCAATCAGTTAAGCACTTCTACTTGACCACGTTTCCTACAAATTCAGAGCTCGACCACCTCCCAATTTGAAGGACAAAAATGGGTTTCAAATACAGGCATCCAATCACAAAAAGACTAGTGGTGAGTGGTTTGTTGTAGGCAACTAGTTTAATTATAGTGATATAATATCCTGAATTGATAATGGAGTGCATAAATCACTATGACCCAAAAACTAGGCAAATAAAGAAGCCAAATGAAGTACTCATCACTTTCTATAGAGAGACCATCCAGAACCCTTTTTGATTACCTCTGATAGAAGATTAGGCCAATTGGAATTTTATTTTGTACAATCGGTTTTCAACAAGAGGACAACCCACTTCAAATGTGTTATGGCCAAAGAATAATTCCAGCCAAAGAGAAGAGGTCAATCCAATCTCTCAAAAATAATTATCAACATAAATTTGAAGGGAGAAATCATGGATATCATAGTATTTTTATATAGGCTGAGAGGAGATCAAGATGTTATAAACCTGGACAAATGGATGTTCTTTGTGCAGACAATTTATTCCAAAGTGGGTTACATGGAATGGATATAAATTATTAGTGATCGAATACATTAGCTTATCGGTTCCCACCATTTGAATTTTTTATTTTATATATCTTAAAATATTATTTTTACCCTATCTTGCGCTCAGTGCTAGCCCAACTTGGGACATGTAGAGGAATTTGAGGACGACAATGAGATATTCAATTTCTACCCCATTCTGCAGCTGCATAAAACATATGCTAAATTTTGGAGAGTCAATGACACATTTATAATGAACTTTAACATAAGAATTGCAAGGATTACCTAAACAAATAATTTCTCTTGAGGCAATTATAGTGATATTTGAGTATGGAAGCTACTGAATACACAATTTCCAAAGTTCACCTATATCCGAATAGGTGCATTCGATGTTTTTCCCTACAAATTCCCCAAGTATGCTGATGATAAAATTGTTATGATTGAATTGTGTAGGAAAATTATAGAGGTCAATAAGAGGTACATTGGAAAAAATAAAGCCACCATTCCTTTCTTTGTTGCAATTGGTGCTTATAGTTTCTCATCTAATTCAAATGATATTAATATCACTAAGATACATGCCAAATACCCTTTCAAAAAATATGAAGTTATAACATCTCATTTTGATCATAACAAATATGTAAATGATAGATAACTTACAAATGGGTTTAGCTTATCATCATGGACTTGACCTAGAGGAGTAATGGACTAACAGTGTCGACGATTTTGATCTGAGGGAAAGGTCCTAGTCAAGATTGACTATTGAAAATATTCAAGAGTATAAACTCTCTTTTGATAAAGAAGTTACTGAAGATAGATCTAACTTGGTGGATCCTAAGTATCTAAAGAAAATCAAGGGTGCACCATTTAGACCTATTAACAAGGATATTCTATAAATAGATGTTATTAATCTATGGGACACCCGTGTTCTTAAAAGAACCAAAGGATAGGTGGAAAGAAGGAAAGGAGGAAATAAGGGAGCTACTTCATTACATACCTCTTCATACCCTATACAAAGTCCTCCAGCCTCTATAGTGTCCACAGCCACTATCTCAAATGTGCCTGCATAGACTACTTTAAATGCTACAAGTTGGGGTGATGAACCACTTGAGAGAGAGATGGGTATGAAGCCAACATGTCATTTTGGCTCTCTACCTCACATTGACTAAACAAAAGAATATTAGGGATAAAAACCTGAATGCATGGCTTTTCAAGGAGCAAGAATACAGAGCTTCAGCAGAGATGAAAATCCCACAAGAGCATTAACCTCTGAAAGAATAAGAAGTTCTATAAGAACAAGAAATTATAGAACAACGAGAAATTATAAAAGAACAAGTGGCCTAAGGAGGATAAATAAATGTCTCTTGGGAAGAGATTGATAAGAGAGAAGAGGTATCACAAGATCACCTTACTTCAAGCTATATTTTTGGTAAAGTATTAAATTTTCCATTCTCAAAACCTACTCAGGTCATAACTCCTCCTATTGCAAGGAAGCTATCTCTTAATTATGAATCTTCAAAAATGGCATCTCGAGTTCTCACTACTCCAAAATGGTTGGAAGAAACCTTTTAAAAGAAAAATAATAGAGAAGAATATAGACAACCTTCTAAGGAAGTTGTCTCCCTATTTTTGTAAACCTGACTAACCATGAAGTAGAATTAATTAAAAGTTATATCAAATTTATAAAATGATAAACAAACAAGGCATGTGTTCTTAGAAATGGACCATGCCCTTCTAATAAGGGACCTAGTTACAACCACAGTAACTTGACTTTCACATGACTAGGATTGACACATGTGTGCCTTAGCATGAGAAAGATATGAGGATGTGCAAATTTGTCAACCAACAAATTAAAGACAAGATAGAGAAAATAAAAATGGACAAATAAAAACTAAAAGATATGGTTAGATTTCTCTTTGACTGTCTTCAAAATATGTTGACACCTCCGTCCTCTCAAATAAAAGGTACTTATGATACCATCTTGGACGCCACTTGTAATGAGAACATAGCATTTATAACACAATTACAAGTAGATAAACACCTCACTAGTTTAACCAAAGAGTGGATAGAAGATCTTAAGTTGTGGGGTCTTCCTTTTGTTGCCCACCTTAGTGAATTAGACAAGTCTCTAATCTAGGTGCAGGACAATATAATAAAGGTGGCCAAAGAAGAAGAAAGCTCCTACGAATAGGATCTAAAATCAATCAAATAAGTAATGGACATGAAATTTGAGAATACAATTGAATTGGGCTTGTTACAATCCCCTGATGAACCACTTCAAAGGTGGATATTTGGCTTGACATATAAATGTGAGTGCATTACCAAAAACATCAAATAGCTGAGTGAATTAATAGATGATATGAAGGAAGATATAGAACAGATAAAAACTTACTTCTCAGACATTTGTTGTGACTTCCATCACAAAGGAGAAAATGATGTTGCCACTCTAGAAAAGTGCTCTATATAGGACCATCCAAAGTGCTAATGTCAGTGTGTTAGGGTTTGAAGATATCACATGTGTAGTCACTACCCTCCAGAGGTATAAGAGAATCATAAAGCCAAATTTATTCTTGCTTCTAGAAAGGAAGGAGAAAAGGAGGTTGCATTACACATGTCTCGGTGTTTCTGTCTATTTGGCTATTTTTAGTTATTCAATCTTTCTTTAATTATTCTTTATTTTCCTATTTAAAAGATTATTTTTATGTAATTGTCAAGAAAGAAAAAAGGCTATAAAAACTCAATACACACAATGTAGTCCCTCACTACTAGTTGGTTCTTTAATTATAAGAAGAAGATTAGTGTATCCCTTTCAAACTTAAGTACAATTCAATATGGCTTTTCTCCATCGCTTGTTTTAGATGAATCGACATGATTTGTCTAATTTACAAATATAGAATAAAATCTTTGTCAATCGTTATGTTAATGTTTGAAAGTGAATTGGGAAATCAAATTTAAAGATTTGTTAAATGTAAAGTAATAGATGGTTATTATTAGAGTGTCTTGTATGTTTTATGCTATTCCATTGCATTTGATGTTAGTATCTATCTTGTAGATGTCATAGGAGCACATAGATATACATTCACATAATGTATTTGAATCTTCCAAAGAAATGTATTAAGTGTGCCAGCAGGGGTGATGGCGCTTGCTTCGTCTCTACCTATGCTATCCCTATCCTACTGGGCTACCCTCCAGTACTTTCCCCCTATTATTCGGGGGAAATAAACAACATAAAGAAAGTGAGCTATTGTTTCAACATAGTGAAAGTAGCATCCGGTAACAACTGTAAGGGTGAACCTATATGCGGGAACTCCCATTTATGCTTGAAAAATATATCATAACTTATAATATTTGTTTTACATACAAATTTTTAGTTTAAGATACAAATCTATTTTTCCCGAACAGAGACGAATAATATGGAGCACATAAAACTATTTTTTATAGATTTCAAATTTTACACACAGATGCATTAAAAGAGGATTTCACTGACGGACACTCGGCTGATGGACTGCGACAAAGCTGGCATAGAACAGAAACTAAAATGGGGCAGAGCTCATAGCTACAGTCCATTGGAAAGAATTAACAAATCTGATTTAACAACACTTTAGTAACTACATGTATACTTGGAGAATAAGTGAAGTATATGAAGTTAACGTCAGAGGGAGAAATTAACTCCGAGACGTGAGAATCTCAAAAAGATTGAAAATATGAATGAGAATGAAAATCAATACAAGTAGTATACAAAAGACCGGTACAGACAAAATCTAGACCAAACTACAGTGAATAAGGAAGTGGCTGGCATCCATTCTGTCTCCATTCTGAAATTAATGAGAATCAACGGCACTGCAATAAAACGCTGAGGGTTTGCGCGAGTTAGACGATATCCCAGTGCCTGAAAATCCTTTACACCTTCCCTTGACATTTGCAACACACACACCGATCATGTCTTTCAGAAGTTTTCTTTGCTGGTTTTTAGGCTGAGATGCAAATTCTTCCATCACCATCTACTGAAAAACATAAACAAATTTGAACTCCATTTAAACGATATTGTAATATTTCCACTTAGCGATATTGAATCACCACTACATATTTAAGCACGTACCTTGGCTGCAGAAATTTCAGTATCTTGCACAGCAATATTAGAAGAAATGGATCTCAACATACACACGAAGAGCATATTTGATTTTCCAAAAGGGGCAATGTGACCATCCTTGCAGTTCATGCGCCCGCAACCATTAGAGAGTCAAAATTAATACTTCAAACTCATCCTTCTTTCTATCAACCATGAAACACTATACAATACAGCAAGGTTCTTATGTAATGATAGTTTTGCGTACCTAAACCTGATAACTTGCACAAACTTTGTATCAATCTGTAAAAGTGCAAGAATATAATTCAATTGTCAAAAATGTTTAAATTAAATTGCTTAGAAGTGAAAATTCCCAATTCAGATGAAAAGGGTGAAAGGAGTGACATTTACCCCTGTTTCTTCCTGAACTTCTCTTACGGCCCCTTCCTTAATGCCTTCCCCCTGTCAGAGACAAATTTCTCATAAATACATTAGTGTGTGTTTAATAGTTTCATGTAAAATTCTGCAGTGTCATAAATTTAAACACTTCACGTTCGACAATGGAATTTTAACCTTATACCTGGTTAATCCTTCCTGTTGGCATCTTCCACAACCCGGAATCTTTGTAAGGTCCGGACTTTTCCTGAACTACTAGAACCTATATTTCCATTGTCATCATAATTTATCAGATTTATCACCTCGAGCCACTGACCCACAACCGCTATTAAAGTGACATTAGTGAGTAATTATTATACTAATTGTATATTCCCCCAGTGATGTAAGAAAAGCAAATCCTCTTTACAAGAACAAGGATTTAAAATAGTAGACATCTATTCATGGGTACATTGCTATGGAAAGGTGGAGATTATTAAGCAAAACACATAGAATATGTAAGAATGGCACACAACAGAAGTGCAATAGATTCGGATATGCCTAATATTTACCTGTCCCTCATCGTTGAATACAAAATCTGCAATTCCTACTTGATGTGAAGCATTATCGGGGATGGTAGGAGGAGTTTGAGGAATCCAATACACTAACATAACATATGAAGGCTCTGCATGGTGGTACCCAAATCCCACCTGCAATCCACCAAACAGTATTGAAGCGTAAAAAACAAAATGGCTTGGAGGTAAAAAAACATCAATTGTAGCAGCGAAGTTTTGAACAACTGACCTCAATCGCAACGGGGACTAGCTTTGCCTGTTCCTTGGACACTTTGATCCACACCGCCTTCTTTCCCTGTATACCCAACAAGTATTATGAATTGAAAGTAGTACTATTTATTATTGTCTCGAGGGATTTGTAATTAGAGTTAACAAAGCGTTAAGCACTGACCTGGCGTGCCCATTGAGAAAGTGACGCCTTGAGAGAAGCTGCGAAATGAGAAGCATCATTCTGGATATTCTCTATGTCAATAATTACACCATCATATCTATCTTCCTGGGCTTTCAGAACTATTTCGACATCGTTAGTGGTAGCCAAAACCTCGTTCATACTTGTGAATGCCATTGAGCTGTGTAAGCACCGACCTGCCAAAAAAAGGTTCAATAACTAGCAAATTGAAATAAAAAGGAACCATACTAGTGCAAGAAACTATGCTAACCTTCTGAGTACCGCTTTAAGAAAGATTATATTTCGCTTCTTCCTTAGCGTGTGCAAAAAAAAATTGAATCAAACTAGCAGTGTAATATTAGTATGTGGTAAGAGTGTATATATATAATCGTTGCAACAACTAGAGGAGGTTTCTGTGATTTCAGACTAATGTTTCTGCACGTTGGTAACAACCAACTACTGCTACCCTTCCTGAATGAAAAGAAGGAAAACTGAAAACTTGTATGGAAAGCAAAGACAAATGGTGAGAAATTTCTCATCATTTATGAGCAGTCTTCAAAAATTCGTAGGAGGCTATCAAAAATTCTTGTTAACAAACAAGTATTCTACCGGGGAAGTTTCAAGGCAAAGCAAGTACACTTTCAGGGGCTCTCCCAAATCGTATTCTATTGACATTCCATATACGGTGACTTTTCCTAATTTACGTTGACCTTTTCCATCACATAACATCGTCAGGTAATTTCTTTCAAATTTTCAATCCTAGCCATTCTTATCTTTTTTAATTCTGTCGATCGTGTCATCTTTATCCTCAGTGTTTACCATCACATCACATTATCTATTGTTCAGGTAATTTCGTTCAAATTTTCTATCTAACTTCTCATCTTCCTTTATAATGCTATCGAGTGCGTCTCCCAGTGATGAACTAAAACAGGAGCACAAAGAATGAAAACAGAGCATAAAATAGAGCAGCACATAAAAACAGAGCAGCAGAACAAAACTCAAATATATCAATGAAGCACACTTTATTATCAAAGCACTGTAATTTTTCTTCATGTAGTTACAGCTGATAGGAATGCTCTATTTATAGAGCTCATACATATTTCTAGAGGATTCTTGAGAAGCTTCAAGAAATGAAGCATTCTAGAGATTTCTGCATATTTTTAAATTCACATATTGTACAAAGAGAGAAGCTTCATGTGGCAGGAAAGTTCTGGAGTGAGCATTAAATGCCCAGCTACTACATTTTAGAATAAACATTATTCTAACACCTCCCCATAATGTTTATTCGGAGAGAGTAGAAACATATTTGAAGTGCAATAGATCTCTAAATTTCGTAAATTTGGCTATGGATAATGCTTTTGTAAATACATCAACAACTTGATCTTCTGTTCCACAAAATTGTAGCTCCACCTCTTGACTTTCAATTAAATCTCGAACAAAATGATGATGCACTTCTATATGCTTGGACCTTGCATGATATACTGGATTCTTTGCTAGCTTGATAGCACTTTGATTATCACAAAATATTGTAGTTGGAGAGTCTTGTGGATGATGCAATTCTTCAAGTAACCTCCTAAGCCATAATGCTTCTTGAGATGCCTTTGATGAACCAATATATTCAGCTTCTGTAGATGAAAGTGACACCGTTGATTGCTTCTTGCTGCTCCACGAAATCGGTCCCGATCCAAGATGGAAGATATATCCTGAAGTTGACTTTCTATCATCAATGTTACCTACATAATCAGAATCTGTATATCCAACTAAAGTAGGCTCTCCTCCATATTTGTATTCAATGCCAAGCTGGTAAGTACCCTTAATATATCTTAATATTCTTTTAGTTGCTTTCCAATGTTCAATGTGTGGATCTGCCATGTATCTGGATACAATACCAACCGCATATGCAATATCTGGTCTAGTTATAGTAAGATACAAAAGATTTCCAACAAGTTGCCTATACAATTTTCCATCTACTTTCTTTTGAGTAGAGTTAGCACTCAACTTTAATCCAACTTCACATGGTGTATTACATGGTTTACAATCACTCATATTAAATTTTTTAAGTACATCAAGAGCATACTTAGTTTGAGAAATCATGATCCTTCCTTTTTCTTGCCATACTTGCATACCCAAAAAATAGTGCATTAGTCCTAAATCAGTTATTTCAAAAAGTTGTTTGAGTTGATCTTTAGTTATCTCAATATCATGTGTGTGATCTCCTGTAATAATCAAGTCATCCACATACAGTACAATGATAACAACTTTATCATCACTATATTTCACATATACATCTGGATCAGCGTTGCTTCTTTTAAATCCAACATCTAGAAAGTACTTATTGATTTTTGAGTACCATTCCCTTGGTGCTTGTTTGAGACCATAGAGTGATTTTCTTAATCTACACACCAAATGTTCCTCTCCATATTTAATAAATCCTGGTGGTTGTTGCATGTAAATTTCTTCCTTTAAATCACCATGCAAAAATGCACTTTTTACATCCATTTGAAAAATTTTCCAACCAAACTTTGCAGCCAAAGCAACTATTGTACGAATGGAAGTCATCTTAGCTACTGGAGCAAAGGTTTCAGTATAGTCTATACCTTCTTCTTGTGAGAAGCCCTTAGCTACTAACCTTTCTTTGTATTTTTCAATAGCTCCATCTGATGTGAACTTGGTTCTATAGGTCCACTTGCAACCAACCACATTTTTTCCTTCTGGAGGTGTTGTTAGTTCCCATGTTCCATTCTTTATTAAAGAATTGTATTCTTCTTGCATAGCCACTTCCCACTCATCTTTTCCTTTTGCTTCTTCATATGTGCTTGGAGTGTCAACCTGCATCACCTTAGCCATAAGAGCATAGTTAGCAAATATATTTCTAGGACCTTCTTGATAAATTTCTTGGATGCTTCTAAATTTCTTTCGATTTTCATTATCACTTTCACTTGATTCTTCTACTTGAGTCTCTTCCCATGTAGTAGTTTGCACACCTTGACTTTGACCTTTAGTAGAAGTAGAATTTTCTTCATCAATCAAAATTGGAAAGAAAGATAATGTTGGAGAGTTATCATTCTTAACATCTTCATCAAACCATACATTTCTTTTAATATAGATTTCATTAGTTCTAGGATTGTATAGCCTATATCCTTTTGATTCCTCACTATATCCAACCATTATGCACTTCTCACTCTTCCTTTCAAGTTTGCTCCTTCTTTCATCAGGAATGTGAGCATATGCTTTACAGCCAAAAATTCTAAAATGAGATACTGTAGGTTTTCTTCCACTCCATGCCTCTTCTGGTGTTATGTTCAAAACTGCCTTAGTAGGTGTTCTATTCAAAATATATATGGCAGTATGAACTGCTTCAGCCCAAAATTTAGCTTCTAGATTTCTAGAATGAAGCATACACCTAGCCATTTCTATTATAGTTCTATTTTTTCTTTCAGCAACCCCATTTTGTTGGGGTGAATAAGAGATAGTTGATTCCTTCTTTATGCCATGTTCTTTACAAAAATCTAAAAAGGCCTTATTCATGTATTCAGTCCCTCTATCAGTTCTTAGTATCTTTAAATACTTTCCACTTTGTTTTTCTGTCAAAGCTTTAAACTCCTTAAACTTTTGAAATACTTCATCTTTCTTTTGTAGAAAATATACCCAAATTCTTCTACTATAATCGTCTATAAAGGTGAGAGCATACCTTGATCCTCTAATTGATGGTGTTTTAAAAGGACCCATTACATCACTATGGACTAAATGTAGAGGAGTTTTTGCTCTCCATGATTTACCTTGAGGGAAACTTTCCACATGTTGTTTTCCCATTGCACATCCTTCACATACCTTGGGACTCAATGATATCTTTGGAAGCCCATGCACCATTTGCAATCTCTCCATAAGCTTAAGACTTTGAAAATTGACATGCCCCAAACGCTCATGCCATAACCTGCTCATATCATCATATTGGGCAATAGCACACATATGTTTATCTCCACATTTAGAAGTAAATTCTTGAAACTTATATAATCCATTCTCCATTTTACCAATTGCAATAACTCTGTAATTATTATTGACATCCTTGATTAAACACTTATCACTGTAGAATTCTATTTTATGTCCTTGACTTGCAATTTGAGATACTGAAAGTAGATTTGTTTTTAATTCAGGGACTAACTTCACATTTTTGAACAATCCATTATCAACTTTGACATTACCGGTCCCTTTAACTTCTAAAGCACTATTATCCCCCAAATATATTTTCTTTATATTATTTTCACTTATTGATTCAAATTGATTCTCATTATGAGACATGTGTTGTGTAGCACCAGAATCAATAACCCAATCATCTTTGAAAGTATTATTTTCTTTAAGAGCAACACAAAATGCATTTCTTTTAGAATCACCAAATTTTGGAGAATTATTTGTCTTTTTCTCTGTATCTCTCTTCTTCTTAAAACACTCATTTGCCTTATGACCCATTTTACCACAATAATGACATTTCCATTTACTTCTATTATGATCTATATATGAAACACTCTTATTTTCATTCTTCCAATTTCTTTCTTTAGATTGATTATCTTGTGACTTCTTATAATATTGTTTTCCTTTCATTACAAATGCTTGAGATTCACCATCAAATGATTCTTTTTCTTTAACTTGTCTTTTCTCTTCTTGAACCAACTTAGCACACAATTCTTCTGATTTAATACTTTTTAATTTATCCGCAGTATCTAAACCCCTTATAAATGATTGATAAGTTCCTGGAAGACTTTGTAATATAATTTGCACAAAATCTCTATCATCTATATCTTTTCCAAGAGAAGCAAGCTCATTCTTCTTTTCCTTTAACTTACTTAAATGTGAGACTATCTCTTGTGAGCTTGATAATTTCATATTATATAACTCAGTAGTGAGAGATAAGATCCATACATCACCTGAATTTTGATATAAATCCTTCAAAATCTCCCATACTTTGACTCCACTTCTCTCATTACGAACTTCCGGAAAAACCTCTTCTGAAAGTGTAAGCTTGATTAGTGCTGCTGCCCTCTTGTCCCTTTTATCCTAATTATCTTGATCCTTTCCTGGGTTTGCAGGCCTCTGTTCACTTCCAGTTACAATATCATAACAATTTTGAAGAGTTAGAGTGATTTCAACATGAGATACCCAATCATAATAATTTTTCCCATTTAATTTAACTGTAGGCAAAGTTACACCAAGTGACTCCATTGTTAAATTCTCTCCTTTTTGGATGAGAATGAAAGATATTTGGAAAACTTGAACACCCAAACTTGAAATTGAAAAAATCTCACCAATTTGTTGAAGAAAAACCCTTTCTTTTGCTGCAATATTCTTTCTTTGATGTAGTTTTCTTTTGTCCCAAAACAAACTGATGTTCACTCCTTGGTTAAAGCCTGCAACTGTAAAGATTCATACCAAAAAAAATATATTCATTCCAAAGCACGATATATTCATAGCCCAAAGAACTGAAATAGCTCTGATACCATGATGAACTAAAACAGCAACACAAAGAATGAAAATAGAGCAGCACATAAAAACAGAGCAGCAGAACAAAACTCAAATATATCAATGAAGCACACTTTATTATCAAAGCACTGTAATTTTTCTTCATGTAGTTACAGCTGAGAGGAATGCTCTATTTATAGAGCTCATACATATTTCTAGAGGATTCTTGAGAAGCTTCAAGAAATGAAGCATTCTAGAGATTTCTGCATATTTTTAAATTCACATATTGTACAAAGAGAGAAGCTTCATGAGGCAGGAAAGTTCTGGAGTGAGCATTAAATGCCCAACTACTACATTTTAGAATAAACATTATTCTAACACCCAGCCACTAACTATTTCCTATTCTTCTTCTTGTAAGCTTTAAAATCATGACTGAGATAGAACAAGATGTGCAAAACGTTATGAAATCAATCTAATTAACTGTTTAGATTATTCTACCCTCCAAAGCATAGAGGACTTAATATCTTCATCTAAATGACATAGATCATGATTTTTTTTTTTATAGATTGTGTTCTTTTTATATTAGTGTACAAATATATTAGTACCCTTGCCAATTTTTTTTCTAAATGACATAGATCATGTCCTTTTTGTATTGGTTTTCTTATTATTGGAATGTCAAATACATTAGTTCATTTGTGAATCTTCTAATGGTATAGATCATGTCTGTTCTATAATGGTTTATAAGAATGACAAATATATTAATCATCCTATCAATTCTTCTAAATGGTATAGACCATGTCCTTTTGTATTATTTTCTTT
Source organism: Chamaecyparis obtusa (assembly GCA_027943335.1). Classification (NCBI taxonomy): domain Eukaryota; kingdom Viridiplantae; phylum Streptophyta; class Pinopsida; order Cupressales; family Cupressaceae; genus Chamaecyparis; species Chamaecyparis obtusa. The sequence goes on from BSBK01004778.1 coordinate 1,725,210, forward strand.
CTCATTGAAATGCTAAATACATTACTCTCATTGTCAACCAAACGATAAGACTCTTTTCAAATAGTTTTATTAAATTGACACCTAGTGGTCACATAAAACTCACCAAATATAATTTTTTGCTAATTTTATAATACAACATTGAAATTATTACAATAATAACATTGGTGCTTGAACTAAATAATTTCAACATTCTAGAAAATGGCTCTATCTTAAAATCTGAGTCATTTTTCAAATGTCAATTAGGATGAAATCTTGATATAATGCTAGATTAAACATTCAAAAAGAATTATTCAATAATATATCGAGAGAGTTTGCTCGTGCAGGATGAGGAGATGATACGTCACCCTCCTCATTCCTTCCACCTCCAACTTTTCCCTCCATACTTGGCTGATGCTATCGCATGCTTAGTGTCCTTGTTTGATTTTGTGTCCTTTCTTTTTACTTGGTTTTCAAAGCTATTTTGTTTGTGTGTCTCTATTGTTTTGTTCATGTGTGATTTATTTCATACCTTTGTATTTCTTCCCTAGCCCACTGGTGGCTTCGACCCTTGTTCCATGGATCGTTAATGCTAGCTATGGATGTGGTTGTGGATGATACTAATACCTCCACAAAGAAAAGAGATCCAGAATAAAAACAACTGTGGTAACAATAAGTCTGTTGTGGAGAATTATAATTTATAGAAACCTTCATACAAAGTGGCATTAATTGCAAAGGAAAGTCAAGTCAAGTGGACCTAGCTGTGGCAAAATCTAATGGAAGAGTCATGGTCATATGTGGAATGGAATTAAATGGACCATTGGGGGACAATGAACATGGACTTCAAGATGGATGCCGCATCCAAGATGGAGACCTTAGAAGAGGAAAAGATGGTAAGGTCTCATCTTCTACCTTGAAAAGTCTTTCTCTCACCCTGAATGATGAAATGATCAAGGCCATTGAGAGTGAACAAAGCCGACTTAAAAGTATTGTTATTTTTTTTGTATGTATGGATACTAACACTCTATTGGATCTAGAAAAAAAATTGATGACTAGATTGCCAAAATTTGAGGTAATTAAGTGATGCAGGGCCTTCCGTAGGTCATAATCTCATACAGAAACTTATGGAGGTCATAACTTTTGACTCAGGTCTGGGTTTTTGCTGAAATTTTTTGAGTGCGTGCCTCAAGTGGTGGCATTTTTTTTGGAAATGATCTCAAATCAATTGGGGTCCATTTTAGCACATTTTTGGGAGCTGAAAGTTTCATCTCGGGCTCCGAAATCAGCTTTTACTATTTTTTCTCTAGTTTTTAGAAAGTTCTATTTTGTAATAAATCCAAATTTATGTTATCAAATCTCGGATATTAGTTGGCAATTCATTCTAACTTAGTTGAGGGCATGGTTAGGGAAAATCTCAGCTTTTTAGGTGTTGTTTCAAAAATTACAAAAAATGGCAAAAAAACCTGTGGAAAAAAAACTGCCAAAAAGGGTAACTTTTGGATTTCTTATTTTTTGTAGTGTTTTGGTTACATAAGAGTTTGCAGCGAATTGTAGTCAGTCAGTGATGAATGAACAATATTAAAGGACTCAAATATATATATATATATATATATATATATATATATATATATATATATATATATATATATATATATATATATATATATATATATATATATATATATATATATATATATATATATATATATATATATGTGTGTGTGTGTGTGTGTGTGTGTGTGTGTGTGTGTGTGTGTGTGTGTGTATTCATATATACACATATATATATTCATGTACACACACGTATACATACATACATACATACATATATATGTATGTATAATTTGAATTGATTTGAATAGTTTTTTTCTTTCTCCCACAAAAATTGGTATGGTGTTGAAAACGTCATTTTCAAAGAGTAACATTATTTTCATAGAGTATAATTTTTTTCTTTCTAAAATAGATATGAATGTTCTTCTTTCAAATTTAGTTTTGTAACATCCATATAGAGGGCATGCAATTGGTTTGATGATATTATAATGATTATTGCATATTTTATTAACATTTGAAGTTGACTAAACTGTAATTTTGACATACCTTAACTACATAGCTTATAGCTTGTTGTGTATTTATCTAATTTCAATTTTTTTTTTGATAGAAAGTAGAATCAAATATGGAGGGCACTTTTATTTTTTAAATTATTTTTCTCTTTTCTACTATTTTTCATTAAACGTCATACTCAGAGGTTTATATCTGATAAAAAAACCTACATTCAATTAACATCAGAAAATATATACATAATAAATTAAAAAATTATCAAATCTATAATCATTAGAAAGATCATTTCGAGTACTTGTTCTATGCAAAATGAAATCTCCTTATTGTTCCATTTGATCCCCGTGCTTGAGCCCCAAAGCCATGAAATTCTCAAAATTTCTTCAAACCTTGAAAAAAGGACCTAATCAGGGAATTTTGATAGAAAGTACTTTCTATCAAAATAACTTTACATAAAACAATGCAAATTACCCATTCACAAGGGACTTTTGATTGAAACAAATTTCTATTGAAACTACTTAGTTTCGATAGAAAGTACTTTCTATCAAAACTATTTGAGTAAATATGCACTCTCATGATTTTTGGGATGAATTCTTTCCTCCGAAAAATTGTGACCCACTATTGTGGGTTCACCCATATATATATGTATATATGTATATATATACATATATATACATACATATATACACACACACACACACACACACACACATATATACACATACATATATAGATATATATACATATATACATATCTATATATATATCTATATATATATCTATATATATATATATATATCTATATATATATATATATATATCTATATATATATATATATATATATATATATATATATATATATATATATATATATATATATATATATATATATATATATATATATATATATATATATATATTTATAGATATAGGACATTAATGAATAACTACCACAATGTGATATTTATACTAAAAACATTTTTTAGCATGATTGTTTACAAATTAATTCATTGAGTCATTAAAATTCTATTTTAAGGAAACCTTTAAGATGAATCGAGGAAACATAGATTTGCCTAAACCCAAAAGTTGACCACCATGATTCCAGATATAGAAGTGATATACCAATTTTTAGGGAAGATGGTGATTCCCCAGTCGCGAAAAATACTCTTCATATGAAAAGAAATAACCCCCATGTCATTGAAGCCACAGATCAGAAAGAGCAATAAGATCATTCAATCAAAGGAAATGTATTGAAGACCTCTTTCTTGAGGGCATCATAGAAGGAAATTTTCCATGTTAACTTCAATAAAAGAGAGCTTCAATACATAACCAACCATAGGGAAATCATAGAAAACAAAAGTTGAAAAGAAAAGAAATTAAAGTAACCAGTTTTCCTAAAAAAGACTCCTAGAATATTTCCTAGAAGTATTCAAAAATTTGTCAAATCTTTGAAAATCATAATAATTCTTTATGACAAATACCTAAATATAGATATTCTATAACTAAATTCGACCAACTCTTCTTTATATTGATACAGCCTCATATTATACCTAATAGAATTTTACAACTTGTCTCAAATCTATTGGTCTTCAAACATTACGTTACATTGGGTAAAATTCATTTGATATACAAATATAAAGATATTTAGCATGGAATCAAAGGGAGATTATTGATTTCTTATATGAGCTTCCTCAGTATCTTCCATTGTCTCAAAGATTTATGTATCATAATTCTCTTTTGCTTCCCATACCCAATTGCCAACCCCATCTACTTGAATGAAAATGTCAAACCAATCATCCTCTTGTGGCCTTCTGATATGTATGAAGTGAAACAAAAAGTTTATATTTATTTTGATGGAGGGGAATCTGTTCCTAAAGGTATCCAAATATTTTTCTATGAAGATGGGTAGGGTGGGAACTATCCTACCCCCGATTAGTGGGGAATCATAATATCATGGTTTTGGAATGGTTAGACCACCCCTAATGTTATTGATCACTATATCTAAGTTTCCTAAATACTTCCATTTGAAAACCTATGTTGTTACCTTTATTCTTATGTCTCTTTACCAATTGCATGGAATGAATCATACTTTATGTAATTTCTTATTTTTAATATTCCTTCATGGTGTTCTTATATATAGTATTATGATGCTTTAAAATATCTTTCTTCCTTATAAGGCATGTTTCAAGTTCATTAATATTTGATGTGGTTTTCTCATTTAATTTTTAACAAAATGCATGGAATATATTGATTACATAAGGGCATTTATTGATGAACCTAAATATAAAATTAGTATAAACCTTCCTAATCCTACTCTTATGGTGCCCATTTATCACAATGATAAAGATATAGCTCCTAATGATCCTATCCTACTAAGACCTAGATCCACTCTTCCTTAACCCACCTTAATGGATAGTCATAGGGAAGCTAGTTTATGCAATTCTTTACACGACCTTAAACAATATTCCTTTTATCAAAGCATTATTCATAATCCTAATGTTAATTATTTTTTTGAAATTTTATCCTCAAGAATAACATTAAGTAGACATGAAGATCTCGATAAACCTTTATTTTCTTCTCCACCTAAAGAAGATATGAATAGTGATAGGAACCTTAATCTCCCTAAAGAGGATATTTCTCCTCCCATTCCTCTTTACACCACACATTTCTATAAACCTTAAGACAAATCTCCTTCACCCTCTACATTAAAATCCAATTACAATGTGGGTTACGACATTACTTATCAACAAGGTTATAGTGGACATGGTCTTAGTATTAATGAAAAAGGTATTGAAGTTCCTATAGATCTTCCTACACAAGCTAATAGATGTGGTATTGGATTAATACTCAAAGCCACCACTTTTCCTCCTTCGAATCCATCTTCATCACAATACAAACATCATCTAGACATTCTTTTACCCAAGGCATTTGTTGTCATACCTCCTTTTAATGACTGATTGGCTTTGGTTAACATAATCGTTTGGATAATTAAATATGATCCTAAGATCAATTTTCCTTTTCAAACATTGCCAAATAATAAAAAACCTATTAATCGCAAATTTCATAATCATTTTCATCATAAAAATAAACGTTCTCTTTCTAATTGTACTGAATATAGACAACTTATAATTAACAAAAAAATTAATGCTTTTCCTTCAAATAAAAAATATACCTTAGCATTTCTCTCTCCTATTATGTTGGTCTCCATCATATAATCTTAATATCCTACATAATTTGGGGGCTTTTTAGCTTGCACTGTGTTCATTTTGTGTGACATATAATAGGTTCTTTCCCTTGTCTTTTTGCTTAGGGGGCAAGGTCTATCTATCTTTTTAATTTCTCCTTCTAAAGTATCCATTATCTCCTTTTTGTTTAAATCTTTTATACTACGATGTCCTTCCATACACAGACTTGTTTATTAAGGAATTAATGTCCTTATCTTCCTTGCTTGGAATGGTATATCTTGTACAATTGATTTTTCCTCTAAGTTTGCATAATGTCACATTATTCCATCTCTCTTCATGGCCTTTTTATGGATTTGTATTATGGTGGTATATCATTTCTATCATGGGATTATTTGTTTCACACAAGGCATTTTCATCTTTTAACAACAAATCATGCCTCAAAGGGTATGCCTATCAGAAAAAATATTTCATTTAGGGAATGTATGTTGTTCCTTTATAATGCATTCATTATCTCTTTTATAACTATGATGTCCTTTCTTGCATAAATTTGTTTTTCTTACATTAGGATCTTCTCCTTCTCTAGAGATTTACATCCTTGTTTACAACTCAATTTTACTTGAAAGTGCATGTCTATTATAAAAGATCTATCACTTAGGATTTATAATGTGTTATATTCTCCCTTGGGGGGAAAGGTCTCATTTGCCTTCTTTATAAGGATCCACTTTCCTTAGTATAGTGGCATTTGTTTATCGTATGCCATTCTTTTCTTATAAGGAATTATTTCATTTAGATTCAGTATTCTCTCTTATGCAAGAGGTGTGTATCCTTGATCATAACCTCTTTCTTGTTTGTAAAAGTATGTTCATCCTAAACAAATACCCTTAATTTGGGGCTTAATGTGTGTCATCCTTCATCAAGAATCCCTTTTTCACCTAGCAATAGGGGGCTAAAAGAGTGCATTCTTGTTCTCTTTCCCTTTTTGTCTTGAAGATGTGTTCTTTGTTCAAGAAAACCTCTTGAAGGTAGACATATTGTAATTGAGATCTCATCCTTTCAAGGGTCTCTTCGCAATTTCATATATCCTTTCATGATAATCTATTCTCTTGGTTAACAAGAGTATTCACTCTTTGATAGGGGTACAAGCATACATTGTTGTTCTAAGGATACATCCTTGTTGTTGGAAGTAGGTATTCTTGTTCTCTTTTTGTTATGATGCCACCATAGTCCTATGCTTCCATAATAAGGAGGGGGTCATATATGTATCCTCCTTGTACATTATGCAACCTTATTGATCCCTAAGGAGATAATTCTTTCTGACTGATCGTGCTTATTGATCCCTAGGGAGACAAGACTTTCCTTAGGACTAGTCATTTTTATGGATCCAAATGGAGGAAATGCTTTCTATAAGACTAATTTTGTTATCTTCCCTTGAGCACAAAATATTTTTAATCTACCCTTGAGTGCAAGAAAAAATTTAAGTGTCTTATGTGCACAAATTTTTACAAGTATCCCCTCTGCAAAAACTTTTCAAGGTAGAATTGAATGGCATAACACAACTTTTGAGGCCATCAATTCTCCTTCCATTTTTCTTTGCGATGAGTGAAACTAGCATCATTTTACTATAGGAGAATGAATAAAAGATCCAATCACCTATCACTTTCATGAGTACTCCTCTAAAAATTCATAAACTAAAATACTTTCAAATATAAAAGCATGCTTTCACAATGGTGAAGGAACTGAAGAAATTCTAATTCTAATTCTATATTCTATATTTTCATGCTATAGTATTTGTGCTATAACCCATTATGAAGAGCATACTCACTCAACAGAAAATGGGGTGTAATACAAGGGGAGCATAGATAGAAAAAGTTAAGTAATACAATAAAGAAATTAAATCCACCAAACTAGAGCGTGGGGAAGGTCTATGCAAAAGGATAGCTGAAAATGAGCCCAAAGTGTTAAAAGATACTCCAAAAGTATTGATGGTGAGTTTACAAGACCCATGGTTTTCTGACATAGCCTATTTATTGACTTATGACAAATGTCTAGAAGGTATTTCCCCAAAGAAAAAGATAAATTTTTGACTGAAGACTTGTAAATATGTGATCTAAAATGAAGTTATCTATATAAGAAATCCCTTGATGGAACATTTGTCTAGTTTATAGACAAAGTTAAATAGAAGAAACTCCTAAAAGCATTTCATGATGAATCTTGAAATGGGAACTATTCGTCAATGGTCACAAATTTCAAAAAATTTCTACAGTATTATTCCTTGTCATGGATGTTTAAATATTCTTATTTTTGGGTATCCAAATGAAAAAAATAAAAATTGTTTATAGGTAAACCTTAATTAGTTTCCCTTTCATTGAAAATGGTAGTGATAGAAGGCCACTTTGAGTAGTGGGGGTTAGATTTTGTTGGTCCAATAAATCCTAGTTCTAGCATTGTGCGTACACATATAATCATTATGACATACTACTTTACCAAGTGGGTAGAAGTTGTAGAAGTGAAGAGAATGACTATTGAAGTAGTCTGTGATTTCCACAAAGAGAACATTCTGGTACATTTCAGTGGTCCATTGAATTTAGTGACTGATAATGCATCATATTTCTCTTCTTTAGAGACAGTGAAATTTATTTTATAATAAAAGAATCTATCTATCCCATTCATCTAATTATTACCCACAAGGAAATGGTCATGTCAATTCAAGTAAAAAAAACTTGTTAAATATCTTGAAAAAGTTAGTGTTAGAAAACCAGAGGAATGATCAATGGAGAGAAAAGTTATGAGTGCACTAATAAGGCTGTCGAGATCCAATCATTAGTAAAGAATGATCAATGTCAGCTAAATATTCTCTGAATGAGAGAGGTTTAGGAATATTATCATTAGTTCCATAGCTATCATCGGATTCTAAAACATGGATAGATTTAAGGGAAAATACTAAAAGAGAGAAGTCAAGGCATTGGGATGGAGGACAAGAGTAGGAAGTATGATCAGAAAATGATACCTAGTTTAGAACAAATTATAAAAGAAGAAAATCTCTCTTTATAAAGTAAAATCAAAGAGGTAGAGAAAGTAGATAGTTCCTGAATAGGATTCAGATTCTAAAACTTGGAAATAATTCTAAAATTAAGTAAATAAGAAAATTGGAAACTTCTAGGAGGGACATCAAAACCTGATGATGGAGAAAGCACTTGTTTTAAAAGTGATGGATTCATGATTTCAAATTATGGTGATGTGTTCCCATTTCAGAAAGTTGCACACCATTAAAAACTGACAAGATTGGTTTTAATGGTACATCTTGTCCAACATTAAAGAATAAAATTAATGTCATCGGAGCACACTTTGAAGATTATTTTTGGCAATTTGAAATTTGAAGAAGAAGCCAACCTACTTGTTAATGCATTGTCTTGCTTAATAGATACTTCAAGTGATCAATCTTTGCAATGAGCTTGATTGAATGTGATAACATGTAATGTTGCCATTTTTGTGAAGCAAAGACAACTGGCCGACACACTCTTTCTATTGGAGAATAGTTTAGCTCATATCCCACAAGGGTGCGACTGATATAGTAGATAGCTTTTTCTTTTCCTTCATGGCCTTGCTGGGCCAGAAGAGCACCTAGTGAGACTGTCATAGCTGAAATGTAGAGCAAGAGTGGCTTGCATGGAATTGGTGACATCAGAGTTGGAGGATTCACCAGATATTGCTTGATTTTATTGAAGGCTTCCTCACACTTATCATCCCATTGGAATAAGATATCTTTATGCAATAAATGCTGAAAGGGATGACTTCGAACAGCTAGTTGATAAATAAATCTTCGGATGGATTGGAGACGTCCTTGCAAAGATCTTAACTGACTGATGTTAGTGGGGGAAGCCATCTCCATGATTTCTTTAACCTTTTCTGGATCAACCTCGATTCCTTTGGCTGAGATAATGTATCCTAATAGTTTACCCGATGTGACCCCGAATGCACATTTCTTTGGATTAAGTCTAATCTAATACTTTTCCATTCGGGTGAATATTCTATCCAACACTCTCAAATGACCTTCTCTATTTTTGGATTTTTTTAAAATATCATCAACATAATCTTCCATAATGGTATGCATCATGTCATGAAAGATTGTGGTCATGGCCCTTTCATAAGTGGCACCAACATTCTTAAGCCCAAAAGGCATCACATTCCAACAATATGTACCCCAAGGACAAGTAAAAGAAGTCTTTTCCTAGTCTTCTAGTGCAATCTTTATCTAGTTATATCTAGAAAATCCATCCATAAAAGATAACATTTCATGTCCAGCCATCAAATCAACTATAATATCAATATTGGGCAATGGAAAATCATCTTTGGGACAAGCTTTATTGAGATCTTGAAAGTCCACACAAATATGGATAGACTTGTCTGGTTTTGAGACTAGGACAATATTTGAAATCCATTCAGCATAAACAATAGCATGAATGAATCCAACATCTAAGAGTTTCTTCAATTCTTCTTTAACCATTAGTGCAATATGTGGGTGCATCTTGCGGAGCTTCTGCTTAACTGGTTTAACACCTGGTGCAATAGATAAATGATGTATAATGAGATTAGGGTCCAGCCCAGGCATATCAGCATAGGACCAGGCAAAGTTGATTTGTCTCTCTTTGAAAACCTTTGCAAAAGCTTCTTTCTCTGATTCTGTCAAGGATGCTGCTACTTTGAGAATGCGCAGAGACTCCTCTATTTCAATGTTAAGAGGTACTATTGGTTCTATAAGGATGATAGATTGCTGTCGATACAGATAATTGGGAAGAGTGTCAATCCTTCCATCGTCAGGTGCCTTAGAGAGGTTTTCACCGTCAGATGCATCTTTTCTTTTTATTATTTCTGGATCTAATACTGCCACTAAGTGGTTTTCACCATTAGATCTGTTGATTATTTTTATATCTTTATGATTGAAAGGATTGGCATTCTCTCCAAAGTAAGCCATGTCATTGAGTTCTATCATAAATCCTGACTTATGATCCCCTGGTGGTAAATGATCCCTGATTCTTAGATAGTCAATGATTGCGTCATCATTATGGAAGACATCAAGTTCTGGATGATCGGGAGAATCCCAATTGATAAGTTCAGGATGTACAAGGGGCATTGGATCATTTGGGCTAGTTTCAAAGGCAGAGATGGTATTGATGGATAAGTTCTCAAGGTTTATGATGGTATCAATGAGATCTATTTCCATACTCTCATCTGAATCATCTATCGCAAGATAATGCTCACTTCCCTCACAATCGACAAGAGTAGTATCACGTGTGACTAATCCTAGTGAGTCAGTCCTTGAACTCTCTCCCTCATGGTAATCATTACTATAGTGATGAACAACATCAACTCCTATTTCTTCAGTACAATTAGATAATGAATCCCATTCGTAATAATTAGAGTCAGAATCATCATTATCCCCAAGTCTATCAATGATTCCCTATGCTATCCTTTGTTTCTCTGGATCTACATACATACCATGTTTTGAGAACTGTAAGGAAGGAGCTTTAGATGTCTCATGAAAAGGTGTGATCTTTTCTTTTCCTTTTGGTTCTTTTGGTCCTTCTCCTTTGTATCCTAATCCCGTGGTATCTCTTTGGTAATTTGGATTTTGCAAAATTGGCTTTATAACACCCTCTCTTTGTAGCCCTATAGGTCCAACACCTTGGTATCCCATCTTTTGTAGCAAAGTATACCCTTTACCATATACATTAGGTGATATATATTCATGTTTGATATCCTCTTCATTCTTTTGTGAGGGAATTTAAAACACTGATGATAAGTTGATGGCACAGCTTGCATGGAATGAATCCATGGTCTTCCCAAGAGAATGTTATAAGTTAGATCCATGTCAAGAACTTGGCAAGGTACATCTTTGACTACAGGACCTACTCTGATAGGAAGAGCAATAGATCCCAGCTTGGATGACCTCTCTTCTTCATCATAAGCTTTGATTGTGATTTTCTTCTTTGGATCTACAACATTTTTTAGAAAATCCCAATGCAAGGACTAATTTCAATGTGCATATATTCAATCCAGCTCCTCCTTCTATTAGTAATCTCTTGATTTTGTGACTGTGTACAAGGAATTCTATATGTAGCAGAGCATTATGAGGTTGGGTAATAGCTAAATCATCATTTTCAGTGAAGGATAGATAATGTGGGGTTGTCAAATGTCCCACCATAGCTTGAAATTGATCATGATCTAGATTCGTGGGGACCTGGGTTTCTAAGAGATCTTTCTCAAGGATATCTTTATGAGATGGGGACAAAAGCAAAAGCTCTAAGATGGATATCTGGGCAGGTGTTTTCTTGAGTTGTTCCAAAAGATTGTACTAGTTGGAAATATTAGGTATAGAGAAAGTGACACCTTGAGAGAAGCTGCCAAAACCTCGTTCGTTGTGAATGCCATCGAGCTGTGTAAGCACCGACCTGCCAAAAAAAGGTTCAATAACTAGCAAATTGAAATAAAAAGGAACCATACTAGTGCAGGAAACTATGATAACCTTCTGAGGACCACTTTAAGAAAGATTATATTTCGCTTCTTCCTTAGCGTGTGCAAAAACAAATTGAATCAAACTAGCAGTGTAATATTAGTATGTGGTAAGAGTGTATATATATAATCGTTGCAAGAGCTAGAGGAGGTTTCTGTGATTTCAGACGAATGCTTCTGCCCTGGTAACAACCAACTACTGCTACCCTTCCTGAACAAAAAGAAGGAAAACTTAAACTTGTATGGAAAGCAAAGACAAATGGTGAGAAATTTCTCATCATTTATGAGCAGTCTTCAAAAATTCATAGGAGGCTATCAAAAATTCTTGTTAATGAACAAGTATTCTACCGGGGAAGTTTCAAGGCAAAGCAAGTACACTTTCAGGGGCTCTCCCAAATCGTATTCTATTGACATTTCATATACGGTGACTTTTCCTAATTTATGTTGACCTTTTCCATCACATAACATCGTCAGGTAATTTCTTTCAAAATTTCAATCCTAGCCATTCTTATCTTTTTAAATTTTGTCGATCGTGTCATCTTTATCCTCAGTGTTTACCATCACATCACATTATCTATTGTTCAAGTAATTTCGTTCGAATTTTCTATCTCACTTCTGATCTTCCTTTATAATGCTATTGACTGTGTCTCCCAGCCACTAACTATTTCCTATTCTTCTTCTTGTAAGCTGTGAAATCATGACTGAGATAGAACAAGATGTGTAAAATGTTATGAAATCAATCTAATTAACTGTTTAGATTATTCTACCCTCCAAAGCGTATAGAACTTAATATCTTCCTCTAAATGACATAGATCATGTTCTTTTTTCATAGATTGTGTTCTTTTATATTAGTTTACATATATAGTAGTACCCTTGCCAATTTTTCTAAATGACATAGATCATGTCCTTTTTGTATTGGTTATCTTATTATTGGAATGTCAAATACATTAGTTCATTTGTGAATCTTCTAATGGTATAGATCATGTCTCTTATATAATAGTTTATAAGAATGACAAATAATAGTTATTTAGTTTTTTAATGTCCATATGGAGGGAATTCAATTGGTTTTATGACATTATCATGATTATTTCATATTTTATTAACGTTTGAAGTTGACTAAGTCGTAATTTTGACATACCTTGACTACATAGCTTATAACTTTTTGTGTATTTGTCCTTTATAGAAAGATAACTTCAATACCTAGGGCATAGATATTTTTTAGGATTTTTTTTTACTCATTTACTATTTTTCCATAAGCATCGAACATAAAGGTGGAGATACGGTGAAATATCTATGTTTAGTAAAACTAAAAATACAAGGTCATAATAAAATTAATATATATTAAGATTATAATAATTGGAAAGAGTTTTCTCATTAGTACCTTACTACATTGATAGGTTTTTCGAATGGATTCATTTGATCTGGCAAAAGATAAAGACAAAGTGATTTTTTATCACCATTTTAATATGTGTGAAGGAGACTCCATTGTAGGTATGAATGAGGAGTATATTATATCAATGATTTTTTTATCTAAGAGGCTTTGAGCTAACCATTTCTAATTAATTCCTTCTAATTGAACCTCTCAAGGCTTAAATAATCATATTTTATTAAAAATGTGTCATTTCAGCAAAAATCAACATGTCTAAAAAAGTGTAACCTACTATTGTGGGGTCACCCTACCTTCTCTAATGTATATAGGGTGAAGTACCTTTGGATGTCATGAAGCGATTACTCCCTTGAGTGTGGCTATCTATAGTCACCTTGTTATGTGGATGTTTTATGATTGATCATTTATGTTTGGTTGATTGATGAGTTGTTCGTGTTGTGTATGGGCTAACATTGAAATTTTGAACTTTCTTATGATTGGATTAGTCACCTAACTCTCCTTATGTTATCTCTTTGGTGACGTTGGTCACACTTAATTTATTGTTAGAAATTGAGCAGTCTTATGATTTAATGTCAGACATATGATTCCCCCGCTTGGGTTTTACCTTTTTGAATTTTATGGTTTCTACTCCGAATGTTTGGTATTGTTGACCTTGTTTTGTGATAAGTGTTGTTCCTATCATCTTTAGCATGAACCCCTAATAGTATGTATACGGGAGGACATCACGGAGATGGTACTATGTTTGTTGTATCCTATATGTTTGCATAAGCATTGCATTAACTATATAGTTTTTCATGAACTTCCCAACTTGTTATTTGTTATAGATATGAATGTGTGTTTTATGCAATTGATCCTAGATGTTTTCTATTATGATGAATGAATAAATGTTTAGATCCATTTTTTGAATTGTTAATAAATGATTGATCAATGTGAATTTCTATTATTCCTAACTAGAAATATATTGTCCTTAATGACTGTATGCCATGTTCTTATTTTATGGTTTGTTTTCAGATGTTATGTTATGTTTTTAGTAAATGCCTTGTGTTTGAGGGATGCATACCTCTATCTATTTGTAGGCTTCCAAGAGTAAGCCTAATCCTAGGGGGGGTGGATGTAGTACCCTGCCCCTATTCATATTTTATAGATGTTATAATTATTCTAGGATGATAGATTATACGTTAGGAAGTTATTAATGTTTATGGTTTTACTGACCCCATACTTGCATGTGTATGGTTGATGTGCTTGTTTTATATTTCTATTTGACGTGTCTGATGTGGTTGAGGGATGGAGCCGTAGTTACTTGCTTGCGAGATCCACACGATCGACTGATCCCTACCATTGTCTGTTATATATTTATATATGTATGTACATGCAAGTTTTGTATGTAGGTTTGTAGGTACCGGGCATCGACTTCCTTGAATTGTCAGGATGAGCGTGCCCTATCGCAATGTCTCAAATGGTAAGAGATGGGAGATAATACACAAATCTAAAACCCTAACCTAAGCCCATTTTTCCTAGGATTGGACTGATTCAAGAATCAGTTTGACTACCCTACCCAAATTCATCTAGGTGACAGGAATTCATGGATCCCTTTCTACTGTTGCTTGGTTTTACTTTGTTTGATTTTATCTCATTTGGCTTCAGTTGATTTATTGCTTATGTGGGTGATTTTATGTG
>BSBK01004778.1:1745000-1752500 GCA_027943335.1 Chamaecyparis obtusa
GAGGTCAATCCAATCTCTCAAAAATAATTATCAACATAAATTTGAAGGGAGAAATCACCGATATCATAGTATTTTTATATAGGCTGAGAGGAGATCAAGATGTTATAAACCTGGACAAATGGATGTTCTTTGTGCAGACAATTTATTCCAAAGTGGGTTACATGGAATGGATATAAATTATTAGTGATCGAATACATTAGCTTATCAGTTCCCACAATTTGAATTTTTTATTTTATATATCTTAAAACATTATTTGTACCCTATCTTTTGCTCAGTGCTAGCCCAACTTGGGACATGTAGAGGAATTTTAGGATGACATTCAGATATTCAATTTCTACCTTATTCTGCAGCTGCATAAAACATATGCTAAATTTTGGAGAGTCAATGACACATTTATAATGAACTTGAACATAAGAATTGCAAGGATTACCTAAACAAATAATTTCTCTTGAGGCAGTTATAGTGATATTTGAGTATGGAAGCTACTGAATACACAATTTCCAAAGTTCACCTATATCTGAATAGGTGCATTCGATGTTTTTCCCTACAAATTTCCCAAGTATGCTGATGATAAAATTATTATGATTGAATTGTGTAGGAAAATTATAGAGGTCAATAAGAGGTACATTGGAAAAAATAAAGCCACCATTCCTTTCTTTGTTGCAATAGGTGCTTATAGTTTCTCATCTAATTCAAATGATATTAATATCACTAAGATACATGCCAAATACCCTTTCAAAAAATATGAAGTTATAAGATCTCATTTTGATCATAACAAATATGTAAATGATAGATAACTTACAAATGGGTTTAGCTTATCATCATGTACTTGACCTAGAGGAGTAATGGACTAACAGTGTCGACGATTTTGATCTGAGGGAAAGGTCCTAGTCAAGATTGACTATTGAAAATATTCAAGAATATAAACTCTCTTTTGATAAAGAAGTTACTGAAGATAGATCTAACTTGGTGGATCCTAAGTATCTAAAGAAAATCAAGGGTGCACCATTTAGACCTATTAACAAGGATATTCTATAAATAGATGATATTAATCTATGGGACACCCGTGTTCTTAAAAGAACCAAAGGATAGGTGGAAAGAAGGAAAGGAGGAAAGAAGGGAGCTACTTCATTACATACCTCTTCATACCCTATACGAAGTCCTCCAGCCTCTATAGTGTCCACAGCCACTATCTCTCAAATGTGCCTGCATAGACTACTTTAAATGCTAGAAGTTGGGGTGATGAACCACTTGAGAGAGAGGGGTATGAAGCCAACATGTCATTTTGGCTCTCTACCTCACATTGACTAAACAAAATAATATTAGGGATAAAAACCTGAATGCATGGCTTTTAAAGGAGCAAGAATACAGAGCTTCAGCAGAGATGGAAATCCCACAAGAGCATTAACCTCCAAAAGAATAAGAAGTTCTATAAGAACAAGAAATTATAGAAGAACGAGAAATTATAAAAGAACAAGTGGCCTAAGGAGGATAAATAAATGTCTCTTGGGAATAGATTGATAAGAGAGAAGAGGTATCACAAGATCACCTCACTTCAAGCTATATTTTTGGTAAAGTATTAAAGTTTCCATTCTCAAAACCTACTCAGGTCATAACTCCTCCTATTGCAAGGAAGCTATCTTTTAATTATGAATCTTCAAAAATGGCATCTCGAGTTCTCACTACTCCAAAATGGTTGGAAGAAACCTTTTAAAAGAAAAATAATAGAGAAGAATATAGACAACCTTCTAAGGAAGTTGTCTCCCTATTTTTGTAAACCTGACTAACCATGAAGTAGAATTAATTAAAAGTTATATCAAATTTATAAAATGATAAACAAACAAGGCATGTGTTCTTAGAAATGGACCATGCCCTTCTAATAAGGGACCTAGTTACAACCACAGTAACTTGACTTTCACATGACTAGGATTGACACATGTGTGCCTTAGCATGAGAAAGATATGAGGATGTGCAAATTTGTCAACCAGCAAATTAAAGACAAGCTAGAGAAAATAAAAATGGACAAATAAAAACTAAAAGATAGGTTAGATTTCTCTTTGACTGTCTTCAAAATATGTTGACACCTCCTTCCTCTCAAATGAAAGGTACTTATGATACCATCTTGGACGCCACTTGTAATGAGAACATAGCATTTATAACACAATTACAAGGAGATAAACACCTCACTAGTTTAACCAAAGAGTGGATAGAAGATCTTAAGGTGTGGGGTCTTCCTTTTGTTGCCCACCTTAGTGAATTAGACAAGTCTCTAATCTAGGTGCAGAACAATATAATAAAGGTGGCCAAAGAAGAAGAAAGCTCCTACGAATAGGATCTAAAATCAATCAAATAAGTAATGGACATGAAATTTGAGAATAAAATTGAATTGGGCTTGTTACAATCCCCTGAGGAACCACTTCAAAGGTGGATATTTGGCTTGACATATAAATGTGAGTGCATTACCAAAAACATCAAATAGCTGAGTGAATTAATAGATGATATGAAGGAAGATATAGAACAGATAAAACTTACTTCTCAGACATTTTTTGTGACTTCCATCACAAAGGAGAAAATGATGTTTCACTCTAGAAAAGTTGAGAACTATCTATCAAAATTACATTGATAATATAACTAATCTACATGAGTATTGTAAGGAGAAGCATTAGGAACTGACTAAAATTGATGAAACATTAATGTGGTGTGGCATGGACTATGATACTTTCAATGAGAACACTGAGGATGTGAAAGAAAGTGCTCTATTTAGGACCATCCAAAGTGCTAATGTCAGTGTGTTAGGGTTTGAAGATATCACATGTGTAGTCAACTACCCTCCAGAGGTATAAGAGAATCATAAAGCCAAATTTATTCTTGCTTCTAGAAAGGAAGGAGAAAAGGAGGTTGCATTACACATGTCTCGGTGTTTCTGTCTATTTGGCTATTTTTAGTTATTCAATCTTTCTTTAATTATTCTTTATTTTCCTATTTAAAAGATTATTTTTATGTAATTGTCAAGAAGAAAAAAGGCTATAAAAACTCAATACACACAATGTAGTCCCTCACTACTAGTTGGTTGTTTAATTATAAGAAGAAGATTAGTGTATCCCTTTCAAACTTAAGTACAATTCAATATGGCTTTTCTCCATCGCTTGTTTTTAGATGAATCGACATGATTTTTCTAATTTACAAATATAGAATAAAATCTTTGTCAATCGTTATGTTAATGTTTGAAAGTGAATTGGGAAATCAAATTTAAAGATTTGTTAAATGTAAGTAATAGATGGTTATTATTAGAGTGTCTTGTATGTTTTGTGCTATTCCATTGCATTTGATGTTAGTATCTATCTTGTAGATGTCATAGGAGCACATAGATATACATTCACATAATGTATTTGAATCTTCCAAAGAAATGTAATTAAATGTGCCAGCAGGGGTGATGGCGCTTGCTTCGTCTCTGCCTATGCTATCCCTATCGTACTGGGCTACCCTCCAGTACTTTCCCCCTATTATCCGGGGGAAATAAGCAACATAAAGAAAGTGAGCTATTGTTTCAGCATAGTGAAAGTAGCATCCTGGTAACAACTGTAAGGGTGAACCTATATGCGGGAACTCCATTTATGCTTGAAAAATATATCATAACTTATAATATTTGTTTTACATACAAATTTTTATTTTAAGATACAAATCTATTTTTCCCGAACAGAGACGAATAATATGGAGCACATAAAACTATTTTTTATAGATTTCAAATTTTACACACAGATGCATTAAAAGAGGATTTCACCGACGGACACTCGGCTGATGGACTGCGACAAAGCTGGAATAGAACAGAAACTAAACTGGGGCAGAGCTCATAGCTACAGTCCATTGGAAAGAATTAACAAAATCTGATTTAACAGCACTTTAGTAACTACATGTATACTTGGAGAATAAGTGAAGTATATGAAGTTAACGTAAGAGGGAGAAATTAACTCGGAGACATGAGAATCTCAAAAAGATTGAAAATATGAATGAGAATGAAAATCAATACAAGTAGTATACAAAAGACCGGTACAGACAAAATCTAGACCAAACTACAGTGAATAAGGAAGTGGCTGGCATCCATTCTGTCTCCATTCTGAAATTAATGAGAATCAACGGCACTGCAGTAAAACGCTGAGGGTTTGCGCGAGTTAGACGATATCCCAGTGCTTGAAAATCCTTTACACCTTCCCTTGACATTTGCAACACACACACCGATCATGTCTTTCAGAAGTTTGCTTTGCTGGTTTTTAGGCTGAGATGCAAATTCTTCCATCGCCATCCACTGAAAAACATAAACAAATTTGAACTCCATTTAAACGATATTGTAATATTTCCACTTAGCGATATTGAATCACCACTACATATTTAAGCACGTACCTTGGCTGCAGAAATTTCAGTATCTTGCACAACTATATTAGAAGAAATGGATCTCAACATACACACGAAGAGCATATCTGATTTTCCAAAAGGGTCATTGTGACCATCCCTACAGTTCATGCGCCCGCAACCATTAGAGAGTCAAAAATTACTTCTTCAAACTCATCCTTCTTTCTATCAACCATGAAACACTATACAATACAGCAAGGTTCTTATGTAATGATAGTTTTGTGTACCTAAACCCGATCACTTGTACAAACTCTATATCAATCTGTAAAAGTGCAAGAATATAATTCAATTGTCAAAAATGTTTAAATTAAATTGCTTAGAAGTGAAAATCCCCAATTCAGATGAAAAGGGTGAAAGGAGTGACATTTACCCCTGTTTTCTTCCTGAACTTCTCTTACGGCCCCTTCCTTAATGCCTTCCCCCTGTCAGAGGCAAATTTCTCATAAATACATTAGTGTGTGTTTAATAGTTTCATGTAAAATTCTGCAGTGTCATAAATTTAAACACTTCACGTTCGACAATGGAATTTTAACCTTATACCTGGTTAATCCTTCCTGTTGGCATCTTCCACAACCCGGAATCTTTGTAAGGTCCGGACTTTTCCTGAACTACCAGAACCTATATTTCCATTATCATCATAATTTATCAGATTTATCACCTCGAGCCACTGACACACAACCGCTATTAAAGTGACATTAGTGAGTAATTATTATACTAATTGTATATTCCCCCAGTGATGTAAGAAAAGCAAATCCTCTTTACAAGAACAAGGATTTAAAATAGTGGACATCTATTCACGGGTACATTGCTATGGAAAGGTGGAGATTATTAAGCAAAACACATAGAATATGTAAGAATGACACACAATAGAAGTGCAATAGATTCGAATATGCCTAATATTTACCTGTCCCTCGTCGTTGAATACATAAGCTGCAATTCCTACTTGATGTGAAGCATTATCGGGGATGGTAGGAGGAGTTTGAGGAATCCAATACACTAACATCACATATGAAGGCTCTGCATGGTGGTACCCAAATCCCACCTGCAATCCACCAAACAGTATTGAAGAGTAAACAAAATGGCTTGGAGGTAAAAAAATATCAATTGTAGCAGCGAAGTTTTGAACAACTGACCTCAATCGCAACGGGGACTAGCTTTGCCTATTCCTTGGACACTTTGATCCACATCGCCTTCTTTCCCTGTATACCCAACAAGTATTATGAATTGAAAGTAGTACTATTTATTATTGTCTCGAGGGAT
The DNA here is from genome assembly GCA_027943335.1 of Chamaecyparis obtusa. Lineage (NCBI taxonomy): Eukaryota > Viridiplantae > Streptophyta > Pinopsida > Cupressales > Cupressaceae > Chamaecyparis > Chamaecyparis obtusa. Next base: position 1,750,668 of record BSBK01004778.1, read on the forward strand.
TTGTAATTAGAGTTAACAAAGCGTTAAGCACTGACTTGGCGTGCCCATTGAGAAAGTGACGCCTTGAGAGAAGCTGCGAAACGAGAAGCATCATTCTGGATATTCTCTATGTCAACAATTACACCATCATATCTATCTTCCTGGGCTTTCAGAACCGTTTCGACATCGTTAGTGGTAGCCAAAACCTCGTTCGTTGTGAATGCCATTGAGCTGTGTAAGCACCGACCTGCCAAAAAAAGGTTCAATAACTAGCAAATTGAAATAAAAAGGAACCATACTAGTGCAGGAAACTATGCTAACCTTCTGAGTACCGCTTTAAGAAAGATTATATTTCGCTTCTTCCTTAGCGTGTGCAAAAACAAATTGAATCAAACTAGCAGTGTAATATTAGTATGTGGTAAGAGTGTATATATATAATCGTTGCAACAGCTAGAGGAGGTTTCTGTGATTTCAGACGAATGCTTCTGCACTGGTAACAACCAACTACTACTACCCTTCCTGAACGAAAAGAAGGAAAACTGAAAACTTGTATGGAAAGCAAAGACAAATGGTGAGAAATTTCTCTTCATTTATGAGCAGTCTTCGAAAATTCGTAGGAGGCTATCGAAAATTCTTGTTAACGAACAAGTATTCTACCGGGGAAGTTTCAAGGCAAACCAAGTACACTTTCAGGGGCTCTCCCAAATCGTATTCTATTGACATTCCATATACGGTGACTTTTCCTAATTTACATTGACCTTTTCCATCACATAACATCGTCAGGTAATTTCTTTCAAATTTTCAATCCTAGCCGTTCTTATCTTTTTTAATTCTGTCGATCGTGTCATCTTTATCCTCCGTGTTTACCATCACATCACATTATCTATTGTTCAGGTAATTTCGTTCGAATTTTCTATCTAACTTCTCATCTTCCTTTATAATGCTATCGAGTGCGTCTCCCAGCCACTAACTATTTCCTATTCTTCTTCTTGTAAGCTTTAAAATCATGACTGAGATAGAACAAGATGTGCAAAATGTTATGAAATCAATCTAATTAACTATTTAGATTATTCTACCCTCCAAAGCATAGAGGACTTAATATCTTCGTCTAAATGACATAGATCATGTTTTTTTTTTTTATAGATTGTGTTCTTTTTATATTAGTTTACAAATATATTAGTACTCTTGCCAAAAAATTTTCTAAATGACATAGATCATGTCCTTTTTGTATTGGTTTTCTTATTATTGGAATGTCAAATACATTAGTTCATTTGTGAATCTTCTAATGGTATAGATCATGTCTGTTCTATAATGGTTTATAAGAATGACAAATATATTAATCATCTTATCAATTCTTCTAAATGGTATAGACCATGTCCTTTTGTATTATTTTCTTTCTCATTGAAATGATAAATACATTACTCTCATTGTCAACCAAATGATAAGACTCTTTTCAAATAGTTTTATTAAATTGACACCTAGTGGTCACATAAAACTCACCAAATATAATTTTTTGCTAATTTTATAATACAACATTGAAATTATTACAATAATAACATTGGTGCTTGAACTAAATAATTTCAACATTCTAGAAAATGGCTCTATCTTAAAATCTGAGTCATTTTTCAAATGTCAATTAGGATGAAATCTTGATATAATGCTAGATTAAACATTCAAAAAGAATTATTCAATAATATATCGAGAGAGTTTGCTCGTGCAGGATGAGGAGATGATACGTCACCCTCCTCATTCCTTCCACCTCCAAATTTTCCCTCCATACTTGGCTGATGCTATCGCATGCTTAGTGTCCTTGTTTGATTTTGTGTCCTTTCTTTTTACTTGGTTTTCAAAGCT
>BSBK01004778.1:1757500-1794362 GCA_027943335.1 Chamaecyparis obtusa
TTTAATTAACAAAAAAATTAATGATTTTCGTTCAAATATAAAATATACCTTAGCATTTCTCTCTCCTATTATGTTGTTCTCCATCATATAATCTTAATATCCTACATAATTTGGGGGCTTTTTAGCTTGCACTGTGTTCATTTTGTGTGACATATAATAGGTTCTTTCCCTTGTATTTTTGCTTAGGGGGCAAGGTCTACCTATCTTTTTAATTTCTCCTTCTAAAGTATCCATTATCTCCTTTTTGTTTAAATCTTTTATACTACGATGGCCTTCCACACACAGACTTGTTTATTAAGGAATTAATGTCCTTATCTTCCTTGCTTGGAATGGTATATCTTGTACAATTGATTTTTCCTCTAAGTTTGCATAATGTCACATTATTCCATCTCTCTTCATGGCCTTTTTATGGATTTTTATTATGGTGGTATATCATTTCTATCATGAGATTATTTGTTTCACACAAGGCATTTTCATCTTTTAACAACAAATCATGCCTCAAAGGGTATGCCTATCAGAAAAAATATTTCATTTAGGGAATGTATGTTGTTCCTTTATAATGCATTCATTATCTCTTTTATAACTATGATGTCCTTTCTTGCATAAATTTGTTTTTCTTACATTAGGATCTTCTCCTTCTCTAGAGATTTACATCCTTGTTTACAACTCAATTTTACTTGAGAGTGCATGTCTATTATAAAAGATCTATCACTTAGGATTTATAATGTGTTATATTCTCCCTTGGGGGGAAAGGTCTCATTTTCCTTCTTTATAAGGATCCACTTTCCTTAGTATAGTGGCATTTGTTTATCGTATGTCATTCTTTTCTTATAAGGAATTGTTTCATTTAGATTCAGTATTCTCTCTTATGCAAGAGGTGTGTATCCTTGATCATAACCTCTTTCTTGTTTGTAAAAGTATGTTCATCCTAAACAAATACCCTTAATTTGGGGCTTAATGTGTGTCATCCTTCATCAAGAATCCCTTTTTCACCTAGCAATAGGGTGCTAAAAGAGTGCATTCTTGTTCTCTTTCCCTTTTTGTCTTGAAGATGTGTTCTTTGTTCAAGAAAACCTCTTGAAGGTAGACATATTGTAATTGAGATCTCATCCTTTCAAGGGTCTCTTCCCAATTTCATATATCCTTTCATTATAATCTATTGTCCTTGTTAACAAGAGTATTCACTCTTTGATAGGGGTACAAGCATACATTGTTGTTTTAAGGATACATCCTTGTTGTTGGAAGTAGGTATTCTTGTTCTCTTTTTGTTATGATGCCACCATAGTCCTATGCTTCCATAATAAGGAGGGGGTCATATATGTATCCTCCTTGTACATTATGCAACCTTATTGATCCCTAAGGAGATAATTCTTTCTGACTGATCGTGCTTATTGATCCCTAGGGAGACAAGGCTTTCCTTAGGACTAGTCATTTTTATGGATCCAAATGGAGGAAATGCTTTCTATAAGACTAATTTTGTTATCTTCCCTTGAGAACAAAATATTTTTAATCTACACTTGAGTGCAAAAAAAATTTAAGTGTCTTATGTGCACAAATTTTTACAAGTAGCCCCTCTGCAAAAACTTTTCAAGGTAGAATTGAATGGCATAACACAACTTTCTAGGCCATCAATTCTCCTTCCATTTTTCTTTGCGATGAGTGAAATTAGCATCATTTTACTATAGGATAATGAATAAAAGATCCAATCACCTATCACTTTCATGAGTACTCCTCAAAAAATTCATAAACTAAAATACTTTCAAATATAAAAGCATGCTTTCACAATGGTGAAGGAACTGAAGAAATTCTAATTCTAATTCTATATTCTATATTTTCATGCTATAGTATTTGTGCTATAACCCATTATGAAGAGCATACTCACTCAACAAAAAATGGGGTGTAATACAAGGGGAGCATAGATAGAAAAAGTTAAGTAATATAATAAAGAAATTAAACCCACCAAACTAGAGCGTGGGGAAGGTCTATGGAATAGGATAGCTGAAAATGAGCCCAAAGTGTTAAAAGATACTCCAAAAGTATTGATTGCGAGTTTACAAGACCCATGGTTTTCTGACATAGCCTATTTATTGACTTATGACAAATGTCTAGAAGGTATTTCCCCAAAGAAAAAGATAAATTTTTGATTGAAGACTTGTAAATATGTGATCTAAAATGAAGTTATATATACAAGAAATCCCTTGATGGAACATTTGTCTAGTTTATAGACAAAGTTAAATACAAGAAACTCCTAAAAGCATTTCATGATGAATCTTGCAATGGGAACTATTTGTCAATGGTCACAAATTTCAAAAAATTTCTACAGTATTATTCCTAGTCATGGATGTTTAAATATTCTTATTTTTGGGTATCCAAATGCAAAAAATAAAAATTGTTTATAGGTAAACCTTAATTAGTTTCCCTTTCATTGAAAATGGTAGTGATAGAAGGCCACTTTGAGTAGTGGGGGTTAGATTTTGTTAGTCCAATAAATCCTAGTTCTAGCATTGTGCGTACACATATAATCATTATGACATACTACTTTACCAAGTGGGTAGAAGTTGTAGAAGTGAACACAATGACTATTGAAGTAGTCTGTGATTTCCACAAAGAGAACATTCTGGTACATTTCAGCGGTCCATTGAATTTAGTGACTGATAATGCATCATATTTCTCTTCTTTAGAGATAGTGAAATTTATTTTATAATAAAAGAATCTATCTATCGCATTCATCTAATTATTACCCACAAGGAAATGGTCATGTCAATTCAAGTAAAAAAAACTTGGTAAATATCTTGAAAAAGTTAGTGTTAGAAAACCAGAGGAATGATCAATGCAGAGAAAAGTTATGAGTACACTAATAAGGCTGTCGAGATCGAATCATTAGTAAAGAATGATCAATGTTAGCTAAATATTCTCTGAATGAGAGAGGTTTAGGAATATTATCATTAGTTCCATAGCTATCATCGGATTCTGAAACATGGATAGATTTAAGGAAAAATACTAAAAGAGAGAAGTCAAGGCATTGGGATGGAGGACAAGAGCAGGAAGTATGATCAGAAAATGTTACCTAGTTTAGAACAAATTATAAAAGAAGAAAATCTCTCTTTATAAAGTAAAATCAAAGAGGTAGAGAAAGTAGATAGTTCCTGAATAGGATTCAAATTCTAAAACTTGGAAATAAGTCTAAAATTAAGTAAATAAGAAAATTGGAAACTTCTAGGAGGCACATCAAAACCTGATGATGGAGAAAGCACTTGTTTTCATGCTATAGCATTTGTGCTATAACCCATTATGAAGAGCATACTCACTCAACAAAAAATGGGGTGTAATACGAGGGGAGCATAGATAGAAAAAGTTAAGTAATACAATAAACAAATTAAACCCACAAAACTAGAGCGTGGGGAAGGTCTATGCAAAAGGATAGCTGAAAATGAGCCCAAAGTGTTAAAAGATACTCCAAAAGTATTGATGGCGAGTTTACAAGACCCATGGTTTTCTGACATAGCCTATTTATTGACTTATGACAAATGTCTAGAAGGTATTTCCCCAAAGAAAAACGTAAATTTTTGACTGAAGACTTGTAAATATGTGATCTAAAATGAAGTTATCTATATAAGAAATCCCTTGATGGAACATTTGTCTAGTTTATAGACAAAGTTAAATAGAAGAAACTCCTAAAAGCATTTCATGATGAATCTTGTGATGGGAACTATTTGTCAATGGTCACAAATTTCAAAAAATTTCTACAGTATTATTCCTGGTCATGGATGTTTAAATATTCTTATTTTTGGGTATCCAAATGCAAAAAATAAAAATTGTTTATAGGTAAACCTTAATTAGTTTCCCTTTCATTGAAAATGGTAGTGATAGAAGGCCACTTTGAGTAGTGGGGGTTAGATTTTTTTGGTCCAATAAATCCTAGTTCTAGCATTGTGCGTACACATATAATCATTATGACATACTACTTTACCAAGTGGGTAGAAGTTGTAGAAGTGAAGACAATGACTATTGAAGTAGTCTGTGATTTCCACAAAGAGAACATTCTGGTACATTTCAGCAGTCCATTGAATTTAGTGACTGATAATGCATCATATTTCTCTTCTTTAGAGATAGTGAAATTTATTTTATGATAAAAGAATCTATCTATCCCATTCATCTAATTATTACCCACAAGGAAATGGTCATGTCAATTCAAGTAAAAAAAACTTGGTAAATATCTTGAAAAAGTTAGTGTTAGAAAGCCAGAAGAATGATCAATGCAGAGAAAAGTTATGAGTGCACTAATAAGGCTGTCGAGATCCAATCATTAGTAAAGAATGATCAATGTTAGCTAAATATTCTCTGAATGAGAGAGGTTTAGGAATATTATCATTAGTTCCATAGCTATCATCGGATTCTGAAAATGGATAGATTTAAGGGAAAATACTAAAAGAGAGAAGTCAAGGCATTGGGATGGAGGACAAGAGCAGGAAGTATGATCAGAAAATGATACCTAGTTTAGAACAAATTATAAAAGAAGAAAATCTCTCTTTATAATGTAAAATCAAAGAGGTAGAGAAAGTAGATAGTTCTTGAATAGGATTCAGATTCTAAAACTTGGAAATAAGTCTAAAATTAAGTAAATAAGAAAATTGGAAACTTCTAGGAGGGACATCAAAACCTGATGATGGAGAAAGCACTTGTTTTAAAAGTGATGGATTCATGATTCCAAATTATGGTGATGTGTTCCCATTTCAGAAAGTTGCACACCATTAAAAACTAACAAGATTGGTTTTAATGGTACATCTTGTCCAACATTAAAGAATAAAATTAATGTCATCGGAGCACACTTTGAAGATTATTTTTGGCAATTTGAAATTTGAAGAAGAAGCCAACCTACCTGTTAATGCACTGTATTGCTTAATAGATACTTCAAAGGATCAATCTTTGCGATGAGCTTGATTGAATGTGACAACATGTAATGTTGCCATTTTTGTGAAGCAAAGACAACTGGCCGACACACTCTTTCTATTGGAGAATAGTTTAGCTCATATCCCACAAGGGTGCGACTGATATAGTAGATAGCTTTTTCTTTTCCTTCATGGTCTTGCTGGGCCAGAAGAGCACCTAGTGAGACTGTCATAGCTAAAATGTAGAGCAAGAGTGGCTTGCTTGGAATTGGTGACATCAGAGTTGGAGGATTCACCAGATATTGCTTGATTTTATTGAAGGCTTCCTCACACTTATCATCCCATTGGAATAAGATATCTTTATGCAATAAATGCTGAAAGGGATGACTTTGAATGGCTAGTTGATAAATAAATCTTCGGATGGATTGGAGATGTCCTTGCAAAGATCTTAACTGACTGATGTTAGTGGGGGAAGCCATCTCCATGATTTCTTTAACCTTTTCTGGATCAACCTCGATTCCTTTGGCTGAGATAATGTATCCTAATAGTTTACCGGATGTGACCCCGAATGCACATTTCTTTGGATTAATTCTAATCTGATACTTTTCCATCCGGGTGAATATTCTATCCAACACTCTCAAATGACCTTCTCTATTTTTGGATTTTTTTAAAATATCATCAACATAATCTTCCATAATGGTATGCATCATGTCATGAAAGATTCTGGTCATGGCCCTTTGATAAGTGGCACCAACATTCTTAAGCCCAAAAGGCATCACATTCAAACAATATGTACCCCAAGGACAAGTAAAAGAACTCTTTTCCTAGTCTTCTAGTGCAATCTTTATCTAGTTATATCTAGAAAATCCATCCATCAAAGATAACATCTCATGTCCAGCCGTCAAATCAACTATAATATCAATATTGGGCAATGGAAAATCATCTTTGGGACAAGCTTTATTGAGATCTTGAAAGTCTACACAAATATGGATAGACTTGTCTAGTTTTGAGACTAGGACAATATTTGAAATCCATTCAACATAAACAATAGCATGAATGAATCCAACATCTAAGAGTTTCTTCAATTCTTCTTTAACCATTAGTGCAATATGCGGGTGCATCTTGCGGAGCTTCTGCTTAACTGGTTTAACACCTGGTGCAATAGATAAATGATGTATAATGAGATTAGGGTCCAGCCCAGGCATATCAGCATAGGACCAAGCAAAGTTGATTTGTCTCTCTTTGAAAACCTTTGCAAAAGCTTCTTTCTCTGATTCTGTCAAGGATGCTGCTACTTTGAGAATGCGCAGAGACTCCTCTGTTCCAATGTTAAGAGGTACTATTGGTTCTATAAGGATGATAGATTGCTGTCGATACAGATAATATGGAAGAGTGTCAATCCTTCCATCGTCAGGTGCCTTAGAGAGGTTTTCACCGTCAGATGCATCTTTTCTTTTTATTATTTCTGGATCTAATACTGCCACTGAGTGGTTTTCACCATTAGATCTGTTGATTATTTTTATATTTTTATGATCGAAAGGATTGGCATTCTCTCCAAAGTAAGCCATGTCATTGAGTTCTATCATAAATCCTGACTTATGATCCCCTGGTGGTAAATGATCCCTTATTCTGAGATAGTCAATGATTGCATCATCATTATGGAAGACATCAAGTTCTGGATGATCAGGAGAATCCCAATTGATAAGTTCAAGATGTACAAGGGGCGTTGGATCATTTGGGCTAGTTTCAAAGGCAAAGATGGTATTGATGGATAAGTTCTCAAGGTTTATGATGGTATCAACGAGATCTATTTCCATACTCTCATCTGAATCATCTATCGCAAGATAATGCTCACTTCCCTCACAATTGACAAGAGTAGTATCACGTGTGACTAATCCTAGTGAGTCAGTCCTTGAACTCTCTCCCTCATGGTAATCATTATTATATTGATGAACAACATCAACTCCTATTTCTTCAGTACAATTAGATAATGAATCCCATTCGTAAGAATTAGAGTCAGAATCATCATTATCCCCAAGTCTATCAATGATTCCCTGTGCTATCCTTTGTTTCTCTGGATCTACATACATACCATGTTTTCAGAACTATAAGGAAGGAGCTTTAGATGTCTCATGAAAAGGTGTGATCTTTTCTTTTCCCTTTGGTTCTTTTGGTCCTTCTCCTTTGTATCCTAATCCTGTGGTATCTCTTTGGTAATTTGGATTTTGCAAAATTGGCTTTATAACACCCTCTCTTTGTAGCCCTATAGGTCCAACACCTTGGTATCCCATCTTTTGTAGCAAAGTATACCCTTTACCATATACATTAGGTGATATATATTCATGTTTGATATCCTCTTCATTCTTTTGTGAGGGAATTTAAAACACTGATGATAAGTTGATGGCACAGCTTGCATGGAATGAATCCATGGTCTTCCCAAGAGAATGTTATAAGTTAGATCCAGGTCAAGAACTTGGCAAGGTACATCTTTGACTACAAGACCTACTCTAATAGGAAGAGCAAAAGATCCCAGCTTGGATGACCTCTCTTCTTCATCATAAGCTTTGATTGTGATTTTCTTCTTTGGATCTAAAACATTTTTCAGAAAATCCCAATGCAAGGACTAATTTCAATGTGCATATATTCAATCCAGCTCCTCCTTCTATTAGTAATCTCTTGATTTTGTGACTCTGTACAAGGACTTCTATATGTAGCAGAGTATTATGAGGTTGGGTAATAGCTAAATCATCATTTTCAGTGAAGGATAGATAATGTGGGGTTGTCAAATTTCCCACCATAGCTTGAAATTGATCATGATCTAGATTCGTGGGGACCTAGGTTTCTAAGAGATCTTTCTCAAGGATATCTTTATGACATGGGGACAAATGCAAAAGCTCTAAGATGGATATCTCGGCAAGTGTTTTCTTGAGTTGTTCCAAAAGATTGTACTAGTTGGAAATATTAGGTATAGAGAAAGTGACGCCTTGAGAGAAGCTGCCAAAACCTCATTTGTTGTGAATGCCATTGAGCTGTGTAAGCACCGACCTGCCAAAAAAAGGTTCAATAACTAGCAAATTGAAATAAAAAGGAACCATACTAGTGCAGGAAACTATGCTAACCTTCTGAGTACCACTTTAAGAAAGATTATATTTCGCTTCTTCCTTAGCGTGTGCAAAAACAAATTGAATCAAACTAGCAGTGTAATATTAGTATGTGGTAAGAGTGTATATATATAATCGTTGCAACAGCTAGAGGAGGTTTCTGTGATTTCAGACGAATGCTTCTGCGCTGGTAACAACCAACTACTGCTACCCTTCCTGAACAAAAAGAAGGAAAACTGAAACTTGTATGGAAAGCAAAGACAAATGGTGAGAAATTTCTCTTCATTTATGAGCAGTCTTCAAAAATTCGTAGGAGGCTATCGAAAATTCTTGTTAACAAACAAGTATTCTCCCGGGGAAGTTTCAAGTCAAAGCAAGTACACTTTCAGGGGCTCTCCCAAATCGTATTCTATTGACATTCCATATATGGTGACTTTTCCTAATTTACGTTGACATTTTCCATCACATAACATCGTCAGGTAATTTCTTTCAAAATTTCAATCATAGCCATTCTTATCTTTTTTAATTCTGTCGATCGTGTCATCTTTATCCTCAGTGTTTACCATCTCATCACATTATCTATTGTTCAAGTAATTTCGTTCAAATTTTCTATCTCACTTCTCATCTTCCTTTATAATGCTATTGACTGTGTCTCCCAGCCACTAACTATTTCCTATTCTTCTTCTTGTAAGCTGTAAAATCATGACTGAGATAGAACAAGATGTGTAAAATGTTATGAAATCAATCTAATTAACTGTTTAGATTATTCTACCCTCCAAAGCGTATAGAACTTAATATCTTCCTCTAAATGACATAGATCATGTTCTTTTTTCATAGATTGTGTTCTTTTATATTAGTTTACATATATAGTAGTACTCTTGCCAATTTTTCTAAATGACATAGATCATGTCCTTTTTGTATTGGTTTTCTTATTATTGGAATGTCAAATACATTAGTTCATTTGTGAATCTTCTAATGGTATAGATCATGTCTCTTCTATAATAGTTTATAAGAATGACAAATATATTAATCATCCTATCAATTCTTCTAAATGGTATAGACCATGTCCTTTTGTATTATTTTCTTTCTCATTAAAATGCTAAATACATTACTCTCATTGTCAACCAAATGATAAGACTCTTTTCAAATAGTTTTATTAAATTGACACTTAGTGGTCACATAAAACTCACCAGATATAATTTTTTGCTAATTTTATAATACAACATTGAAATTATTACAATAATAACATTGGTGCTTGAACTAAATAATTTCAACATTCTAGAAAATGGCTCTACCCTAAAATCTGAGTCATTTTTCAAATGCCAATTAGGATGAAATCTTGATATAATGCTAGATTAAACATTCAAAAAGAATTATTCAATAATATATCGAGAGAGTTTGCTCGTACAGAATGAGGAGATGATACGTCACCCTCCTCATTCCTTCCACCTCCAACTTTTCCCTCCATACTTGGCTGATGCTATCGCATGCTTAGTGTCCTTGTTTGATTTTGTGTCCTTTCTTTTTACTTGGTTTTCAAAAGTATTTTGTTTGTGTGTCTCTATTGTTTTGTTCATGTGTGATTTATTTCATACCTTTGTATTTCTTCCCTAGCCCACTGGTGGCTTCGACCCTTGTTCCATGGATCGTTAATGCTGGCTATGGATGTGGTTGTGGATGATACTAATACCTCCACAAAGAATAGAGACGAATAATATGGAGCACATAAAACTATTTTTTATAGATTTCAAATTTTACACACAGATGCATTACAATCACCTCTTATTAAAAGAGGATTTCACCGATGGACACTCGACTGATGGACTGCGACAAAGCTGGCATAGAACAGAAACTAAACTGGGGCAGAGCTCATAGCTACAGTCCATTGGAAAGAATTAACAAATCTGATTTAACAGCACTTTAGGAACTACATGTATACTTGGAGAATAAGTGATGTATATGAAGTTAACGTAAGAGGGAGAAATTAACTCCTAGACGTGAGAATCTCAAAAAGATTGAAAATATGAATGAGAATGAAAATCAATACAAGTAGTATACAAAAGACCGGTACTGACAAAATCTAGACCAAACTACAGTGAATAAGGAAGTGGCTGGCATCCATTCTGTCTCCGTTCTCTGGTTTGCAAATGCCGATAAATTAATGAGAATCAACGGCACTGCAGTAAAAAGCAGAGGGTTTGCGCGAGTTAGACGATATCCCAATGCCTGAAAATCCCTTACATCGTCCCTTGACATTTGCAACACACACGCCGATCATATCTTTCAGAAGTTTGCTTTCCTGGTTTTTAGGCTGAGATGCAAATTCTTCCATCGCCATCCACTGAAAAACATAAACAAATTTGAACCCCACTTAAACGATATTGTAATTATTCAACTTAGCGATATTGAATCACCACCACATATTTAAACACGTACCTTGGCTGCAGAAATTTCGGTATCTTGCACAATAATATTAGAAGAAAGGGATCTCAACATACACACGAAGAGCATATCTGACTTTCCAAAAGGGGCATTGTGACCATCCCTGGAGTTTATGCACCCACAACTATTAGAGAGCCAAAAATTACTATCCAAACTCAACCGTCTTTCTATCAACCATGAAACAAGTTACAATACAGTAAGGCTCTTAATGTAATGATAGTTTTGCTTACCTAAACCCGACCACTTGTACAAACTCTGTATCAATCTGTAAAAGCGCAAGAATATAATTCAATCACCAAAAATGTCGGAAATTAAATAGCTTAGAAGTGAAAAAGCCTGATTCAGAGGAAAAAGGTGAAAGGAGTGACATTTACCCCTGTTTCTTCCTGAACTTCTCTCATGGCTCCTTCCTTAATGCCTTCCCCCTATCAGAAACAAATTGCCCATAAATACATTAGTTTGTGTCTAATAGTTTCATGAAAAAACTGCAGTGTCATAAATTTAGCTTGATATCGAAATTTAGATCTCACACCTGGTTAATCCTTCCCGTTGGCATCTTCCACAACCCGGAATCCTTGTAAGGTCCACACTTCTCCCGAACTACTAGAACCTACAGTGCCATTGTCATGGTAATTTGTGTCATATTAAAATAACATTAGTGGGCAGTCGTCATACTAATTTACCAGATTAATCACTTCAAGCCACTGGTCAACAACCGCTGTTAATCTATGTTTGATTTGATCGTATTTTAAATAACATTAATGGGTAGTCCATATACTAATTATTTGTTTCCCCAGTGATCTATGAAAGAGAAAATCTTGTTAACAAGAACGAACAATTGAAAGACTGAAAATCATTTCACTGTTACGTTTGCTATGAACGGGGAGACGAAAATTGAGCAGAACAAATACAATCTATAAGAATAACAACTGTTACCTGTCCCTCGTCGTTGAATACAAAAGCTGCAATTCCTACTTGATGTGAAGCATTATCGGGGATGGTAGGAGGAGTTTGAGGAATCCAATACACTAACATCACATATGAAGGCTCTGCATGGTGGTACGAAAATCCCAGCTGCAATCCATCAAACAGTATTGACGCGTAAACATTAAATGGCTTAGAGTGAAATAAACATCAAGTTGTAGCAGCCAAGTTTTGAAAAACTGACCTCAATCGCAACGGGGACTAGTTTCGCCTGTTCTTTGGGCACTTTAATCCAAACCGCCTTCTTTCCCTGTACACCCAACAAGTTTTATGAATTGAAGGTACTATTTATTATTGTCTTGAGGGATTTGTATTTAGAGTTAACAAAGCAGTAAACACTGACCTGGCTTGCCCATTGAGAAAGCGATGCCTTGAGTGAAGCTGCAAAACGAGTAGTATCGTTCTGCATATTCTCTGTGTCAACAATTACACCATCATATCTGTCTTCATGGGCTATGAGCACTTCACATATTTCAACATCGTTAGAGGTAACGGCCGAAACCTCATTCGTTGTGAAAGCCATCTGCAGTGTAAGCAACGACCTGCTAAAAAAAGTTCAGTGTAGGAAATTGAGATGCTAACCTTCGGAATACGTCTGTGAGCGAGATGCAAAAGAAGATTGAATTGCAGTGCAATAAAAATAAGTGGTAGAGGGAGTGTATATATAATAGTGGCAAGTGGAGGTTTCGACGCTGGTAAGAAGCAAGTACCACAACCCTACCTTGCAGCTTCGATGATAAAATCGAGAAGCGCGTGATCGTAGCAAAACAAAAATGGAAACTCTGAAAACATGACAGGAATCATTTATCAGCATTCTTCGTAAATTCGCAGGAAGGAGAATGAAACTTCTTGTAAATGAACGGGTAAGCTGCTAGGGATCTTTCCTGGCGCAGAGAAGCGCGTTACCATCCGATAATAGAAAAGTAGAAGGCTGAAGGCAAAGCAAATTCAAATCGTGTAGCATTGCTGCGCAGGTTCGTGGGATTCTCCCTACTCGTTCCGCTTGCGGTAAGCCATATTTTATTTGTTGATTTTCCATATACAACGAGCATTTGTTCACGTCGCAGACATTTTCTAAAAATAAATAACTAGGAATTGGAACTTGGTATGCAATTTGTACGTCTAATATATATGTGAAGTGGAATTATTTATTTATTTGTTTGTTTTAAATATGTTTAATTTTATTTAAATTTTTGTTAGGTTTTAACAAGTGTGTTTAATTTTTTGTTAACAACGAATAAACTAGCAGTCGCATGCTTTTGTGCATGCAACGTGAGCCGGTAGAAGGTTTAATTTTTTCGGGAGTAAAATTAGTTTATAGAAGGAACAAAATAGATCACTAATGCTATACATAAGAAATCTGAAACAAAAATTAATAAAATTAATATAAATTATATCTAATAAAAATAATATTATTAAATTTAAGTAAACTAACTAAATTTATTTGTAAATGCTAAAAAATTCTACTAAAGTCTAAAAATTATAAATCGCAAGCTAGTTCATTCAACAAGAGGTCCATATGAAAACTTTTGAGGGTCCGAACAATAATTATAAATAATGTAATTCTTGCTCGCCCAACTAAGTTGTTTCATATATGTGCTACTCACTTCACTCCACAATGACTTGGTAGCACAAAATTTAGCAGAAGGGGAAGTGGGGACACATGCATCCATACTAAAGTTACTGAAATAAATGAATCTTTGGTCCAGTCGATCTTCACCAGGCTGCCTCTGGTGGTCCAGTTGTTTCCATCCCATAAGCTTCCAAACAATCTCATCGCTTGCATGTTAGGATACGATACACACAAAGTTTTGTTGTTTTAAAACACTCATATAGCTCAACAAAAAATCTACCTACTACCATATATTATATTTTATAGTAGCCATGACTATGGATACACATAAATTAGTTTATGTTTATGCATAGCCATAGCGACTATTGATAACATGATATGATGATAGTAAATAAATTCTTATATTTTTTCTATTTAATATTCATCGTGTCATGTATTACATGAGGATATAGTTCATATTTGTGAGGACTTCTTGCCTAATGATTTTGATTTCAACTCATGCATATTTTTATATTAAACCATATTCAATGTTCCTTAGATGATTCACCTTGTGAGGAGTGTGATGATAATGATTTATGCAATTTACGTTCTTTTATTAAAAATGACATTGTTTAGGATTATAGTTCTCTTACATATTATGTTGGCTTTATTATTATTCATTATGATTCTTCACTTGTCATACATTACACAATAATAATATAAATAAATAATGTGTTCTTCCTTTCACTCTTCAATTCCTTCATCTCTTATTATTTTATCAACATTATTAAAGAAGCCAAATGTTAATGCTAATGCAAAATATTTGATGAATTTTAAGCTATTTGATTGAAGTAGTAATGGGAGATCATTTGGGCCCAAAGAAGATTAGGTTATTATGCAAGATATCTTTAGTCATCATCAATGCAATTTGTTCTATCTTTTCATCTATAAATTTATAAGTAAATCAAAGAGAAAATACCAAAATATTAAAAATTATGAAATGACACATTTATAGATAAAGAAGATAAATTTTAGATTTTCTTAAAATTTTATATATAAATAGTCTAATGCTACAATTTGGCTATACAATGACATAATATTCAAATTTTAATTTTGGATTTGATAAAATAATTGGAACAAGAAATGAATTTGTATCATAATATGAAGATGAATGTATTATTTTACTTCCCAACTATTAAATGGGATAAAATAATCATTCAATCCATTTTTAAAAAAATATTGTAAATAAAATAATGTCACTTTCTAGTTATTTTATACAAAGAAATAAGAGAAACCTACCTTCTTAAAATTTTATAAAAGAAAAACCACATTGTAAACGAAATATTATCACATTCTAATTATTTTATAGAATGAATTAAGAGAAATTCATCCTTTTAAAATTTTATAAAATAAAAATACATTGTAATGAAATATTAGCACTTTCTAATTATCTTATAAAACGAATTAAGAGAGACTTGCTTTGTTAAAATTTTATAAAAACAAAAAATCACATTCTATTATGAAATTAAAATTATATAAAACAAAATTCATATTATGAGTGTTATCATCAAAATTATAACTTTCTCAGTTATATTAAAATAAACTTTCCATTTTCATTTTATAAGACATAATTACATTCTATTATGAAAAGAAAATATATGGCCGAAAAAAAATTACAAGTAAAGAGGCTGACAATTTTCCAACATAAAAAATATTTTTCAGGGAGTTTTGCTCCCACATAAAGCCTATCGGCTTAAATATGAGTGAATATTTATTATGTATAATTTTTTGTATTTAATTATGTTTTGTTATTGATTTGAATTTTTACTTTTTGTTGTTCTATTTTGCATAATGCTAATTATTTTATATTATTTTTTAATGTAATAATTTGTTGATATATAAAACATATAAGAATTTTATAAAAGAACATGAGATTGAGATATAAGATATGAATTGAATGAAAATAATTGTACATAATAAATGTACTTATAGAATGCCCTAATTTTAAAATTGTATATGCACTAAAAGGATTCTATTGTATATGCACTAGTGTTGAAATTTTTAAGGCCTTAGAAGAATGCATTTGAAGTTAGGAAAAATGACCAAATGTATGCAAGGTCTTAAGAGTGTCTTAGAGGGCTAGACTTAACTTTAAAAAAAAAAATTAATATAATAATAGAATTCAAAATAACTTATCGATTTCTAAATTGGAAGTTCAAAGCCTTATTGTTCCTTGAATTGTTTAGATTGCTATTTCCTTTCTCTATTTTCACTATTTTATTCAATATCTAGGTCACCCTACTAATTATATAAAGAAAACCATATTTAAGAAATTATTATATAGGACATTGATAGAATTCTCCCATATTCCACTCAGCCAACTACCCATTAAGTTGCACTAATGACTCATATGTGCAATCTAGCCTTTATAAAATTAAAAATCTTCACCATTCACACATTTTACCAAATAATTGAGAACTCTCCTGACTTCATTAAACCCACCATTCAAACTCTCTCTATTGACCCAAACTCTCTTTATTCTTGTGAAACACCTAAAATCCAATAAATCATTGTAGTGTTCACCATTTTATATTTCCTTTTTCTTGCAGTCCTTTATTGAACCGCTAATTGTTCCGAGCTCTGCGCCTGAGATTTAGATTTTTCCATTGACATAAGGCTCATTTCAACGTATTTCTAAGATGAAGCCCTAAAATATTTCTCTATGATGAATATCCTTGGATTCCAAATCCCTAGGACACTTGATCTTGACATGTTCATTATTCAAAACAACACAAATTAAGTTGTAGCTACATACATATAATATAATATTACACTTTCAAAGATAAAGTTCTAGGTTTATATATAATATACATATATTATATATTATTATCTTGCTTCACAAGTTGTAAGCATCAGACATGACCAGTTGTATGTGCTCACCTGATTAACATTGAAATTACTTGCACAAGAAGCATTCTTCCATTAAAATATCTTAAACTAATGCCAAAATATCCTCAACTCCTGAGACTTGTACCTGGATCATTTTCAGCGCACAACCCAAAAAGCTCTACCTCTACTCATTCCTCTAATGATGATGACAATAGAGACAATGACAATTCTTCCTCATCTTCATCATCAAGGGACTCAATCAGTTTCTCACTTGCATCTAGGGCATCAATAACAACCCTAATGGCAGTATCAAGATCAGATTTATTCTGAAAAAGAAATTCACAAATGTTTACAGGAGTCAGTTGCCCGTCAGATTTCATCTTCTCCTGTACTGATGGAAATAGAAAGTGATCTCCCAAAATCCAAGTGATTAAAGGCTAATTGTTTAAATGCCTCAAATTCACAGTAAGACAAAAGAATATGCATCTCCATTCAACCACTTTTGAGCAGTGCAGGGTCAAGTCGCTCCTTGTGATTAGTCATAAAAATCATGATCCTCTCTTCGCTGCTGCAAGCTTGTAGTACCCTGCCCCTAGTCTGATTATATAAATGTTATAATTATTCTAGGATGATAGATTATACGTTAGGAAGTTATTAATGTTTATGGTTTTACTGACCCCATACTTGCATGTGTATGGTTGATGTGCTTGTTTTATATTTTTGTTTGACGTGCCTGATGTGGTTCAGGGACAGAGTCGTAGTTACTTGCTTGCAAGATCCACAAGATCGACTGATCCCCACCATTGTTTGTTATATATTTGTATATGTATGTACATGCGGGTTTTGTATGCAGGTTTGCAAGTACTGGGCATCAACTTCCCTAAATTGTCAGGATGAGCGTGCCCTATCGCAATATCTCAAATGGTACGAGAGGGGAGATAGTACACAGATCCAAAACCCTAACCTAAGCCCATTTGTCCTAGGATTGGACAAGAATCAATTTGACTACCCTACCTGAATTTGTCTAGGTGATAGGAATTCATGGATCCCTTTCTGTTGTTGCTTGGTTACATTACTTTGTTTGAGTTTATCTCGTTTGGCTTCAATTGATTTATTGCTTATGTGGGTGATTTTCTATGATTTATTGATTAAGGATTATAGTTGAATTTAATATTAATCATGTTCCCAAGTTGATTTATGAAAATGAATCTAAAGCCGATTATTTGATTATTTAATTGAAATTAGATTGCAGTGTGCTTTATTAAATAATTAAATATTTAATTGCATGGCCCTAGGATGCTTTAAATATTTAATCTATTTAATAATGAATTTTAATTATAAACTTGTGCATTATTGAAATTGAATTGTTATCAAAAGTTAACAACTTGTTTCAAAAAGTCAAGTTGAGTTGTTTATATAAAGTTATTTTAAATTATTTAATTGGGATTTTCTTTCAATTTTTTATTTGGAGTTGAAGTGGGAGTTAACAGTTGAGTTATCTTTGGGGTTGCATGAAATGGGGAATTGAATCCCTAGTAGGCAAAAATTGCATTCATTTTGGAGATTAGACAGGTTTTGGGAGGGGAATTCTGGGAGAGCTTGTGTGCTTTGGATTTTGGTGAATTTTACTTGTTGTGGTTGCTTGTTGTTTTGACTTCATTGTGCATCTGGAATTTTGGGTGTTTGCATCGTTTGAGATTCAGATCTACAGGTTGGAATTCTTACACAGAGGAATCAAGAGTTTGCAGGTCTTCCAGGTTTCCATTTCAGTTGTGTGCATTGGATCTAAGGTAGGATCTGAAAATCTCCTTCTGTTGTTTCTATTTTGTAGTTCGATTGATTTCTATTTCTGGATGATTTCATGTTTATCTCCTTAGATCTGTCTGTGATTTCCTTGTTTTGGGTATTACAGAAACCCTTGTATGTGATATTAATAAATTTTAGCACAGCAGGGTTATGCTGGCAAAATTTTATTAAAGGATTCTTTATATATTCTCTAGGAAATAATAAATCAAAATCAGAGCTATAGTTTAACTATAGGATTTGAAAATAATATTACATGTGAAAGAAATCCATTGTTAGCAAATAAAATCCAATTTTGGCAGAAAACTCACATTCTGTAAAAAAAGAAACAATCAAAAGTTATTCATAGTTAAAACATTATAGCCAGGATAAAGACAAAATAAACGTTAAAGTCAAATGCATGACTTTAGCATTTAACTGCTTTTTCTTAATTGTTGTATACATATAGATAGATATATATAGATATAGATATAGATATAGATATAGATATAGATATAGATATATATAAACTATTTTGATATATATTTTGTTGTTATATATATATATTAAGTTTGTCATTTTTTTTTAAATAATAAATAAATTTTAGTAAAAATATATGTTTGAATGAATTTTTAAAAGAAAAAAAAAGGGAAATAAGTTTAATCCCTTACACAAGTACCTGGCAGCGCAGGTACACTGCGCATGATAGTGTTCCTACCGTGCGTAGGTACACTGTGCATGCGCAGTGCTTAGCCCTGCGTATGAAGGGAAGCAGGGGAGGTGGGGACCGCCATGTCCCCCACCTTAAACATGTTTTTTTTAAATTTTATTTTCATTTTATTTTATTAATTAATTAAAATTTACGTTAAATGTTATTAATGAAATTTTTTATTAAATGTTTTTCAAAAAAAATAAAATTATTTATTAAACATTTTTAATAGTTTTATTTATTAAATAAATAGATTTATTTAATGTTTTAAAGAGATACATTATATTTTATGTTTAGTATAATTTTTATTTTAGGTTTTAATAAAACATTTTTCGAAGGGTGCATGTCATTTTTGTGCATTAATATTATGGCAACTTATATTTTATATTGAGGCTATAAAATATAAGTTATATAATATAGTTCATCTATAATTTGTTTTTAATTGTAAAGATTATTTCGAATCAACTTTTCCATGTCATTTTATTTAATAATTTAATCAAAGGGGGTTTTAATTTAGTATGCATAGTTTTTATAGTATTAAACAAATTAGGTCTTTGCTGGACCTATGCTTTATTTATAAAATTTTAGGTAAAATAATGTATGTGTATTTATAAGTTAATGTTACATCTGCATGGAGTAATCAGACGATAATAAGTCCTTTTGCATGTATGTTAATTTGAGAGTTGTTCAAAGTGTTTAAATTAGCAACATGTACTTTTACAAGTGATATTTATACTAAAATTGGGTGTTTCCATCCTGTTAAACCTATAGGATGAATATAGAGAACTTTCTTTAATTTTTGCATTATTTTAATGTCTATGATAGGTATCTCTTAACATATTGATGTGTTTCTGCATGAGGATTCAAATATGTTCATTATGGAATTGAAATGCTTAAGATTAGATTTTAATCTTCTATGATGTAAGTGTTGTCTTCTTTGTACCTGGGGTGTCTTCTTGTGCTTATTGTGATTTCGGGGTACTAGAAAACCTAGGGGAAGACAGAGGCTGGGGTATGTATCAATTGATCATATTTTTAGTGTTTTGTTTTGATATGTGTATGAGATCCAATTATACACTGACTTGACCCTATAGGCTCATGATATTTTGTAATCTTCTTTTGATACTTTTGTAATCATTTCTAGTTCTTGTGTGTGAAACTGAATTTGGAATTACCTGGTTGTGTACCTATTTGATCTTTATG
Source organism: Chamaecyparis obtusa (assembly GCA_027943335.1). Lineage (NCBI taxonomy): Eukaryota > Viridiplantae > Streptophyta > Pinopsida > Cupressales > Cupressaceae > Chamaecyparis > Chamaecyparis obtusa. Next base: position 1,777,052 of record BSBK01004778.1, read on the forward strand.
AGATCTGTGAGCCTAGGGTAGTTTACCTAGATATGTAGTAGGAGGTGGCTTGCAATAAGTGTCGGCACCCACAAGTGGCTGCCAGGATCACTTATTGTTAAGTATCTTAATCAAGTGATAACTTAATATAACATTGAGAGATATTAAAATGAACCTAATAAGATATGTTTCCTCGCCCTGGCTTAGTACTAGTATAGACTAAGGTGGGAATGGAGAAGATGACGAGCCCCCTTTTTAAAGGGATGAGTTGGCATAGTCGATGGCTTCGTTAGTACAAGAGGTCGTTGACACTGTGTATGGTCACTTGGGTGTCGGGATTCAGACAGATTACCAGGACAAAACTCAAGGGTTAGACATACATGATGACACCTTCCTATGCATAGTCTAGTTATCCTACATGTTTCGATTGCCTCTGGATTAGTGAGTCTTTCTCTTCTTTTACTTGTTTTCCTTGAGTTAGAGAGCTTTCAGGATCCTTTCCTTCACTTGATCTATTTGATGTTTGTTATCCAAGTGGGATCTGTTGTTATCTTCTCAGCATAGTAGGAGTGGACCATTTAGGTTCACGAGGTTGGGTGGTAGTGATTCTTTTACCATTTGAGATCCCAACATTCGTGTACCAGTGCTGGATGATCATTGTAGCAGATGTTCCTTCTTGATCTTCATTGTTGGAGTTGTGTTCCAATTTCTTCTTCTTCTTCTTCTTGTGATCCTTTATATCTTTGTATCAATTATTTAGAGATATCATACATACTTCTTTTTGGTTATTGTATTACATACCTTGCGACATGTGCAGTGGATGTAGGTTTATGGATACCTTATCGTACTAGTTGTATTTATGTTATCTCTTATGTGATGTTGCTTTCATCTTTCTTTTATTTATGAGTTATGTAATTTATCTAATCTAAATTAATTAATTAATGTTAACATGATCTTCATCGAGGAACCCTTGAGAGTTGTAACCTATGTTGGTTGTTTGTATTAATGTGAGTTAAAGGTAATTGCTTCCGTGTTGATGTTTATCTTGTATGGTAACTTTTTAAAAAAAATTATTCTGCAAGCTTAGATGCATGTTTAGGTTAAGTTTTCCTGGGTTCCCTGGCGGGGCATTACACTTGGTATCAAAGCACCAAGTTCTACACTGGGAACTCTAGGAAGTTGTGTGCCCATTAGATGTCTAAACTATTAAAACTCGAAAACTAAACATAAACTTATAACTCTTTTCTATTTATTGTATATGGTTGCCTTCTCTAATGCATATAGGGTCAAGTGCCTTTGGATGTCATGAAGCGATTACTCCCTTGAGTGTGGCTATCTATAGTCACCTTGTTATGTGGATGTTTTATGATTGATCATTTATGTTTGGTTGATTGATGAGTTGTTCGTGTTGTGTATGGGCTAACATTGAAATTTTGAACTTTCTTATGATTGGATTAGTCACCTAACTCTCTTTTCGTTATCTATTTTGTGCCGCTGGTCACACTTAATTTATTGTTGAAAATTGAGCAGTCTTATGATTTAATGTCAAACATATGATTCGCCCACTTGGGTTTTACCTTTTTGAGTTTTATGGTTGCTACTCTGAATGTTTGGTATTGTTGGCCTTGTTTTGTGATAAATTTTGTTCCTATCATGTTCATCATGAACCCCTAACAGTATGTATAAGGGAGGACATCGCGGAGATGGTACTATGTTTGTTGTATCCTATATGTTTGCATAAGTGTTGCATTAACTATATAGTTTTTCATGAACTTCCCAACTTATTATTTTTTATAGATATGAATGTGTGTTTTATGCAATTGATCCTAGATGTTTTCTATTATGATGAATGAATAAAGGTTTAGATCCATTTTTTGAATTGTTAATAAATGATTGATCAATGTGAATTTCTCTTATTCCTAACCGAAAATATATTGTCCTTAATGACTGTATGCCATGTTCTTATTTTATGATTTGTTTTCAGATGTTATGTTTTATTTTTAGTAAATGCCTTGTGTTTGAGGGATGCATACCTCTATCTTTTTGTAGGCTTCCAAGAGTAAGCCTAATCCTAGGGGGGTTGGATGTAGTACCCTGCCCCTAGTCCAATTTTATAAATCTTATAATTATTCTAGGATGATAGATTATACGTTAGGAAGTTATTAAAGTTTATGGTTTTACTGACCCCATACTTGCATGTGTATGGTTGATGTGCTTGTTTTATATTTCTATTTGACGTGCCTGATGTGGTTGAGGGACGGAATCATAGTTACTTGCTTGCGAGATCCCATGATCGACCGATCCCCGCCATTATCTGTTATATATTTATATATGTATGTACATGCAGGTTTTGTATGCAGGTTTGCAGGTACTAGGCATCGACTTCCCTGAATTGTCAGGATGAGCATGCCCTATCACAATGTCTCAAATGGTAAGAGAGGGGAGATAGTACACAAATCCAATACCCTAACCTAAGCCCATTTGTCCTAGGATTGGACTGATTCAAGAATCAGTTTGACTACCCTACCCAAATTCGTCTAGGTGACAGGAATTCATGGATCCCTTTCTGGTGTTGCTTGGTTTTACTTTGTTTGATTTTATCGCATTTGGCTTCAGTTGATTTATTGCTTATGTGGGTGATTTTCTGTGATTTATTGATTAAGGATTATAGTTGAATTTAATATTAATCATGTTCCTAAGTTGATTTATGAAAATTAATCTAAAGCCAATTATTTGATTATTTAATTGAAATTAGATTGTAGTGTGCTTTATTAAATAATTAAATATTTAATTACGTGGCCCTAGGATGCTTTAAATATTTAATCTATTTAATAATGAATTTTAATTATAAACTTGTGCATTATTGGAATTGAACTGTTATCAAAAGTTAACAACCTATTTCAAAAAGTCAAGTTGAGTTGTGTATATAAAGTTATTTTAAATTATTTAATTGAGATTTTCTTTCAATTTTTTATTTGGAGTTGAAGTGGGAGTTAATAGTTGAGTTATCTTTGGGGTTGTATGAAATGGGGAATTGAATCCCTATTAGGGGAAAATTGCATTCATTTTGGAGATTAGATAGGTTTTGGGAGTAATTCTGGGAGAGCTTGTGTGCTTTGGATTTTGGAGAATTTTACTTGTTGTGGTTGCTTGTTATTTTGACTTCATTGTGCATCTGGAATTTTGGGTGTTTGCATCGCCTGAGATTCAGAACTACAAGTTGGAATTCTTACACAGAGGAATCAGGAGTTTACAGGTCTTCCAAGTTTCCATTTTAGTTGTGTGCATTGGATCTAAGGTAGGATCTAAAAATCTCCTTCTGTGGTTTTTGTTTTATAGTTCGATTGATTTCTATGTCTGGATGATTTTATGTTTATCTCCTTAGATCTGTCTATGATTTCCTTGTTTTGGGTATTACAGAAACCCTCGTATGTGACATTTTATGTTTTTCTTAAATTTTAGCACAGCAGGGTTATGCTGGCAAAATTTTATTAAAGGATTCTTTATATATTCTCTAGGAAACAATAAATCAAAGTCAGAGCTATAGTTTAACTATAGGATTTGAAAATAATATTACATGTGAAAGAAATTGATGAAGGGTGCTCCCCTTAATACCACAAACACATAACAGAAATAGAGAAACAACAACAATATGCAAGAACAGAAAATTGGCTTCTTATTATCTCCACAAATGTGGAATTACAAACTTTCAGAATTACAATATGCAAAGCCACATGGGCATTCCCTTACAATATTTTTCAGGACAAACCCTCGAACTATTACCCAGATCTACTACCCAGAACTATTCTGAACTGCCTAAGACAATAATACAGCCTTCCTTATATAGTCAATTTTTCCACCGCTTGGGAAGGTTCCAGAATTTTAGCCAATAAGGCCGACCAAACTTAGAATTATTTTATTTTACATTTTATTACATCATAGTCGGCTCAAGATAACCTTTGAAACCCGAACAGAAATTTTGAAGAAAATTATTTTTCGCCATTTCAGGTGGCCCAACTTCCGAAGACCATAAGTCATCACCAGTTGACCCGCTCGGCTATTATAACCCCATTTCAGAAATGCCACGAAGCGCTGTATAGGCTTGACTGGCGCAAGCACTCATCACCCAAATTTTCGACCTCATCCGAGGCCTCTAAAGCCTTCAAAACTGAGTTCAAAGTTTTTGTACCCTGCTGCCAATACCGAAAATCTTCAATATCTTCCAATATACACTTGATCTGGCAATGAAACTTTACTGGTAGACTTATATGACCAAAATCAACCTCCAACAAAGAAATCAGATCATTCTGAGCACATACAAAAATTACCAAAAATAGTAACTTTCCATAAATAGCAGCTCTGCACAAAATAGCCCTTATTGAAAATAAAAATAGAAATATTTTTTTTTTTGGGTGATGCAAGATTGCTCTTACACCCAGGATGCTCCTGCATCAGACACCCAGGGTAATTTGAGAAGTGACCCTGTCACGACTCAGGTGTGCAGAGGAAAACCAAGACGGTTAACCTCCTCCTTTGTTAGCCACGATGAATCTTCTACAGGTCGTCCTTTCCATTTGACCAAATACTCTTCATATGTCCTATTCCTTGTGCTTCTACCAACACGACTGTCCAGTATGTCTTCGATCTCCTTAGTGTCTGAACTAGTTGCTAGAATACTCCACTGTGCTGTTGTGATCTCATCTTCAACACCTCCTTCATGATACTCTGTCAGATCTGAAATGTTAAACACTGGTGAAATATTCAGCTCAGTAGGCAATTCTACCTCATATGCGTTTCCTGAATCATGTTTCTTCAATATCCTACATGGCCCAAACTTCTTCATTTTCAGCTTGTTATATGTACCAACTGGAAACCGCTCCTTCCGCAAATGAACCATGACTTCATCACCAACCTGAAATTCCTTATACCTCCTTTTCTCATCTGCCTTAGCCTTATACTGTGTGTTCATTTTGGTAATATGCTTCCTCACCTCCCCATGGATGTTCTTCAAGTGTTCTGCAAAATCCTCAGCTTCAACACTACTTATTTCTCCTTTATCTATCTTCCTCAATTCAGATGCACTTCTTGGACTACTTCCATATACAATCTGGAATGGTGATTTACCAGTGCTTCTGTTGACAGAATTATTGTATGCAAATTCCACCTATGGTAAAATCAAATCCCATCCTGTTGGCTTATCTCCAACCAAACATCTCAGCAAATTTCCCAAACTCCTATTCACCACCTCTGTCTGTCCATCAGTCTGTGGATGATGTGATGAACTGAACTTCAAATCTGTCTTCAACTTCTTCCACAATGTACGCTAAAAATATCCAACAAACTTAGTGTCCCGATCTGAAACTATGGTCTTTGGCAAACCATGAAGTCTCACTACTTCTCTGAAAAACAATTCTGCTACATGAACAGCATCATTAGTCTTCTTGCAGGGAATGAAATGTGCCATCTTTGAAAATCTGTCAACCACCACAAAAATTGAATCATGTCCCCGCTGAGTCCTCAGTAAACCCAGAACAAAGTCCATGCTGATATCCTCCCAAGGCTTCTCTGGTACAGGTAATGGCTGATACAACCCTGTATTCTGCTTCACTCCTTTCACCATCTGACATACTCTGCAACTCTGTACAAACTTCTTCACATCTTGCTGCAACTGTGGCCAATAATAATTCTCACTAACCAAACCAAGGGTTTTATCACGACCAAAATGTCCAGCCAATCCTCCACTATGCTTCTCCTTGATGAGATTCTCCCTTATAGAACTTCGTGGAATGCACAACTGACTCCCTCTGAATAGCATATCATCTTGGATGATAAAATCCAGCCATTTCGTCCTGTCTAGAGTAACAGGTTCTTTACAAGCTTTCCAAGCTTCACCAAAATCAGGATCCTCTGGATACAAATTCTTGAGTTCCTTGAACCCAACCACTTCAATCTGCATTTCTGTCAGCAATAGTTGCCTTCTGCTAAGAGCATCTGCAACCCTATTAGACTTTCCACTCCTGTGTTTCAAAACAAATGTATAACTCTGTAAAAACTCAACCCATTTCAAATGCCTCTGATTCAACTTTCCTTGACTATTCAAATATTGCAAAGCTTGATGATCAGTATACAAAACAAACTCCTTAGGAAGCAGATAATGTCTCCACTTCTTTAATGCCTGAACTATAGCATAAAATTCCTGATCATAAACAGAATATTTTCTCTTGGCATCATTTAACTTCTCACTGAAATAAGCAACAGGTTTACCTTCTTGGCTCATAACAGCTCCTATTGCAGTACCACTAGCATCACAATCTACTTGAAACACCTTATTAAAATCTGGAAGTGCTAAAACAGGTTGTTTTGTAACTTTTCATTTCAACAATTGAAAACTCTTTTCTACCCCATTAGTCCACTTAAACTCTTTTCTATCCCCTCTCATTGTTTCAGTCAAGGGTCCACAAATACTGCTAAAATTTCTGATAAACTTTCTGTAAAAGCTAGCTAGACCATGAAAAGATCTTACCTCGGTAGCACTCTTTGGAGTAGGCCATTCAAGGATAGCCTGTACCTTCTCTGGGTCCATTTTTAGACCTTCTCCTGAAACTACAAACCCCAAATACACCAACTCTTTCTTCACAAAACTGCACTTCTTCAAATTAATCAGCAATTTCTCTTCTCTCAACTTCTCAAATACCATGCGAATATGCATCATATGCTCATCCAATGTCTTACTAAAGATCAAAATATCATCTAGGTAAACAATGACAAACTTACCCAGAAATTCTTTCAGAACCTCGTTCATGAGCCGCATGAAAGTGCTCGGCGCATTGGTTAGCCCAAAAGGCATGACTAACCACTCATATAGTCCTTCCTTTGTCTTGAAGGTAGTCTTCCATTCATCTCCTTCTCTGATCCGAATTTGATGATATCCACTCTTCAGATCTATCTTTGAGAAATACACAGCTCCACTCAAACAGTCCATAATATCATCCATTCGTGGCAATGGAAACCTATACTTGATTGTGATCTTGTTTATTGCCCTAGAATCTGTGCACATCCTCCATTCTCCATTCTTCTTTGGTGCTAATACCGCTGGTACAGCACAGGGACTCAGACTCTCACGGATCAATCCTTTCTGTAACAGTTCATGTACTTGTCTGTTCAACTCCTCACTTTCTACAGGTGTCATTCTGTGTGCTACCTTATTTGGAAAACTCGCTCCTGGGGTCAAGTCCATCTGATCACTGATCTTCCTAACTGGTGGTAATCCATCAGGCACGTTATCGGATACAATATCCTGAAACTCATTCAACAAATCTGCAACTTCTGCAGGAACATCTTCCACTTCCTCTTTACCAACTTTTGGAATTAAAGCAAAACATACATGCTCATGCCTCATACCATCTAGGAAATTTCTTCCATCAACAAAAGTTATCCTTGCATTACCACATACCTTTTCTTCGGTCTCCTTCAATGGCTTTAGCTTATGCCGCACTCCATCCTTTGTTATGGAATAGGTATTCGCACGGCCATCGTGTACAGCACATCTGTCAAACTGCCATGGTCTACCCAACAACATATGACATGCATCCATAGATATGATATTACACAATACCTCATCTTGGTATCCGCCAATCTTGAACTTCACCAAGCATTGTTCATTGACCATGACCTTGTGGTCATCCTGTACCCAGGCAATCCGATATGGATGTGGGTGTTTCTGTCTCTTGAGCTTCAACTTTGTCACCATCTCTTCTGACACCAAATTGTCAGTGCTTCCACTATCAATAATCACATCACAACATTTACCTTCACACTTGCACCTGGTGCGAAACAGGCTCCTCCTTTGCTCAGGTTCGTTCTCACCACTTAATAGGACTCTTCTGTTAATCAATGTTTCTCCTCTTTCAGCATCTTCAGAATTTGATGATCTGGCATCTTCATCTACATGTGCAACTCTGGCCTGGCCTTCATTTCTCCTGTCTATTCTGCCTTGGCGCTGAGGACATTCAAATGCCCTATGACCTTCTTCTCCACAGTGAAAACATGTTCCACGGAAGCCACCTCTTCCAGATCCTTGTCCTCTTCCTCTTCCTCTCTGATCTCTATTATTCTGATCCTGGAAATGATTGGAATTATTTCCTCGCTGATTCTGACTGCTACTAGCCTCATCCTTCTTTTTCGGATCTTCATTTCGGCCACCATATGATCGTCCACCAGATTGGTCACCGCGACCTCTTCCATTTTGTCTGCTCTCAAACTTCTTGTTCAGCTTTTCCTCTACTTTTAGGGCAAACTGGTATGCCTCTTCAATACTGTTCATTCGAACCAGATTCAGCTCCTCCTGAATGCTTGGCCTTAACCCATTAAGGTATCGGGCAACTTTCTCCTTATCAGCTTCTGCATGGCCTGTTCTGATGAGAAGTCGATAGAACTCCTCTGTATACTCCTAAACAGATCTTCCTGCTTGCTTCAAACTTTGCATTTTCTTTAGTAGGTCAAGCTCATAATCAACAGGAATGAACTGTCGCTTCAATTTATCCACCATCTGATCCCATCTTGTGATTTTATCTTTCCCTCTTCTATTTCGCTCCAATTGAATTTCTTGCCACCAGATCTTCGCATGACCTTTCAGTCTGGCCTTCACAAATTTGACCCTATCAGGATCTTCAACATCTTCATACTCAAAATATTCCTCACATTCATTGATCCAGTCGATCAATTCCTCTGGGTTAAGATTTCCAGAAAATGTAGGAGCCTCAATCTTAGGTCTTTTCCCAATCTTGGAAATCGCCCGAAAAAGTCTTTCTTCCTCCTGGTTCACAATTTCAACTTCTCCTTCTTGATATTCTTCTTCGGCTTCATCCTCACTTTCATCTCTGACATTAAGATTCATTCCTCTACGAATCTCTTCTTGCAATGCTCGCACTTGTCTCTGCAACTCTCTAACCTCAGGTGTCACAACACCAGGTCTTCCACCACGTTCTCTTCGTGGAGGCATTTTCGCGATGCGCGCTGAAACCCTAACCACGGTCCTGGTGCAAACTGCCTCACAGTCGGCGATCTGTTTACACACTCAAGAAAACCTGCTCTGATACCACTTGATGAAGGGTGCTCCCCTTAATACCACAAACACATAACAGAAATAGAGAAACAACAACAATATGCAAGAACAGAAAATTGGCTTCTTATTATCTCCACAAATGTGGAATTACAAACTTTCAGAATTACAATATGCAAAGCCACATGGGCATTCCCTTACAATATTTTTCAGGACAAAGCCTTGAACTATTACCCAGATCTACTACCCAGAACTATTCTGAACTGCCTAAGACAATAATACAGCCTTCCTTATATAGGCAATTTTTCCACCGCCTGGGAAGGTTCCAGAATTTTAGCCAATAAGGCCGACCAAACTTAAAATTATTTTATTTTGCATTTTATTACATCATAGTCGGCTCAAGATAACCTTTGAAACCCGAACAGAAATTTTGAAGAAAATTATTTTTCGCCATTTCAGGTGGCCCAACTTCCGAAGACCATAAGTCATCACCAGTTGACCCGCTCGGCTATTATAACCCCATTTCGGAAACGCCACGAAGCGCTCTACAGGCTTGACCAATGCAAGTGCTCGTCACCCAAATTTTTGACCTCATCTGGGGCCTCTAAAGCCTTCAAAACTGAGTTCAAAGTTTCTGTACCCTGCTGCCAATACCGAAAATCTTCAATATCTTCCAATATACACTTGATCTGGCAATGAAACTTTACTGGCAGACTTATATGACCAAAATCAACCTCCAAGAAAGAAATCAGATCATTCTGAGAACATACAAAAATTACCAAAAATAGTAACTTTCCATAAATAGCAGCTCTGCACAAAATAGCCCTTATTGAAAATAAAAACAGAAATATTTTTTTTTTTGGGTGATGCAAGATTGCTCTTACACCCAGGATGCTCCTGCATCAGAAATCCATTGTTAGCAAATAAAATCCAATTTTGGCAGAAAAGTCACATTCTGTAAAAAAATAATCAATCAAAAGTTATTCATAGTTAAAATATTATGGCCAGGATAAAGACAAAATAAACATTAAAGTCAAATGCATGACTTTAGCATTTAAGTGCTTTTCTTAATTGTTGTAAAAATATATATATATATATATACATATATATATATATATACATATATATATATATATAGATACATATATATATATATATATACATATATATATATATATACATATATATATATATATATACATATATATATATATACATATATATATATATACATATATATCTATATATATACATATATGTATATACATATATGTATATATATATATATATATATGTATATATATGTATATGTCTATATATATGTATATGTCTATATATATATATATGTATATATATGTATATGTATATATATGTATATATATATATATATATATGTATATATATATATATATTCATAAACTATTTTGATATATATTTTGTTGTTGTCAAAATATATATATATATATATATATATATATATATATATTAAGTTTGTTATTTTTTTGTTTTTTTGTTTTTCTTAATAATAAATAAATTTTAGTAAAAAATATATGTTTGAATGAATTTTTAAAAGAAAAAAAAAGGGAAATAATTTTAATCCCTTAGACAGGTACCTGGCAGCGTAGGTACACTACGCATGACAGTGTACCTATGGTGCGTAGGTACACCTCGCATGCGCAGTGCTTATCCCTGCGTACGAAGGGAAGCAGGGCGGTGGGGACCACCACGTCCCCCACCTTAAACATGTTTTTTTTAAATTTTATTTTCCTTTAATTTTATTAGTTAATTAAAATTTAAGTTAAATGTTATTAATGAAATTTTTTTATTAAATGTTTGTTTTTTTAAATAAAATTATTTATTAAACATTTTTAATAGTTTTATTTATTAAATAAATTAATTTATTTAATGTTTTTAAGAGATACATTATATTTTATGTTTAGTATAATTTGTCTTTTAGGTTTTAATAAAAACATTTTTCGAAGGGCGCATGTCATTTTTGTGCATTAATATTATGGCAAATTATATTTTATATTGAGGCTATAAAATATAAGTTATATAATATAGTTCATCTATAATTTGTTTTTAATTGTAAAGATTATTTTGGATCAACTTTTCCATGTCATTTTATTTAATAATTTAATCAAAGGGGATTTTAATTTAGTATGCGTAGTTTTTATAGTATTAAACAAATTAGGTCTTTGCTGGACCTATGCTTTATCTATAAAATTTTAGGTAAAATAATGTATGTGTATTTATAAGTTAATGTTACATCTGCATGGAGTAATTGGACGATAATAAGTCCTTTTGCATGTATGTTAATTTGAGATTTGTTCAAAGTGTTTAAATTGGTGACATGTACTTTTACAAGTGATATTTATACTTAAATTGGGCATTTCCGTCCTGTTAAACCTATTGGATGAATATAGAGAACTTTCTTTAATTTTTGCATTATTTTAATGTCTATGATAGGTATCTCTTAACACGTTGATGTGTTTCTGTATGAGGATCCAAATATGTTCATTATGGAATTGAAATGCTTAAGATTAGATTTCAATCTTCTATGATGTAAGTGTTGTCTTCTTCATATCTAGAGTGTCTTCTTGCGCTTACTGTGATTTCGGGATACTAGAAGACCTAGGGGAAGACAAAGGCTAGGGTATGTATTAGTTGATCATATTTTTAGTGTTTCATTTTGATATGTGTATGAGATGTGATTATACACTGACTTGACCCTATAGGCTCATGATATTTTATAATCTTCTTTCGGTACTTTTGTAATCATTTCTAGTTCTTGTGTGTGAAACTGGATTTGGAATTACATGGTTGTGTACCTGTTTGATCTTTATGAGATTTGTGAGCCTAGGGTATTTTACCTAGATATGTAGTAGGAGGTGGCTTGCAATAAGCATCAGGGCCCACAAGTGGCTGCCAGGATCACTTATTGTTAAGTATCTTAATCAAGTGATAACTTAATATAACATTGAGAGATATTAAAATGAACCTAATAAGATATGTTTCCTCGCCTTGGCTTAGTGCTAGTACATACTAAGGTGGGAATGGAGAAGATGAATAGCCCCCTTTTTAAAGGGATGAGTTGGCATAGTCGATGGCTTTGTCAGTATAAGAGGTCGTTGACACTATGTATGGTCACTTGGGTGCCAGGATCCAGACAGATTACCAAGAAAAAACTCAAGGGTTAGATGTACATGATGACACCTTCCTATGCATAGTCTAGTTATCCTACATGTGTCAATTGCCTCTAGATTAGTGAGTCTTTCTCTTCTTTTACTTGTTTGCCTTGAGTTAGAGAGCTTTCAGGATCCTTTCCTTAGCTTGATCTATTTGATGTTTGTTATCCAAGTGGGATCTGTTGTTATCTCCTCAACACGGTGGGAGTGGACCATTTAGGTTCATGAGGTTGGGTGGTAGTGATTCTTTTACCATTTGAGATTCCAACGTTCATGTACTGGTGCTGGATGATCACTGTAGCAGATGTTCCTTCTTGATCTTCATTGCTGGAGTTGCATTCCAATTTCTTCTTCTTCTTCTTGTGATCCTTTATATCTTTGTATCATTTATTCAAAGATATCATGTGTACTTCTTTTCAGTTATTGTATTACATACCCTGTGACATGTGTAGTGGATGTAGGTTTATGGATACCTTATGGTACTAGTTGTATTTATGTTATCTCTTATGTGATGTTGCTTTCATCTTTCTTTTGTTTATGAGTTATGTAATTTTATCTAATCTAAATTAATTAATTAATGTTAATGTAATCTTCGTTGAGGAACCCTTGAGAGTTGTAACCTATGTTGTTGTTTTTATTAATGTGATTTAATGGTAATTACTTCCGCATTGATGTTTACCTTGTATGTTAACTTTATAAAAAAAATTATTTTGCAAGCTTAGATGCATGTTTAGGTTAAGTCTTCCTAGGTTCCTTGGCGGGGCATTACACTTGGTATCAGAGCACCGAGTTCTACACTAGGAACTCTAGGAAGTTGTGTGCCCATTAGATGTCTAAACTGTTAAAACTCAGAAACCAAACATAAACTTATAACTCTTTTCTATTTATTGTATATGGTTACCAGGTGAACTCACAATAGTGGGCTACACTTTTTTGCCTGAACGGACACTATACTCTAAATTTTGAATAAAACTTTTAGATTCGAATGAATATTGTCATTAAACCATTAAGAATCACAAGATGAAGTAAATTAGAGTCTTTTAGGATTTTATATCTAGATTCTAAATATATTTTTTATTTTTATTTTTGAATTGATTTGATTTGTTTTTTCTTTCTCCCACAAAAATTGGTATGTTGCTAAAAACGTCATTTTCAAAGAGTTACATTATTTTTGTAGAGCATAACTTTTTTCCTAAAATAGATATCAATGTGATTCTTTCAAATTTAGTTTTTTAATGTCCATATGGAGGGAATTCAATTGGTTTTATGACATTATCATGATTATTTCATATTTTATTAACGTTTGAAGTTGACTAAGTCGTAATTTTGACATACCTTGACTACATAGCTTATAAATTTTTGTGTATTTGTCCAAAAAAAATTTATAGAAAGATAACTTCAATACCTAGGGCATAGATATTTTTTAGAATTTTTTTTCACTCATTTACTATTTTTCCATAAGCATCGAACATAAAGGTGGAGATACGGTGAAATATCTATGTTTAGTAAAACTAAAAATACAAAGTCATAATAAAATTAATATATATTAACATTATAATAATTGGAAAGAGTTTTCTCAGTAGTACCTTACTACATTGATAGGTTTTTCGAATGGATTCATTTGATCTAGCAAAAGATAAAGACAAAGTGATTTTTTATCACCATTTTAATATGTGTGAAGGAGACTCCATTGTAGGTATGAATGAGGAGTATATATGTTATATCAATGATTTTTTTATCTAACAGGCTTTGAGCTAACCATTTCTAATTAATTCCTTCAAATTAAACCTCTCAAGGCTTAAATAATCATATTTTATTAAAAATGTGTCATTTCAGCAAAAATCAGCATGTCTAAAAAAGTGTAACCTACTATTGTGGGGTCACCCTACCTTCTCTAATGTATATAGGGTGAAGTACCTTTGGATGTCATGAAGTGATTACTCCCTTGAGTGTGGCTATCTATAGTCACCTTGTTATGTGGATGTTTTATGATTGATCATTTATGTTTAGTTGATTGATGAGTTGTTCGTGTTGTGTATGGGCTAACATTGAAATTTTGAACTTTCTTATGATTGGATTAGTCACCTAACTCTCCTTATGTTATCTCTTTGGTGACGTTGGTCACACTTAATTTATTGTTAGAAATTGAGCAGTCTTATGATTTAATGTCAGACATATGATTCCCCTGCTTGGGTTTTACCTTTTTGAATTTTATGGTTTCTACTCCGAATGTTTGGTATTGTTGACCTTGTTTTGTGATAAGTGTTGTTCCTATCATCTTTAGCATGAACCCCTAATAGTATGTATAAAGGAGGACATCACGGAGATGGTACTATGTTTGTTGTATCATATATGTTTGCATAAGCATTGCATTAACTATATAGTTTTTCATGAACTTCCCAACTTGTTATTTGTTATAGATATGAATGTGTGTTTTATGAAATTGATCCTAGATGTTTTCTATTATGATGAATGAATAAATGTTTAGATCGATTTTTTGAATTGTTAATAAATGATTGATCAATGTGAATTTCTATTATTCCTAACCAGAAATATATTGTGCTTAATGACTGTATGCCATGTTCTTATTTTATGGTTTGTTTTCAGATGTTATGTTTTGTTTTTAGTAAATGCCTTGTGTTTGAGGGATGCATACCTCTATCTATTTGTAGGCTTCCAAGAGTAAGCCTAATCCTAGGGGGGGTGGATGCAGTACCTTGCCCCTATTCATATTTTATAGATGTTATAATTATTCTAGGATGATAGATTATACGTTAGGAAGTTATTAATGTTTATAGTTTTACTGACCCCATACTTGCATGTGTATGGTTGATGTGCTTGTTTTATATTTCTATTTGACGTGTCTGATGTGGTTGAGGGATGGAGTCGTAGTTACTTTCTTGCGAGATCCACGTGATCGACCGATCCCTGCCATTATCTGTTATATATTTATATATGTATGTACATGCAAGTTTTGTATGTAGGTTTGTAGGTACCAGGCATCGACTTCCTTGAATTGTCAAGATGAGCGTGCCCTATTGCAATGTCTCAAATGGTAAGAGATGGGAGATAGTACACAAATCCAAAACCCTAACCTAAGCCCATTTTTCCTAGGATTGGACTGATTCAAGAATCAATTTGACTACCCTACCCAAATTCATCTAGGTGACAGGAATTCATGGATCCCTTTCTGTTATTGCTTGGTTTTACTTTGTTTGATTTTATCTCATTTGGCTTCAATTGATTTATTGCTTATGTGGGTGATTTTATGTGATTTATTGATTAAGGATTATAGTTGAATTTAATATTAATCATGTTCCTAAGTTAATTTATGAAAATTAATTGAAAGCCAATTATTTAATTATTTAATTGAAATTAGATTATAGTGTGCTTTATTAAATAATTAAATATTTAATTACATGGCCCTAGGATGCTTTAAATATTTAATCTATTTAATAATTAATTTTAATTATAAACTTGTGCATTATTGGAATTGAATTGTTATCAAAAGTTAACAACCTGTTTCAAAAAGTCAAGTTGAGTTGTGTATATAAAGTTATTTTAAATTATTTAATTGAGATTTTCTTTCAATTTTTTATTTGGAGTTGAAGTGGGAGTTAATAGTTGAGTTATCTTTGGGGTTGCATGAAATGGGGAATTAAATCCCTATTAGGGGAAAAATTGCATTCATTTTTTAGACTAGACAGGTTTTGGGAAGGGAATTCTGGGAGAGCTTGTGTGCTTTGGATTTTGTAGAATTTTACTTGTTGTGGTTGCTTGTTTTTTTGACTTCATTGTGCATCTATAATTTTGGGTGTTTGCATCATTTGAGATTCAGATCTACAAGTTGGAATTCTTACACAGAGGAATCAAGAGTTTAGAGGTCTTTTAGGTTTCCATTTTAGTTGTGTGCATTGGATCTAAGGTAGGATCTGGAAATCTCCTTCTATTGTTTCTATTTTACAGTTCGATTGATTTCTATGTCTGGATGATTTCATGTTTATCTCCTTAGATCTGTCTGTGGTTTCCTTGTTTTGGGTATTAGAGAAACCCTTGTATGTGATATTTTAGGTTTTTATTAAATTTTAGATTTGAAAATAATATTACATGTGAAAGAAATCCATTATTAGCAAATAAATCTAATTTTGGCAGAAAAGTCACATTTTGTAAAAAAAGAATCAGTCAAAAGTTATTCATAGGTAAAATATTGAGGCCAGGATAAAGATAAAATAAACATTAAAGTCAAATGAATGACTTTAGTATTTAACTTCTTTTCTTCTCTCTCTCTCTCTCTCTCTCTCTCTCTCTCTCTCTCTCTCTCTCTCTCTCTCTCTCTCTCTCTCTCTCTCTCTATCTATCTATCTATCTATCTATCTATCTCTATCTCCCCCTTATTACGATCTCTCTCTCTCTCTCTCTCTCTCTCTCTATCTATCTATCTCCCCCTTATTACAATCTCTCTCTCTCTCTCTCTCTCTCTCTCTCTCTCTCTCTCTCTCTCTCTCTATATATATATATATATATATATATATATATATATATATATATATATATATATATATATATATATATATATCACCCTTATTACCTTCTCTCTCTCTCTCTCTCTCTCTCTCTCTCTCTCTATATATATATATATATAATATATATATATATCACCCTTATTACCTTCTTTCACCCTTCTCTCTCTCTCTCTCTGTGATGCAGAGTGAAGGGTTGTGGTATTAAAAACATAATGAGAATTGAAAATTTCAGAGGTTTAGGCACTAAAGCCTACCCAAACCCTTAAGTGCTTCAAAGACCTGACTTACCAAGGCTATCCTCAAGGATCCTAAAGGATGAATTTTGGTTTATAGTCTTTTAATTACTTGGTTTCAAGGAATTTTAGGATCCTAATACAATTCTATGCTCCCAATTCACAAAGCTTTCTCAAACTGAACCAAAGGCTTAATAACCTGCCTAGTAGCCCTATAGAAAACTTGATATTGAAATAACTTGACCTTTTCTCAAGACTCTTGATAAGATAATGACATTTATAGATAATCTTTACAGAGTTCTACAACATAGCAAAAACTTTTATATT